>CM069910.1:104932866-105317866 GCA_036172215.1 Camellia granthamiana
AAAATCAAATGTATAATAAACTTACATGGCTCAAATCCTTTCAAAACTCATGGTACATGCAAATATACATCTTATATATATATATATATATCAAGGTTCACAAACGCAAGCTCAATTTGAAGAATTCCTACAATTATTTCCATATTTATTCTTTAATTCTTTCAAATTACATGCATGTAAAAATGAGACCCAAATTCATGCAAGTTATTCAACATCAAACCAAAAATAATCAATTTCCATGTTTATTTCCGTAACCACGAACCTAGCTTTATTTTCTTATTCAAACCCATTTCCTTACAAATTCCATGAAATTGATTTCATAACTTCCTTAATTTCAACTAGTATATGAAGTTTGTACATGAATTAGGCATAAATCTCTTACCTTAAGCTTCAATTTCAGAGATAATGTGTTGATTTCCTTTATTTTTTTTTGTTCTTCCTTCAATTTTCCAAGTCTTAAGTTCCTCACTTCTCTTTCTATAACTCTCTCTCTCTCTCTCTCTCTCTCTCTCTCACAAATTTTTTTTTTTTTTTTTCAACCATAGAATTAATGGAATGAGGTTTATTTCTCTTCTTTACACCCTTCTTTACACTACACTACGTGTGCACACATGCACACATACACAAATTCTCAGCACACATAGAATTTCTCTGCACACCCCCACCCAAATACACTCTCAATTCTAGACCTTTCCACAATTCAATTTATGATTAGGATTAATTTAATTAAGCAACACTTAATCTTAATAGCTCTTGATTAACACATAATTAAATTAATCATAACTAATCACCAGTCCCACATAATTTAATTAGTCTAATTGACTTCTATTACAGCCCAATTAATTATATTTAAATTTATCAATCTGAATCAAATTTTTAATCAAAGTTCCAAAAGGGCTCAAAATGTCAAATTAAACTTATTTTCATTATCAATTTTGGCTTCTCACATTATTAAGGCCTTGAATTTCAGATTAACTCAAGATTTTTGTCAATAAATTACATATTTAATTGAACACCTCATAAATAAATTTAATTCATAATAATCTTACTTCCTAATTCGTATAACTTAATTAACTCCAATTCTGTCCCAATTAATCAAATCTGAATTTTATAAATTTGAATCGAATATTTAATTAAACTCCCATATGGTCTGATACTCGAAATTAAAATAATTCAATTCACCATTTGTACTCTCTTGAGCCATTTAGGCTTTCAATTTCTAATTTCAAAATAAATCCTTAATATAATCATATACAAATCAATTTTTATAATTTTCATACATTCCAAATTAGATTAAAGTAATTAATAATTAAAATTTAAAACTCCTTAATTAAATCCCAGATTATACATGGTGAGTCGTCACAGTTGAATCTCTAACATTGACTTCTTGGAATATGTAGACAACTAGTACTTAAGGACGATGGACATGATAAGTGATGGACACTGACTAGGGTCAGGGTCTGGACCAATTAAAGGTCAGCTCGTGGAAGGTGAGATTAAGGTTGGGCTTATATTATGGATTTGAATATGAACTTTGGGATCCGTGATGAACTTTAGGATCGTTTAGATAATATAGTCCAAGATATGAATATGCCTTGGCTAGCTGCTAGTGATTTCAATGATTATGCTAGTAGTGCTGAAAAAAGAGGGTTCTCCATGAACCGAAGTCAGAATCTAACACAAAGTCAAAGGCGCAGTAGGAAGTTCTCTGACCGAATCAACAACTGCAACCTCATGGATCTTGGCTACACTAGTCCTAACTTCACTTGGTCAAATAATAGGCAAGGTTGGGCTAATACTTTAGTCCGTCTAGATCGAGGTCTATGAAATGCAGAATGGAGGACTCAGTTCCCGAATGGTTTCATTCGCAACCCCCCCAGAACTTACTCCGATCACTCTCCGATGATGGTCTACACTTAAGGTAAAACTTCTCCGAACCCTTCTACTAGACCTTTTAAAGTTGAAGCAGTCTGGATAACCCATGAGGGCTTCAGGTCTGTTGTTGAGCTTAACTGGAATCATTCTAGCCCTATTCTCATTGATAAACTCCAAAGCATGGCTGTGAAGCTATTTGATTGGAATAAGGATATTTTTGGTGATATTTTTCGACGTAAGAGATGGCTGCTAGGAAGGATTGAAGGGATCCAAAAATCCTAATCCCGTGTCTACACCCATAATCTTCACTTGCTTGAGAAGGAGCTTGTGGACCAATATAATCAAACTCTCTACCAGGAGGAATTACTTTGGTTTCAGAAATCCTCTGAAAATTGGATTGTCCAAGGGGACCGTAATACTAAATTCTTTCATCTCTCCACTTTGATTAAAAGGAGGAGACTTCGAATTGAAGTCCTCAAAAATGATGATGAGCTCTAGGTTGATCAAGCCAGTGACCTTAAACACCTAGTTGTCACTTATTTCAAAAACTTGTTTAGTGAGCCTATTTCCAACTCTCTAAACCACTGGTGCAATCAGGCTGCCTCCACTTTATCTAGTGATGATAATATTGTATTGTCCCAAGCTGTTTCTGATATGGAGGTGAAAAAAGCTGTGAATAATATCAAAGCTTTCAAAGCTCCTGGGAGAGATGGGTTTCAAGTTATTTTCCTTCATAAATTTTGGGGTATTGTTGGCCCTACTGTTTGTTCCTTCATTAAAAATTGTTTCAATACCAATTCGATCCCTGAGGAAATTAATAGGACCCTTATTGCTTTTATCTCTAAGGTGGAGAATCCTGAGAGGATCAAACAATTTCGTCCAATTAGCCTGTGTAATGTTACTTATAAAATTCTTACAAAAATTATGGTGAATAGAATTCGACCTCTTCTTGATAAACTGGTGCGTCCCAACCAAAGTAGTTTTGTCCCTGGTAGAAATACCAGTGATAACATCATCATTGCTCAAGAAGCCATCCATTCGATGAAATTTCGCAAAGGTAAGATAGGTAACATGATTTTGAAAATTGATCTGGAGAAGGCCTATGATAATATTTATTGGCATTTTCTGAAAGAAACTCTTATTGAATTTAATTTTAATGAGAAATGGGTGGAGTTAATTATGTGCTGTGTGACCTCAGTGCAAACTTCTATTTTATGGAATGGTGAAGCACTTGAGGAGTTTAGGCCCTTGAAAGGCCTCAGGCAGGGTGATCCCTTATTCCCATACCTTTTTGTTTTGTGCATGGAACGACTGTCCAACATGATAAGTCATAAGGTGGAGGAAAAGAAGTGGAAAGGTATCTCTTTTGCTAGAGGAGGACCTTGTCTTACTCACTTATTCTTTGCTAATGACCTTCTGTTGTTTGCTACTGCGGACATTAAACATTGTGCTATTATTACTGAAGTTATGAATGAGTTCAGTTTCACATCTGGACTCATGATTAACCTTCAGAAGTCCAAAATGTTTGTGTCTCATAACATTGATCTAAGGCAAGCTAGAGATCTTAGTGCTAGATGTGCATCCCCCTAACTTCTGACCTAGGTAAATACCTGGGTGTACCTCTATTCAACGAAAGGGTGAGTCGGAGTCACTTTAATTATATTCTTGAAAATCTTCAAACTAAGCTAGCTGGATGGAAAATGAATGTTCTATCCTTGGTTGGTAGAGCTACCCTTGTACAATCTGTTGCTTCTGCTCTGCCTACTTACACTATGCAAACTTTGGAATTACCTATAAGAGTGTGTAATGATATTGATAAGCTAAATAGAAATTTTCTTTGGAGTGATACCCTAAAGAAGAAGAAAATCCATCTTGTCAATCGGAATGAGGTTTGTAAACAGAAGAAGCATGGCGGCCTTGGCATTAAAAAGGCTAGAGATCATAACCTTGCCTTACTGTCAAAATTGGGTTGGAAACAGATTCATAGCGAGGGTGGGTTGTGGATAGAGGTACTGAAAGCTAAGTATTTGAAAAACCTTCACTTCCTGAATGGGAAGAAGGCTAGTAGAGCATCTCCTGTGTGGAGAGGCATGTTAAATTCTAGAGGCATTTTGAGAAAAGGTGCAAAATGGTCCATTGGTGATGGCACTAATGTTAACCTTTGGACTGATTGGTGGTGTGTGGAGAGACCTATTAAGGAGGTCATGACCTCAATATCTCCCACACAAGATGCTACTGCCATATCTAAGGTTAGTGATGTTATTGATACGGATGGTGATTGGGATGTTCACATAATTAATCAAGCTTTCCCCCCCCCCCAATTGTGGCTGCCTCTGTGTTTAAAGAGAAAGCTCCCAAATATAATCCTAAACTGGATCTACTGGTTTGGAAAGAGGCTCCAGATGCTTCATTCTCCACCTCTAGTGCTTATGAGGTGGCTTCAAATTATGATGGAAAAATGGTGGATTGGCACTGGATGTGGAAAAAGAAAGTCCCACAGAAGCTCAAAGGCTTTCTATGGACTATCTTACATGGGAAACTCCTCACTAATAGTATGAGAATGAAAAGAGGTTTGTCAGATAATTCTTGCTGTCCCTTTTGCAGTGAACCTGAAGATCTTAACCATCTGTTTCGAACTTGTTTCAAAACCAAGGAAATTTGGACTGCTCTCCGAAACCCACATTGGTATTTGCAGATGTCTGAAGCAAACTGGATGCATTGGCTGCTATCTAATTCTAAATCTAATGACAAATTTGGAACCCAGTCTTCCTGGAGCACTATCTTCTTGGTCACCCTATGGAAAATTTGGAAAAACAGGAACTTGCATGTGTTTGAAAACAAAGAGTTTAATCAGTTTGAAAGCTTGAAATTTATTTTTGATTATTCCACTGCAATTAGTTCTACTTTCAGTTCTTCTATTATTAATCCTCGACCTTCTTTTCGTTTAATTTTTTGGCATCCTTCTCCTGTAGGTACCTTGAAACTGAACACTGATGGTAGCAAATGGAGCAGTGGACCGAATGGCTTTGGGGGTCTTATTCATGATGAAAGGGGAGCTTGGATTTGTGGATATTATGGGAGGATGGACAGCTGTACCAGCCTTGAAACTGAACTGTGGGGAGGGGGGGGTTATATAAAGGATTGACCATCATCCTCCAAAAAGGTTTCAACAAGGTGATTGTGGAAACCGATGCTCAGGAAGTTGTCAAGCTGCTAGAGGAAGGCCCCAGTGACAAACATCCTTACAGAGGACTGGTGGAAGATGCAAGGATCATTTTCAATGGCTGCCAATGCACTGCCCAACATGTTTATCGTGAAGAGAACTTATACGTGGATGCTCTAGCCAAACTAGGAGCTGCCCAACCCGAAGACATTCTAGTTGTTAACGACCCCCCAGCTGAGATTCGCGAGCTACTTGTGGTTGACATGCAGGGGATGGGTAGAGAGAGGGCTTAGTTCTTTGTTTTATGTTTTATTTCCGATGTAGCAAAAAAAAAAAAAAAAAAAAAAAAAAAAAAGAGAGAGAGAGAATTTTAAAAAGAAAAAGAAAAAGTGAGTAAAGTGTAAATTAAATATAAGATATATTTTCACTTCATTTCCCTTTTCTTTCCCCTTTCTTTCCCCCACATTGGTGTTGAAATCCAAGTTGGTGTTGAAATCCAAGCACAATTTCACAAAAAAAAAAAAAAAAAAAAAAGAAAAAGAGAAAGAAAAAGAAAAAGGGGATGGCGTAGGCCCAATTGAAGATCAACTAATTTTCAGTGGAGAATTGGGTTGGGAAGTGAAGTTTGGGCATTTCATGACTAGTAGATTCCAAAATATGTCACTTGCAAACGAATCAGTAGGCAAAGGGTTCAAGATGGCATGGAGGTAGATCAAATCATAGAGATACCTTTGTTTACTTAGCATACTCAATTACCTTTATAGGGTAAGAAGTCTTTTTGGCTGTAGCCATCTGCCTTTTGCAGTTAGTCTATCTTCTCTCAGATGTGTTTCGATGTCCCTCCAAGTACTTCACCACAAAATCTTTGAAATCTGATAAAGTGGTAGAAACAACAATTGCGACTGTTTACTAATAAAATCAAAAGAGGGTCAGCAGTTGTATACAAGGAAAGAAGATGTGGTACAACAAGTTCTAGTTGAGGATGATACTAGATTAGTCTTGCCAATACTAGTGTCGTGTACTAATGGAAAGAACATATTGATCTGACACTACATAAATAACCGTATATACTTTGTTAGTTATGATTAGGGAATGGCTTTTCTCTAGTTCATGTTGTGGACTCGATCGTACTATTAGGCCCCTGGGGTTCACCGTAGGCCCCATTTCGATGATCTAAACCGTTCATTGTGTAGAGCTCCTCGAGTACTTCATCCTTGTAAAAAATTATGTTGATGAGATATCGATAGCCCTTTGATCGGAACACTTTTTTTTAACAATTTATTTTTAAATTCATATTAATCATTGACAAAAATATGAACTGGTCAAGGGGCTATCAATATCCAATCAATGTGATTTTCTTGCAGGGATGAAATACTCGACGAGCTCTAGTTAAAGATGATGACAGATTAGTGCACGCGTGTCGTATACATTGAAGGAGGATTTTGTATAGCAAATTCTAGTTGATGAAGATGATAGATTAGTCATGCCAATACTAGTGTCATGTACTAATGCAATAAACATATTGATCTAGGACTATATGATTAATGGCATGTACTTTGTTAGTTCGAATTATGAGGTAAATTTAATGTTAAAGTGTAATAGGTGCCTTCTGGGAGAGGCGATGGAAAACTGAATAATAGTGACAAGATGAAGGGTTTTTAGAGCAGTATTTGGTCAAACCAGCCCAAGGGAAGCTTAAGCACTTATTTGGAAATGTGTACATTATATTGTTTCTGTTAACCAATTAAGTTTTCAAAGGAAGGTCAACTAGAATGGTTTATGCCTTATTTATAAGCTAGATAAGGAGTTTGTTGTGCACATGTGTGTTTTCTACCCATTTTCCTTAATGGTGTAGTGTATATCTTCGGTTTGACTGAGATTGGATTCTAATGATAGTATTTTGTGTAGTGTAGTGTTTACAGCTGGGCATTCAATTTCAAAAGACCCTTACTGGCATGGCGGAAGATGAACTACAGAGACTTCATGATGTTCTAGGAGAGGGTCCTAAATTGAGATTGGATTCTAATGATAGTATTTTGTGGAAAGCTGATCCTGTAGGTATTTTCAGTGTTAAAGGCACTGTTAACTGGTGTGAATCATCTAATGGTCCTGCTCTAAAACTTCTTGACTTGATCTGGCACAATCCCTCTCTACCTAAAGCCTAATTTCTCTCTTGGTTGATCTGGAAAGGGAGGTTAAAGTCTTTAGATTGTTTACATAGAATTGGTATCCTAAGTGATGAAGTCAGTAATGAGTGTGTGTTTTGTCATGCGGAGATTGAATCACTTAATCATATTCTATTGATTTGCCCCTTTGCTTGGAAAGTATGGTCCACCATAATCAAGTGGTGGCGTTTGTAATGGGCCTCCCCTAGTTTAGTGGACATGCTAATGCACTGGTGGATAGGTTGGACTTATAGAAAAAGAGAGAAATAGCTGTGGAGATCAGTTTTGATTGCTGGTTTGTGGTCCCTTTGGAAATGTAGGAATGACTGCTTGTTCAATGAGTTGTAGCCTAGTTGTGTTGACCTGTATGAGTTAATTAAAATTAGAGTGGCCCTTTGGATGAAAGCACATTCATTTGGGCAAGGGTATAGGTGGATGAGTTTGTCTACAATATTTAACAAGTTAGATGCTGCTTATAGTTCCTTTGCTGAGTCTGTGTGCACTATTTATAGTGCTTTGTTGGACCTGTGTGGGGGAAGCAGAGGAGGTGATCTGCTGCTATGATCTATTTGATGTCAGCAGAGGTGATCTGTTTTGTTGCTGTTTGTTTAGCTAATTTGCAGATTTGATCTGTTTGCTGTGATTTGGTGTGACCTATTTTGCACTGGTCTGTTGTGATCTGTTTGTTGCTGTGATCTGTACTGGTCTGTTTTGCATTGGTCTACTGTGATCTGTTTGTTGTTGAGTAGGAAGGGAGGTGTCATGGTCTTTGTTGCTTTTGGTTTTGTTTGTTTAGCTATTATCTTGGTTGTGGTTGGTTTTGTGTTTGTGGTTGGTCATTCTCCAACCCTTGATGGTGTGCCAGTATACGATTGGGCGATCTTATCGGTGCCAACCTAGTTGGGATTGGTTTGTTTCGCTATGATGCTTTGGCACCCATCCCCCCTCTCCTTTATTGATGTATTATCCTCTTAGTTCATCAATAAAGTTTTCTTTTTTTGCTAATCAAAAAAATAAAATAAAAAATATCTTCGCTTTGACTGGATGTGAGTCAAATTGGGGGTGGCATTTGTATCTTATCGTGGACAAACTTGTTGGAAACATGGAAAGGAATGGATGGGGAGAGAACATTGTTACTCATCATGGTAATTCAAGGCCTAAATTGAATTTGTCCCTAGCTAGCCCATTAGACAATTGACATCGCCAAACGCCACTTGTCGAAAGCTTTGCACCAAAGCCCAAATGTCCTCGATGATAGCTCTTATCTCTTGTTGTATGAGTCCTTCTTATATTGTTAATAATAATATTAATCATGTCAATTAAAACCTAGGAATCCCCTCATCTCAATCTGATTGGTCATTTATAGTTGCATTCAAAAAATTATATGCACATCTACCATCCAAATGAATGATCTTATTAGGATAAGGATTTGTTATCTCAAATTGTATTTCGTTTTAGCATAGCTGTAGATACCCTATTTTTATTTATTTTTTATTTTTATTTTTTTCAGAGACATTAAGAGTTAGGTGCCTTCCAAAGCTTATTGATGATGAAACAAAATGAATGATTTTCATCCTCTCGGAATAACTTGTCGACGGAGTGAGAGTTCCCAAACCTTACCTCTTCTTTAGCCAAAATGCTTTTTGAACCCAAAACAACTATTTTTCAAAAGTATTTTCAAATATTCACCTCCTATGTTTGATTTATCTAAATTTTTCTTTTCAAAATACTCAAATTTGAACATTTATTCTGAGTAGTCTTCACTATTTTCCTCATTTCTCGCTCTACACTTTAAATCTTGATGTGAGGTTAGAAACATTGAAAATCTTACTTCCGGGGCTTCAATTTGGACACAAAATTGACCTAATTTTGACTTTGGAAGAGGGAGATACACTTGTTTGAAATTTATCCTGAAAACCTACCTAAAGAAACTTGTGACCGTAGCTTTTTACCCACAGCTTTTTCCTACGGCCGCAGTTTTTACCTGCAGTCATAGAAGTTTCATTTCTAAAAAAAAATCTTTTGTATGGATCCTCCAGCATCTTAGAATATTCCATTCATAAATATTCCGAATATCGATGCAAAATAACATGCTCCAGAGGCTCCCTTGGCCTATATATATACCAATTTGAGTAGAGAAATGAGAGACAACTTTTCTCTTCCTCACATAGTCAAATTTATGCCAAAATTTACTCTCAACTCCCCTCTCTCTCCACTGATGGCTAGTCTTCAAGTTTCATTACCTCCATTGAAGCCTTGAGAGAAGATTGAAAGGCCATATCCATTGCATTGGTCTCATATCTTTCTACTCAAAGCTTGAGGAAAGGTATATATATAGCTCTCTTATATTTTCTCTCATTTTTTTTTCTTTTTTTTTCTTGGTATCCAAACATATTATTATTTCTTGGAGATTGATTATGTTAGTAGGTTAGTTTTAGTATTTATTCATGTATAGTTGAAATCCTTGCTAGATCTCTTTTGTAACGACCCCAACATGCATATCATGATTATAATTATTTGATTTTGTGTTATTTATTAATTGTGATATGTGCTATGTGATTAATTTGAGTATATCTGTTCAATTTGGAAACTATCTGTTGATCGTAGGAAAATTTGTTGTGATTTCTGCTATGAATATGAAATTGAAGGCCTTAATGGTGTTGAAAATCAAAATTGAGTATATAATTAGACTAACTGGAATTTTTAGAACCTTATGACAAGTTTGACAAAAAAATTGATTCAAATTATTAATTAAGTTGTGTTTAATTGGTCTAATGTGCTAATTATTGTATTAAGCCACTCTAACTATATATATTGAGCCTTAAGCTCATTTGAGCTCAATTCTTCTTCATTTTGAGCTCCCAAAATCTGATTATACATTGTAGAGAGAGAGAGGAAGAGCTCTCAATTAGACAAAGAAAGTGCAGAGATTGAAGGGTTAGCTTGATTTGGTCAAAGTTTGTGTAAGAACAAGTGTGTTTGAAGCCTCTAGGTGAGATTTACCTCTCAATTCTTGAAGATGATGTGTTCTAGAGTTGTGTACATGGATTATATGTGACCAATTGCTTGTATTTTGATAAATAAAGTCAAGAAAATGAAGAAGATCTATATGCATGTAGTAATATGTTGATTTTTTTTCCATGTTGAGTTTGAACTCTAGCACCCATGTTGAAATTGTAGGTTAATTTGTACATGCATGTTTCATCCATCACGTGTTGATTATTAAATTCATGTTTTAAAAAGGATTTTTGTACATGCATGAGCCTTTGAGCTCAAATTTGTCAAGTTCATGAGTTTTGAAAAGAAAGAAAGGCAATTCATTACATTCAAGTTAAAAACATGGAGTTTTGAACCTTGTTTTGGAAAATTGAAAGGGTTTTGAGCATGTGGTTTCATAATTTTCATGAATTTATGTACTATGGAAGGTTTCTATATGTTTCTAGTAAGCCATGCAAGTTTTGAGTGTGAAAGGTGCATTTTTGAGCGTCAGAGAGTAATTTGGAAAACCCAGAATATTTGCAAACTGATCGAGTGACCAAGTGTGCGCTCGAGCGAACTTGACGAGCTCCCAATACTTTTGTAGACTTTATAGACGGCTCGAGCGACCAAGTGTGCGCTTGAGCGAACCCTTTGTATATAGTTGGACCCTTCAAGTGACCAAGTGTTGGCTCGAGCGTAGATTTGACCCATCCAGTACTTTTGTAGACCTTTGTGACCGCTCGAGCGACCAGTAGTTGGCTCTAGCGAAGACCCCTGTTTCTATATATTTTGACATGTCTTTCTGTGTTCATATCTTCGTTGCCATTTTCTTTGGAGCATTTCTAATTATGAATTGTGACTTAATAAGGAACTAATAAGTGAGAAACCCACATGAATGATTGAATTAGAATGAGAAGATGAATTATATGATTCGAACTATACGTTCCAATGTGTGTACCCATGTGTAATGTGTAGGTTTGACCATTGTGGAAGGACAACAACCTACTTGAGCTGATTAATGTCTTTGTAACGGTGTTTTAGTATGAATTACTTTGAAAGTAGCTTTGCTATGCAATGAATTATGAAACCTACACTTTATATAAGTAACGAGATACGATTCAAGATTTTTGAACAAGTACTTTGAGACACTAAGCTATGCTCTGAAACTCCGAATTGTGTAAAATGAGATAAGCTTCCAAATAAGTGATTTGATAAGAATGAATGAGTTTCCTTTTGAACGAAGACATGAAAAATGTGATTTGACCATTTGGTAAACACTATTTTGTCTATGATCTGTAAGTGACGTTATGTATAAGTTATTGAACCATTGTAAATGTTTTGTATGATGTCGGTCTTGATGATTGTTCTGTCTAACTTCGATGGTAATCGTTCTGTATGGAATCTACATGTACAAGACATTCTGTATGAGCTCATTAAGCCTAAGTCATCAAATGATGTTCTGCATTCTGCATATGGCATCAAAGTGATGTTCTGCATTCTGTATAAGCCATCATTGTGATGTCCTGCATTCCATGTTAGAAGCCATCCTTGTGATGTTCTACATTCCGTATAAGTCATCAATGTGATATTTTTCATTATGTATCAGTCATCTGAATGATATTCCACACAAGTCATCAAACGTGATGTTTCATACGAGTCCCCAATATGGGTGTTCCTAATGAAGTCATTCAATATGAATGTTCTGTGTCGTAATGGTACATGAAATGGTTGAAGCCTTAAGACAACAACAATAGCAACTGGTACAACAAGAACCTCCGTCACTGCCTATGCAAGAACATCAAGCGGATGGACGAACTATTGCATTGACAAAAGAATTTAAGAAAATGAAACCACCACTGTTCCATGGCGTAGTAGATCCTTTGAAAGCCGAAACATGGGTTCTCCGTATTGAAAAATTGTTTGAAGTCTTCTCGTGCACTGAAGCACAAAAAGTTCTGCCAGTCACATTTACCCTAGAGGATATGCTAGAAGATGGTGGATGTTGATCTGAAAAGAAAACTGAAACATTAATTGGGCTAAATTTCTAGAAATCTTCTACGAAAAATACTTTCCGCAATGTGTTCGAGATAAGAAAGTTTTTGAATTTGAAGGGTTAAAGCAAGACAACCGAATAGTGGCTAAATATGAATCCCAGTTTACCGAATTGGCAAGATTTGACCCTCACATGGTTGATACTGATTATAAGAAGGCAAGGAAATTCGAAGGAGGACTCTGGAACTCAATCGAAGAGAAAGTTAATGTGTTAAAACTAACCAAATATGTAGATGTGTTGGACCAAGCATTGATGTTTGAAGCTAACATAAACTGAAATTTTGAATGGAAGAGAAAAAGGCAGGACTCTGATGTGAATAAAGAATCTTCAAGAAATAAGAAATCGAATAAAAACATCTAGCCTAGATGAACTCGCTCAAAGAAACGACTCCGCACCGACTTGTCTAGAATGTGGGAAAAAGAACGGAGGAATTTGTTACCGAATTTTTGGAGCCTGCTACAGGTGTGGTAGGATGGGCCATACAGCAAGAAATTGTCCTTAGATGGGACAGAATGTGAATAGACCTACCACTAGCTTAGTCGGATCAGTACCAACAATGAGGCCTCCTATGATAAGAGAGAATGCTAATCAAGAGAGAGTATTTTCACTTGTCCCAGAACATACTCAGAACACTAGAATTACTATCCCTGGTACTTTTTACTGTTTATAAATGAATGCCCATGTATTGATTGATTCTGGACTCGTACATGTATATAACTTTGCTTAGGATGTTATTTGATTTGGTTCGACACATTCTTTTATATTTGCTACATGTGCATCTAGATTGATTAGATCCACAACATCAATACCTTATTTATTGTATATGTCTGCTCCATTTGGGGAATTTGTGAAATATGCATTGGGGATATTGATCGACTCTGTACATATATACATATATATATATATAAACATATGCTTTTGTGACTGTATGACTGATTTGGAACCTTTGCATAACTGAATGAATTTGGTATAAAGGGAATTGTTCTAGAGTTGTGTACATGGATTATATATATATCTAAACTTATGCTTCTGTTTTGGTATAAATGAATGAATTTTCCATTTGATAATTTATTGTGGCATCCTTAAATGAATTCTCTATGAATTATAAGTTTGACCAGAGGTCGTTTTGTCATGTATTGGACCAAAGGTCGTTTTATACAGCTGTTGTATATTGGACCAGAGGTCGTTTCGCTATATGTTGGACTAGAGGTCGTTCTGTATAGCTGTTATATAAATTGGAAAAAAGGTTGTTCTGCCATGAGTTGGACCAGAGGTTGTTCTGTACAGCTATTGTATATTGGACTAGAGTGGTTCTGGTATGAATTGGACCCGAGGTCATTCTGCTACGAATTGGACCAGAGGTCGTTCTGCTAAGTAATGGACCAGAGGTCGTTCTATCAAGTTTAGATATGTTTAATGTTATTGGGAACTAGCCCATCATTAGATAATCTTTGAAAGGTTTGATGAGTTTCTGAATAATATGCCTTTGAACAACGTAATGTGTGTAATTACAAAAAGTTTGATGAACTTTATGTATTACATATTCATAAAAATGTTTTTGTCTATGATACGAATGTTTTAATAAATATGGAACACATTCTTTAACCCTTTACATTGATGTTACTCATTGGGCTTCAAGCTCACCCCCTTCTTCTGTATGTATGTAGGTGAAAATCTCGAAGATTAGTATTGGAGACTGTCTTAGAGTCTGCCCTTTTGTCAAGCCACTCAAGAAGTGCCTCTGTGTTAAGGCTTTAGCTTTTGTTTTTGGTCAAGCTTTGTTGATCTTCATTTGTCAAGCGTTTGTTATGTCCTATGTATGATCTTGAGTTATGTGTTAGATAATACTTGTATCTATATTGCAAATATGTGATGGGATGTTTTATATAATTGGAATCTTATCATGTATGCACAACTCAATGGATAATATTATTCTTGTTTTGCTTCTGCTTCAGGGCCCCAATATGATTTAAATATTTTGAAATTTTGTCTTTGAGGCCATAGGTAATTTATGATTACTAGCCGGTCACCACTCTAACCTCTAGGGGCAGGTTGGGGTCATGATAGAGTGGTATCAGAGCACAAGTTAATATGTCACATGGATGTTCGTTGAGCATTAGAATGTCTAGGATGGATTTAAGTTGCATGCATCTAAGAAGTAAGTGATAAGTTGTGCATTCATGAATATGTATATGTGTTTGTGTAACAAAAGTTTAGTATTGGGACTAAGAATTAAGAGCTATTATGGAATTTTGATGTTATAAGGAAACAAAATTTTTTTACTAGAACATTAGTAACTACAAGTACATTGATTTGTGGAAATATGGTATTGTAAGGAATTAGAATCTTTGATGAAAGCCATGGAAGTCATATGATTTATATGTAAACTTAGATTATGGGAATATTAGGAAAAACTGAGGTATTTGATGAAGTGTGTGGAATTATGGTGTTTGTGACCAATATAATTGTTTGATATATAAGATGGTATGGTGATATGGTGAGGGACCTATTGTGTGGAATCTTGAACCTTAGAATCTCATACCTTTGTTAAATGACCTTGGAAGGCCGATTGGAATCATGTTCGGCTAGCGTAGCTTCGAATCCAAAATTCTCGGTAAATTCCATTGGAATGAATAGGTTACCTTACTGATGTCTTTGTATGATTGTATGTCTTATGGTTGATTATGTATGATGTTATGTTATTACCCCAAATGCTATTAACCTTTGTCTTATGTCTTTAGGAAAAGATGGTGAAAAGTAAGAATGAAGTGGAGATTGGGTCTTTATTAGAATGATTATACAAAGTAGAAGAAGTGTTAAAGAATGTGGTGAATGTTATTTATTAGGGGTAAAGTCAAAAGGGGGACCAAAGAGTAAGTCTAAGAGCTTTGTGGTTGAAGAGACAAGTAGTTCTAAGATTGTAGAAGAAGTAAACCTACCCTAATATGTCCAACATGTCTCAAGCCTCATAAGCATTTATGTCATCAACTTACGGAGCATACTTCAGATGTGGAAAAATAGGGCATCGAGTGAAAGATTTTCCAAAAACAAAAGGATGTCGCAAGTTACTCAATCAGATTGAAGGCTGGTACTTAGTGGAGAGAACAATGAGAATATGTTTAGTACATGTAAGAAGTCTTAAGTCAAAATTTGATATATTTGTATTTGTCTTGTTTGATTATTGAGAAATTAGAATTCATTTTCTTAGACAAATTTGACTCAAAATTGATATAATTAAAGAATGTGAGCAAGACTTAAACAATTGTTAGATGAGGAATGATAATCGGAGTTTGTGTGTTTCTTTCTATTTTATCAAGATTGTTTAGTCTGATGAAGTCACATGCATTTGAGAACATGTTTGAATAGGAGGAGAGTTGTACTCCGAGTTAGGAGACTAACACTTATATGAATTAGATAAGAATAACCCAAGTTACTAGAATCATATCGTCATTAGAATTCCTTAAGAATATCGGAAGAGGAACATTTTTACTTACTCAAGCTATGAACCTAAATGGATTGGCCTCTCAGAAAACATAGTAACTTCCACATATGAATAATGGTTAAATTGGAAGTATGTAAAGTTTTACTCTGATCTGTATGTCTGTTTAACGCTATCTGGGTGCAACCCATCACCTATTAATTTTGAAAAGGTTCAATGAATTTCTGTAAGATATGCTTATGTCCTGACTCTGATAAGTTTCTGTTCTGGATCTGATATGTCTCTATTTCAGAATTACCTTTAGTATTTGTGAACAAGATGTCTATATCAAATTGAGACCATTATTATATGATAACATTTCTTTACCATCTAGAGATTTCTACTATAGATTAATATATGAAACTTTATCTGGAGATACTTCATCGTATGTATATGACTTAATACCTTTGGACATGAACTAGTATGATTTAATTTTGAGGGAAATGGATGAACTTTATATTTATTGTATAAACATTACTCATACGCCTAAGCAAAAAGATTTTGACCTCTGGGGCTAATGACCTTTCTTTGGAAATAATAGAATAGTTTTCCAACTTATTTAAGCTTGTTAATAAAGGCTTATGAATTGCATAGGAACGGATGTCAAGATTATTATTGTTAATGGAATTAAAGGACCAAGAATTGTGTTTGTTATTAGTGTTGCATTGAATACCTAATTTATTTTGAAGATCTTATATAAAATGTCAATAGCAGTAATATTTTGATTTATTTGAAAAGCAAGGAGAATCATGAACATCCTTTAAAATTAATCTTCGACTACTTGCTAACATGTGGATTATAATTGAACAAAATTATATGAGTTATGTGATTGATTGCTTCAGTATTACCGTATTGTATGTTTGATGTTACGGGGTTAATGATGGGATAGATTTTGATGATGATGAATCTCCAATTTGGGATATTAACCATTAAATGATTGAGATATAAGTTGAACTCCTATAAAGAAAATCGAGTGGAAAGGAAGTTACTTGGGAAAAGAGAAATGCAATGTGGTAGAGATATATGATTTGTTCTTCATAGAAGTGCCATAAGTTTGGCGGACCAAACTTCCTAAGAGGGAGAGACTGTGACAACCCCACCGCGCATAGTACTCTGTATTTAATTAATTACAGAGATTTGAATTTTAGTTGCATATTATGCGGAATTATTTTTTGAATTTATGAGCATTATTGAGTCTGATTCATATACGATTTTGCTAAGGATTTATTTTGGAATCAGAAATTGAAGGCTTAAATGGCTTAAGAAGGTGAAATTGATGAGTTGAATCGGTTTAATTTTATGTATTGAACCATATGGGAGTTTAATTAAATATTCGACTCAGTTTAGTAAAATTAATATTTGATTAAATTGAGTGCTAATTGGAATTAATTAAGTTAATTAAGTTATGAGGATTGAAAATTGTGATTATTCTGAATTGGAATTGCTTGTGAGGTGTCTAATTTGTATATATAATTTATTGATAGGAATTTTGAGTCTGATCAGAAATTGATAGCTTTAATGATTTAATAAACCAAAATTGACGAGCTCAATAAGTTTAGTTTAATATTTGGAGCCTTTTGGGACTTGGATTAAAAATCTAATTCAAATTGATAAACTTAACTATGATTAATTGGGCCTTAATTGTGCTAATTAAGATTAAACTAAGTGTGGTGTAATTGAGCTAATGTGTAATTAAAAAATTAAGTTAATCTCATTCATTCTAATTTAATCAAGAAGAGATGAGAACCTTCTAGTTTTGTTGAGCTAGACCTTTGTGTGTGCACATGTGTGCTTCCAAGAAGTGGGTGTGTGTGTGATTTTAAGTCAAAGAAGCGGGTTGTACTCATTTGTTTTGTGTTGGAACTTAGAGAGCTTTAGAGAGAGAAGGTGCAATCAACTTAAAGAGAAAGTGTTCAAGAGCTAAGGGGACTCAAGAAAATTGAAGAAGAATAAGAAGAAACCTGAGGGAAATTCAACTAAACTTTCTGAAATTAAAACTCAAGGTAAGAATCTATGCTTAATGAATGTAGAATCTTCATCTATGCTTGAAATTAAGAAGCGTCTAAGATCAATTTCATAGAATTTGTAAGCAAACGGTTTTTGAATAAGAATTTAAATTTGCAATCACATTCATGAAATTAGAAGAAAATTAGCCAGAGATGAAGAAATTGAGCTTTAATGATAAGATATGAAAGATTATATAATGTTTCATCATTTTGAGTTTGAATTTTGGAATCCATATGTGCATGTGAGTTCATGTCTTGTATAATACTTTAGAAATTCATGAATTTGTGGCCTCCATTTCATGTTTGAACAGCTAAGAGAAAAGAGTTTGGAAATCTTTATATGCATTAAGTTTTGGGTTTGGATTTTGAAATGTTGTAACATGAAAGCATTTATATTGCACATAATTTCAGAAAATTCATGGATTTATGTCATCAATTTCATGTTTTTTTTCTTCAAAGAAAAAGAGGTTGGAAAATCTTTGTATGCATGAAGATTTAATTCATGTTTTGACAAATTGATGATGTTTTGAGCAAATAATTTCTAAATGGTCATGTATTTGTACTTTTCAAAATATTTTCATGTTTTTGAGTAAGCCATGCATGGCCCCAAGTTTTGAAAATGTGTTCAATCATTTTTATTACATTTCAGAGCCCAGAAATTTACAGACCACTCAAGCGGTATAGTCACTGCTCAAGCGCACATAACAGGCATCTGCTATTTTTGCGGACATCACAGTCCTCTCAACTGACCAAAGGTCCGCTCGAGGTGTCAGGCCTATTTCAGCATATTTTGATAAATTGCATCTTATTCGTATTTTCGTCCTCATCTCGTTTCGAGAATTCCTAGGAACGTGTTAAGCTTCATTAAGGATTATTAAGCTAAGAACCAACAACTAAACCTTCTATGCATCATGCATATCTAATTGTTCATGCATTCATGCTATATGTTGCAAACTTTTGTGACTTAGGGCTTGTTAGTATTAGAAGAGGAGGAGAAGAAGAAGTATGAGAGGATATATTAGGAATTGTTTTGTTATGTGCTTTGAGTTAGGGGATAGCTTGGAATTTTATTTGGAAACCATTGGTTGTGCCCATGCCTTAAGTGAGGAGCTTAAAGAACTTAGTCCAATAACCTTGCCCATTCTATGCTATTTGTTATTTTGATGATTAGGATTAATGATAATAAAGTATGCTCAAGAGGGAACAAATTAGATTACGTAAAATTAGAATAAGATTGGATCACTTAGCTTTAAACTTAATTAACTAAACCTAAGCAAGGAAAATTAGTTAACTAAAGGTGTTGTGTCATTGCCCTAGCCACACCAAATGAAATCTTATGCCCCCAAATCAAACAAAAGGGGGAAAGGAGCTGGAAATCAAGAGATCTAATGTGAGAGAAAGGAGAGAAAAAGGGAAATGAGAGAAAGGGAGGAGAAAAGAGAGGAACTCAAGGGATTCAACCAAAAACCAATCAAAAAGTGTTGTAAGTTGAGATTTCTATCCTAAATGTTGTAGTAAACTCATTTAACATCATGAATCATGAAAAAAACTAGGATGAAAATGGGTTAGGAACAAGGAAGTTAGCTAGGATGAAGAACTAGGAAAGGAACTTAGGATTTACAATCTTTTGAACTAGTCCTAAGAGTTTTGAATGTTCTTATGCTATTATTCCCATGAATTCTCTTGATTTCCTATGATTTTGGGAATTGATTCTTGAGTTATGAAGAGAAGAAAAAAAGAGTTTGCATAAACTTTTAAAACCATGAAAGTTTCCTTTTAACTTGAATTATGATTTGTACTTTGAAAACAAATAAAGATTTGATGAATTTAATTAAAGAAACAATCCTATTGCCATGTTTAGTATCCCTTATGCATGTTTGAGAGTTGAAAAATTCATAGGAACCAGCCATAGTAGCCCTGGAACAACTAGCGAAATAAAGTAGATTTCAAATAGCAACCATCAGTTTACCACTGCTGGAGCGGTGAGAAGACTGTTCAAGTGGACATAGCAAGCATCCAGAAGTTTGCATTTTTGCAGGCTTGCATACCAGTCTAAGTCGGGTAAACCAATTGAGCGGTAAGAAGACCACTCAAGCACACTTTTGTAACTCCCAACAGCTTGTTTTACAGGCATGCAGATTCTGGGAGGACCCATTCACTGCTCAAGTGGTGAAGTAACCGCTCGAGTGGACTGACCAAATTCAACAAATTTTCACACTCTGTTCCACTTGTTTTCCTTTATTTCTTGGGACACTTTAAGGCATGTTTTGGCACCTAAACACAAGGATGACATAATTAGAAACCCATTTGAAACATGTTTGATTAGAAAAGAAGGTCAAAGATTAATTGCATGATACTTGATATAGGAAGTTTAAGAATTGTTCAATGCTTCAGGGTTTTGTTCTTGTCTTGTGTAAGTCAAGCTTGAGGATGTATAAACTCTTGTTTGCGTAGCCAATTGTGAGTAGTGTTATAGTAAAGTTATGATTCGAAATGCAAATGTATGGTATGTTTATGAAAGCTACTTATTGTTTTGCTACGAATGAACATCATATATTTTTTGTATCATGTAATAAGATGACATCTCGGGACTTGCTTGTTATTGGGAATCATGCCAATAACCTCTTGCTAATTGAGCTCTGCCATGGCCTCTTTACTCTTGATTCAAAGAACTTGTTTGTTATTGGGAATTACGCCAATAGCCTCTTGGTAACTGAGCTCTTGCCACTGGTTGACTTTGGATTCAAAATGCCTTGAGAATGGTCATCGTTATGTATATGTCTTGAGATAATCTTGTTTTACTTGAAAAGCTATATTATGTTCAAATGTTCGTATGCTTGGTTTTGATAAAACTTTTTGGTGTTCATTCATTTTGCCACTTTACTATACTGCTATTCACTGGGCTTTAGCTCTGCCCTCTCCCCTATATATATATGTAGGTGATGGCGAGGATCTTGTTATGGGTGAGAGACCGAGCTAGAAGTCTTTTTCTTTTTCTTTTGTTTTTCCACTTTTGGGAGTTAGAGCTTTCAGACAAAGACCTTCTCTTCGAGTTTTGGTTTTTGTTAACTTTATATTGTAAATATTGTACTTTCCTTTTGGATATCAAACTTGTAAATGTTGGATATAAATAAATAAAGTTGCTTGTTTGTATCATATGATCTATGCACAGGCACTGGATGGATTCTTAGTAATTAATGGACAATGATGTATTTTCGCATAAGCCCCAAGGTTTTAGTCCAACCATGTTTTGTCTTGTTAGGCCTTTGGTAGTTTGACATTACTGGCCGATCATAACTACTATCCTATTTTTGGGGCGGGATGGGGTTATGATAGAGTGGTATCAAAGCACAAGTTTGTACACATACACACACTGTCCTCTAGAGCATATGATTTCCCTAGAAGAACCTGAGGGATGCATTCATGATGAGTGTGTATGAAAAGATGCGCATGTTATGTGTTAATTATTAAACTATCATATGCATACATCATATTATTTAACATATGCTTTGCATGCATAGCATCATGGTGAGAGAAAGAATTGAGTCTTCTACTAGCCACATGTATCGACTGGAGAGAATATTAGAAGGGTTAGCAGAAGTAGTAGAGGCTTTAAGACAGCAGAGAAGCCAAGAACAACTACAACAAGAACAACAACCACAACCATAACCACAATCACAGTTGTAACCAGAACAACAACTTCCACATCAGCCACTACCTCTACAAATGGACTTTCCAGACCAGGCAACAATGGCACTGATCAGAGAATACAAGAAAATCAAACAAACTTAGTTTAAAGGAAGGATTGATCCATTGAAGGAAGAAGCATGGGTGTTAGCGGCAGAGAAGTTCTTTAAGGTATTCCCTTACACAGAAACTTAGAAAGTTGCCCTCACTACATTCATTCTAGCACAGGAAGCAGGTAGATGGTTGATGTTAGTTAAATGCCAGCATGAGGGTATCACTTGGAACCGCTTTTTGGAAATCTTCTACAAGTACTTCTCCCAATCAATTCCAAGCACTTAAACAAAGTGGAGGAATAGCGGCAAAATATAATGCAAAGTTCACGGAGCTAGCCAGATTTGCTCCACACATGGTTAATACCAAGTATAACAAAGTAAGGAAATTTGAGGAAGGGCTTTAAGAACCACTCCGAGATAAGGTAAATCTTTTCAAATTTTCTATTTATACGAAATTTTTTGATAGGGCGCTCATGGCCGAGGCAAATACAAAGGATGAACAGAAATCCAAGGAATAGTACAATAAAAGGCAGGGGTATGACTCAAGAAAGGGGCCAACAAATTTACCTGTCAAGAAGCCAAGTGCGGGAACTAGTAGTTGTAGTACTTGTCAAAGGAGATGAATTGTTCCAGTGTGTTCGGATTGTGAAAAGAATCATTTTGGAGTGTGTCGTCAAGCTTCGAAAGCCTGTTTCAAATGTGGTCAAATGGGACATCAAGTAAGAGATCGCCCAAAGGCTCGACAAAACTCTTCAAGAGGCATTAGTAGTTCATTGGGATCGGTCTAAAGGTCAGCTACTAGACCTAGCACCATGGGAAAGGAACCAGTCAAACAAGCATGGGTATTTGCCCTAGTCTCAGGAGATGCTCAGAGTACGGAGCCAGTTGTGTTAGGTATACTTTCCATCTGTGCTCATGATGTATATATTTTAATAGATTCGAGTTCCACTCATTCATTTGTATCTAGCCAATTTGTGAATAAGTTGAACAAATTGCCAAAACCCTTGAATTTTCTAATGTCAGTGTCTTCACCCTCTGGTGAGTCCATGCTATGTACATCTATTTATTGGGACTCTGAAATATTAGTTAGGAATGCTAGTTTTGTAATGACCCCAAAAGCCATCCTTATTTAATTAGGGGTTAATGTGTTTTAATTCAACTATATCTATTGGAATTGAGAATGTTTTTATCTATTTTGGAGTATTGCTTGAGGTGGTAATATGATGGTAAAGTAAGATTGGACCAAAAGCTCTAATTAGAATAATTTGTCTGCGACCAGCCGTCACTCTTTTGACCTTTTCTTTTTCCACACTTTGAATTTGGATGTGAGGTTAGAACCATTGGAAAGCTTATTTCCGGGGCTTCAATTTGGACACAAGAACGACCTAAAACGGAGTCCGGATGGAAGAGTTATGCCTGTTCAAAGTTTCGGGATCTGTGTTGAAAACAGGTCCGCTCGAGCGGTAATTTCTCCGCTCGAGCGGGAATTACGGGACAGCAGCTTTAAACACGAATTTTTGGATCATTTCTCACATTTTCCTTTTCCCCTCTTCTCTCCTCTCTCCCTAGGTCCGAAAACCCTAGGGTTTTGATCCCAAATCCTTACCATTTCTCTAAGTTTTGATCAAGATTTTCCACCAAGGAAGGAAGAAGGCATGAAGATCAACGTTTGCAACCGATTGGAATTCCGAAATTGTGGAGGAATCTCACCAAGGCTTGCTTAATTCTTGAGGTAAGAATCTTGAGAGTTAAATTGATGAGTTAGAGTGATGGACCATGTATCCTAGGTGTATAAGCAATGGAAAAATTGGAATAAAGAGTGATGAATTAATAAGTTTGAATTTGTTTTGAATTTTAATGTTTTCTTGAAACCCTAGGTTGGGTAATGATGTTAATTGATGATTTGGCCAAATTGGAAGTAGAATCATGAAATTAGTGGGTTGAATTTCATATGTGCAAGTTTAATTGGTATTTGGTGACACTTGGAAATTATGTTTAAATTTAGCGAATGAACTTTGTTATAAATGTTGGAATTCATGTAATAATGTAAAGGAAAAATTAGGGAAATAATTTAGTAAAGATCTGGATGACATGAACTCAATTGTGGGGTGTTGAAATGAGATTCAAAGATTTAGTTTGAAGTATGTTGAAGTGCAAAGTGATATGTAATTGGAATAAAGAGAATGAATTAAGAACGAAATAAGTTTATGTGATCCAATTTCTTTGTGTATTACAAATTGTGTAGGGACAACTACAGGGGCAGACCAAGCAGCCAAACACTGTGAGTAATAGTACCTCAAACGTATGTTAATTACCGTTAATCGTTATTGTTATTGACATTCTATCTTCCGTGAGCTAATATGTTGACATGTGTGTTGATTGAGAATTGATGCGAACATTAAAAGAGTGAGCACACAACGGTATAATTCTGAACCCACTCCGTATTTTGGGTTATAGTTAGTGATTATTGTCAATGTATTATCCTACGAATTACCTATACTTTTGTATAAGAATTGCATACAACTATTGACACTGTGAAGTCAGTTTATGAATGGTTCTGATTTGCCTTCGGATTACTGGTAATGTTAAGGTTCTGTTGATTACGAAATAAGTATGTCTATGTACAAAGAACCATGAGGAAATCTAAGCACATCAGTGTACCGTATGTTTTATCTGTGAAGTGATAATTAATATTTACCATTCTATTATTGGCAACGTTCTGTTAAGCTTATGTATCTATGTTTATTTATGGGAATAATGGAAAGAATGTATGAAATTTCTGTATGGTTCTGTTATTATTGGGCCTGAGGCCGTTCTGTTATTATTGGGCCCGAGGCCGTTCTGTTATTATTGGGCCTGAGGCCGTTCTGTTATTATTGGGCCCGAGGTCGTTCTGTTATTATTGGGCCCGAGGCCGTTCTGTTATTATTGGGCCTGAGGCCGTTCTGTTATTATTGGGCCCGAGGCCGTTCTGTTACGATTGGGCCCGAGGCCGTTCTGTTATTTCCGTTACCACGCTTTATGCGTTCTGTTATTTCTGTTAGTTTTGCTATTTCTGTTATTTCCGTTATTTCCGTCATTTCTGTTATTTCTGTTATTTCTGTTACTTATGTATTTCTGTTATTTTGGGCTTATGGCCGTTCTGTATCTTTTGTACATACTGGGCTTAAAGTTGTTCTATTAAGGAAACCAGACCCATGATTGTTTGAAGAGTATTTACAGAATGTAGTCAATTATAACCTTCTGCAGTTATATATTTTACTGTTTGAGTTGAACATTACATGATTTACGTACTATTATTCACTGAGCTCGACTCACCTTATTTTTGTGTCTGTTTCTGTAGGCACTCAACCTGGGAGTCAACTTTACCCTGTGACTTCCGTTACCAGTTGCCAAGCCTTGAGTATCTAAGCTGTTAGGTGTTGACCGTTCAAGTTATGGAGTTTTGTTAAGTTTTTAAATTGTACCCTAAATGTCTATTAGGCTTGATGTGAATGTAATGTAGATGTATATGTACATAGCTATCTTCAGATACACGTCACTGTATATTTATCTTCATTATGATCTGTTTGCGGTCCTGGCATAGTAGTGATAGCTCAATGGATATTATTATTATTATTTTTTTTATGCTATTATATGTTATTAAATGCTTCCGTTCAGGCCCCATAGGTTATACACATCAGGTTTTGCGTCCGTTTCTGAAATGGTCATGCCCAAACTTTTAGGGGCGAGTTTGGGGTGTGACAAGTTTGATTGTTGATTTGCTACCTATAGAAATGAGTACTTTTGATGCTATTTTGGGAATGGATTGATTGTCAACTAATTGTGCCATAATAAACTTTGTATGAAATTCTGTCTCATTCCAACCACCCAATCGAGAAGGGTTCTCTTTTCAAGGTAGAGGCGTCATGCCACCACCGTATCTCGTTTCATCCATAAAAGCTTGAAAATTACTAAAGAAGGGGTGTTGGGGATATTTGTATAGTGCTTTGACTGTATAGGAATTTGATAGCAGTTTGAATAACATACCAGCAGTGAAAGAATTTTCAGATGTGTTTCCTAATAAATTACCAGGCAAATTGATTGATAGAGAAATCAAGTTTACACTTTATGTTGCGCCGGGAACCCAACCAATTTCCAAGACCCCATATAGAATGTCACCAGTAGAGCTTAAGGAATTGAAAATTCAGTTGCAAGATTTATTAGATAAAGGTTTCATCCGACCTAGCACTTCGCCCTGGGGTGCACCAGTTCTATCTTTGAAAAAGAAGAATGGAACTCTTCATTTGTTTATTGATTATAGAGAACTAAACAAAGTGACTATAAAAAACAAGTACCTATTATCGAGAATTGATGATTTGTTTGATCAACTTCAATAGGCACATGTTTCTCCAAGATTGATCTTAGATCAGGGTATGATCAGCTCAAAGTTAAAGTAAAGAATTTTGAAAAGGCGACATTCAGAACTAGGTATGACCATTACAAGTTTTTGGTTATGCCATTTGGGGTCACTAATGCTCCAGCAGCATTCATGGACTTAATGAATAGGGTTTTTAAACCTTACTTGGACCAGTTTGTAGTAGTCTTCGTTGATGATATTTTGATTTACTCTAAAAGTGAGGGGGGACCATGAACAACATCTAAGATTGATCCTTCAAACTCTAAGATATAAACATTTGTATGCAAAGTTGAAAAAGTGTGAGTTTTAGCTGACTAGTGTAACATTTTTTGGGAATGTAATTGACAGAAAGGTATTTCAGTTGATCGCTAGAAAATTGAAGCAATAATAGAAATCCGGAGTTTCCTTAGTTTGGCAAGTCATTATAAAAGGTTCGTCAAGGACTTCTCTAAGATAACAGTGCCACTTACCTAGTGGACACATAAAGTAACACCATTTGAGTGGACAGAAGAGAGGGATTCTGTCTTTCAAGAACTAAAGACTAGGCTAATCACAACGCTAGTTCTTGTTCTACGATCAGGTATAGAGGGGTTTGTTATTTATAGTGATGCATCACACAAAGGGTTGGGGTGTGTTTTAATGAAAAATAACAAGGTCATCGCTTATGCTTTTCGGCAACTAAGCCACATGAAAAGAACTATCCAACTCACGACTTGGAATTGGCAGCCGTTGTTTTCGCATTAAAATTTTGGCATCATTACCTATACAAGGATACATGTGAAGTATTTACATACCACAAAAGTTTGAAGTACTTGTTTATCCAGAAGGAGCTCATTATGAGGCAGAGGAGATGGCTAGAGCTAATGAAGGATTATGAATTGCAGATACAATATCATCCAGGCAAGGCAAATACAGTGGCGGATGCCCTTAGTCGAAAGTCAATGGGAAACTTGTCATGTCTACTCACCAAACAAGGGGATATACTTCAAGATCTTCAAAAAATGGAGATAGAATTGGTCCTATATGAGACGGGAGGAACTTTAGCTGCAATCTAAGCCAAACCATCTATTATTGAAGAAATCAAACAAAGACAAATGGAGGATACCTATTTTAAGAAGATTTTTGAGGAGATGAACTCAAAGCCAAGATCGGGATTTTCAATCAAGGAACAAGTGTTTCAGTTTGAAGGCAAACTATGTGTTCCAGATATACTCGAGTTGAAAAAAAAAAGTAATGGAGGAAGCACATCATTCCAAATTCACAGTTCACTTTGGAAGCACCAAAATGTATCAAGACCTTAAGCAAGTATACTGGTGTATGTTTTTGTTGCAAACAATTTACTAGAGAGAGAGAGAGAGAGAGATATGACAAGCAAAACAAAAACAAATGGAAGTAAAGAAAGAAAGAAAAGTCAGGCAAGTAAGAAGGAAAAGGCAAGGGCGGTGAAGGCACCACCCCAAGTGGTCTGCGCCTCTCCCAAAATTTCTTTAAATTATTAATTTTTCTTTGAATAGATAAATATCTATACATATAAATCACTAAAATTATAGTATGATAAAATCACAAGATTTTAAGGTTGTAAATGGTACAAATTTTTTTTTTTCATTATTAAATATAAATTTCATTTGATGGTGCACATCATAAATATTTATAACTCTCTCTCATGATAATAAAATTAAATAATAATAGATAGTTGTAAATGTGTCGTGATTCAATCAATTGGATCTAAAATGACTCAAGTTAATAATGTAAAAATAAATCTCCAATACAGATTAAAGTATAAAGTAATTTAAATAAACTCATGATGGTCCCCAACATTAACATAATTAAATATGAACTAAAACAATTAAGTATGGGCTAATCAAATAAGACCTAAAAATTAAATTTATGTCTCATTTAATACTCAGGACCCGAGAATAATTAAAACTCAAAAAATTTCCCAAGTGGGTCTTACGAAGTCGAAATCAGCAAGTACAATAATTTGTTTTCATCAATTTAAATAGAATGGTCCACGATACCACAAGTATAATACTAATAATGATAATAAGGGCAAAATTCAATTTGATTCAACTCGTTACAAGCTACGAAGTTTGAGTTACTGACAACATCCAACCGCCTTACTTCTAGTTCAAGAGTTGCCTGTAAACTGACAATGCAAGCCTCGTATTTTGCTTGATTGTTTGAGACTTCAAAACGGAGGCACATACAACTCATCAGGGGATTTTCTTTCTTAAAAAAAAACAAATAATAAATTTGGAAAGGCGATCATTCTCAATTGACCACTACGATAAGAACTTAAATTCAAACTCAAATCTTGTAGGTTAGGAAACTACCCCCTAATTCATCACTAACTGCTGGAATTAAGACAAAATCAAATCACTGCCTAATTTGAACGCCAGATTTCATAATCGGATCATTGCCTTCCTAACTTCTGATTTCAGAATCCAATCACACCATT
Organism: Camellia granthamiana; assembly: GCA_036172215.1. Taxonomy (NCBI): domain Eukaryota; kingdom Viridiplantae; phylum Streptophyta; class Magnoliopsida; order Ericales; family Theaceae; genus Camellia; species Camellia granthamiana. The sequence goes on from CM069910.1 coordinate 104,961,183, forward strand.
TCCATTCAAGACAAGATATCACATAAGCACATAATTTGCATTCTTACCTAATTGGGTTTAGGGTTGCCCTGTCCTAACTTGGAAATAGGATCGAAGATTCAATAAATCATACAAAAAAACAACAATACAATCCTAGAGATAAGGGTATCCTATCCTAGGTTGGATGGTGTTAAAGCTTTCAACATACAAAGATAGGTTTAGTCAAGATGGTGTATCAACTATGACTATCAATATACCTCTCATGCCACCTTGGAGTGAAAGGGGATGATCAAATGTTACTAATAGCAAAATCTGACACTTTCTTGTTGACAACACATAGCCCGCGAATAGTGTCCGGAATATCATGCAATGAAGCTAGGTTTTCTGAGCCTACAATGATGCAATGCAATTAATAATTAACCATTAATCTCATAAGATAGAAATTTTCAAGTTAAGCTAACTCAAGTCCCCAGCATAGTCACCACGTGATGACCCCAATGTCCATATTATTTTTATATACTATTTCATTGAGCATATTTGCATAATTATATGTTTAATTAGTCTTTATCTATTTGTTTATGGAACATCTATTAGAGTGCAGACTTAGAATTTGGAATTGAAGGCCCAAACGAATTCGGAAACCAAAATTGACTAGGTCAATATGTTAATTGGAATATTTAAAATCATATGGAAAGTTTAATTAAAATTTGATTCGAATCAAAATAACTAAATTAAACAAACTAGAATTAATTAGACTTAAGCTTGTTTAATTAGCCATAAACCAACTTCATTAGTCTAACTTGATCTATCTATATATGCCATAAACATGCTTTGAGCTAAAAAACCTACACTTGGCTGAGATTTTAGAGAGAGAGAGAGAGAGAGAGAGAGAGGGAAGAGAATTTGAGGAGAATTAAAGAGGATATTCAAAGAATTGCTAGATTTCATCAAAATAAAGACTATAGGTAAGAGCTACAACCATAATTCTTAAAGATAATCCATGTAGATGTAGAATTCTTGAAATCTATAATATCATTTGCATGTAATTGGAAAGAAAATGAAGGAATCAACTTATTTATGGAAGAATTGAGTTAATTGTGTACATGCATGCACATTTTATCATCTTCAAGCATGATTTTTCCAACCATTCATACATGCATGGAGTACTTGATATCTTAAAGGATTCTCATAATTTTCCACTCATCACTTCACATGTTCATATTTTGAAGGAAAAGAATTCAATTTCATCCATGCATGGTTGAATTACAAGGTTTTGGATTTAGTTTTGTGAATTGACAAACGTTTTGAACTTGTGATTTCGAATGGGTTATATTTATATGTTTTCCAAAGAGTTTTGATGCTTTTGGGTCCAGCCATGCAAGCTATACAACTAAGAACTGTGTTTTTGAACTTGAATTATGTTCTAGAAATTCCAAAATTTAGCCACTTCGCTCGAGTGATGAAGTTGTTGGTCGAGTGCACTTCGCATGCATCCAGTATTTTTGCAGACATGTTGTACATGGCTCGAGCGACTGAATGACCGCTCGAGCGAACTCACCTTTCATTCTGCTTGGCTGGACCGACCATCGAGTCTACATTTCGACCATCCAACACTTTTGCAGACAAGTCACATCGCTTGAGCGACCAAAGGTGTTCTCAAGCGAACTGCCCTAATTTCAACATTTTTGAAATACACTCCCATGTGCATGTTTTCATCCTCATGCTCCTTTAGGCATCCATGGGCATTGTTTAGACAACATTAATAAGGAAATGCATTAGAAACATAGAAAAGGGACTTGAATTAAGATATGATGTTCGATTGAGACTTGTGTTTCAGTGTGTGCTTTGTTGTGTGTATTATGGAAGTGGACGTCCGATGCCTAATATCGGTATAACCTACTGTGAGTACTATCCTTATAAAGCTATGTTCGAAAAGTATTTTGAAATTGTTCAAGATTGATAAATGTCCTTTTTGAAATTGTAATCGTGGTATCCATTAGTAAGGCCCTTGTCTAGGGGAAAAATACCATGGCCCTTTGATTAATAGGCCCTCGCCTAGGAAAAACAATACCATGACTCATTAGATTAATTGAAACACAGAGAGCTCTAATGTTAGACCAAAATGGTCCACGTTATTATGGATTATTGATTGACCCATTGTAATCCTGTTGGATGACCCTTGTGGTCCTATTGGCTTCAACACTTCGTTTCATTGTTACTCTATTGGATGTACCGCGTATAATGATTATTGTTATTGGAAAGGATTGATGTGATTGTTAATCAAATTGTTTTGCTTATTGAAATGGATTATTTCTGAAAATGAAAGATAAGCTTTGTATCAAGTTAAACTTCATTCACATAAAACCTTTATGTTTATATTACTCACTATGCTTTAACTCACCCATCTCCCTTATATATGTCGGTGAGCAAGTGGAACATCAAGCCTGAGACAGCCTCGGAGTCTACCCCTGTGAAGTCATTTTTGAGGTGCCTCTGTGATGGGGTGTGCTTGGACTCAAGAGGAGTAGAGCTTTGTCATGCCTCATTTTTCTTTTGTCTACTTTTGTTTATTTTGGAACTTGTTAAGGATGAATGTTATATGAGAAGTCTATATTTAGTGTATTGTATATAAGCTTGTATAAAGTTTAAAGTTTTTAATGTTGATGAATTTGGCATGTATGCACCACTCAATGGACTTATTTATATTTCATTATTGCTTCCGCTAAGTCCCATTATTATATTATAATCGATTTTGTCATTGAGGCCGTAGGTAATTTGGGATTACTGGCCGGTCATGACACCTAAACCTCTATCAGCGTGTTAGGATCGTGACAGAGTGGTATCAGAGCACGAGTTATATCTCACTCAGTTGTCCATTGAGCAATAAGGTGTCTAGAAAAGACTTAAGGATTGTATTCATATGTATTTGAATATCAAAATGAGATAACTTCTATAATTGTGTATATGTATATGCATGCATTCATTTATTATAACACAAGTTTCATATAGATAATGGTGAGAACATGAGGGGATGAGCTGGAAGAGTCAACCTCCTCAAGACTCGACATAATGGAAAGAATGATGCACGATATGGCTAAAAGCTTAAGACAACAACAACAATGGCAGCAACAATAACCACCACCCTTACATCCAATTCCCATACCACCAGCAGTATAAGACCATCACTCAGATGACCGAACCATTGCCCTCACCAAGGAATTCAAAAAGATGAAGCCACCTTTGTTTCATGGGAGAGTAGACCCACTCAAAGATGAAGCTTGGGTCTTTGGGATTGAAAAGCTATTTGAAGTGTTTCCATGCACAGAAACACAGAAGGTTCTATTAGCTGCATTCGCTCAAGAGGATGAAGCGAGGAGATGGTGGATGTTAGTTTGTGATAATAATAAGGGGACTGATTCGATACGAGTTCTAGAGATTTTCTATGTGAAATACTTCCTACAGTGTGTTCGGGATAAAAAAGTATTCGAATTTGAGCAACTAAAACAAGGGAACAAGATATTGGCTAAATACGAAGCCTAATTTACAAAGTTGGCATGCTTTGCACCACATATGGCTAGGGAGCTTGAGGGAGGTCTTCATGATTTAATCTTGCTGAGAATTAATGTACATAAATTGCCAAAGTATGTTGATGTACTGGACAGAGCATTGATGTCCGAAGCAAATATGCTCACGACCGGAATTTTGAATGGTGAGGCAAATGACAAAATTTCAATAAGGGGGCAACATCTTCAATGAATAAGAAATCAAAATCAAGGACTTTTAGTAATTTAGGTTCAAATCAGAGTGGTAACTCAGTATCCACCCACACTATATGTGGAAAGAAGCACTGGGTGTTTGTTACTGTACTACGGGCACTTGCTATTAGTGTGGGAAAGTTGGACATATGGCAAGAGATTATACACAACCTCAACGAGACGGTAACCAAGGCACTACAAGTTTGATAGGGTCAATCCTAACAGTGAGATTAAATGTAACATCTACCACAACAAGAAATGATCTAAGGTAAGGAAGAGTCTTCGCACCCATTCCAGGGGATACTTATAACACAGAGGCTGTAGTTTTAGGTACACTTTCTGTTTGTGGCCCAGCTACATATGTATTGATTGATTTGGGTTCTACACTCTTTTGTTTCTATGGTATTTGCTGGTAAATTGAATAGACCCATGGAATCCTTAAGATACATATTATGTGTTGCATCACCAACGGGGGGATCTATGTTGTGTTCATCTGCTTATTTTGCATGTGAATTAATACTTGGAAATACCACCTTATATGATGATTTGTTACCCTTTGATATGAGACATTTGATGTTATTTTGGGTATGGACTGGCTATCTAAGTACCATGTAACTATTGATTGTGCATCCAAACGAGTAATATTTTGACCTCTGGGTTAGGATGAATTTTATTTTGAGGGTAAGGGTGTAGTTCCTCCACCATATCTAATATTTGCAATAAAAGCTCGTAAACTGATTAATAAAGATGTCAAAAGTACTTGTGTAGTGCAATAAATGAACAAACCATGGACATCACCTTGGATAGTATTCCAGTAGTAAGAGATTTTCCTGATGTGTTTCAGGAAGAGTTTCCTGGACAATTGATTGATAAAGAAATTGAATTTGTGAAATATTTATTTACACAGAAAGAGTAGAACATGGGACAAAGGAGATGGCTTGAATTTATCAAACACTGTGACTTGCAAATTCAATATCATCTGGGAAAGGCCAACAGTGTAGCCGATGCACTCAATAGAAAGAATGTGGGAATTTGGCTTGTTTGCTTATGGATCAGAGAGAGCTCTTGTAATAATTTGTAAGACTTAAAATAGAGGTCGTACCTTATGAGCAAGACAATTTATTAGCTGCAATTTTAACACAAGCAGCAATCATAGAAGAGATCAAACAGAAGCAAGTGAATGATGATTTCTTTGAGAAGATATGTAATGAGTTCGAAACCAGGCCTAGGCCGGGGTTCACAATTGAAGATCAAGTACTGAAGTTTTAGGGAAGGCTTTGTGTACCTAATGATGCAGAATTGAAAGGAAGAATTCTAGGGGAAGCCCACAAGTCAATGTTTGCTATGCATTCGAGAAATACCAAGATGTACCAAGACTTGAAACAAGTATACTGGTGGCCAAACATAAGGAGAGAAATTGCCAATTACAACTCCAAATGCCCCCAAAGCCAACAAGTCAAAGCTGAACACCAGAAACCAGCAGGCTTATTTCAGGCTTTTCCTATTCCAAAATGGAAGTGGAAACATATAACCATGGATTTCATCGTTGGTCTACCTCGTACGTCTAGAGGTTTGAATGCTATTTGGCTTATAGTAGATAGATTGACAAATTCTGCCCATTTTCTTGTCGTGAAAACTTCATTTAATACTTATAGACTTGCTACTATCTACGTTGATAAGATTATCCGCTTACATAGGGTTCCAGTGTCAATTGTGTCGGATAGGGATCCTAAATTTGTTTCTAGATTTTGGCAAAGTATGACATAGGCAATGGGCACAGAGTTGACATTCAGTAATGCCTTTCATCCATAAACCGATGGGCAAACCGAGAGGACTATCCAAACACTAGAAGATATGCTTCATATGTGTGTTCTTGAATTTCAGGGCAGTTGGGAAACTTACTTGTCGTTGGCTGAGTTTGCATATAATAATAGTTTCCACGGTAGTATCGGCATGGCACCATATGAGGCGTTGTATGGCAGGAAGTCTAGGTCTCTAGTTTGCTGGACTTAAGTTTGTGATAGGGCTTTATATGGGTCTAAACTAGTGTAAAAAGCAACTGCGAAGATAAAAATCATTGAACAGAGGCTCAAGACTACCTAGAGTCGACATAAAAGTTATACGGATCAAAGAATGACCAATTTGGAATATGAAGTAGGAGATCATGTGTTTATTAGAGTAACACCAATGAAAAGGGAAACAAGGTTTGGCAGAAAATTGAAGTTAACTCCATGCTACATCGGACCTTTCCAAATTCTAGAAAGGCTTGGCCCTGTTGCTTATCATATTGCCTTACCACCATGAATGGAACAGATGCATAATGTGTTTCATGTGTCAATACTTCGAGGTTATCTTTGGGATCCATTCCATGTAATAGATTATCACCGAATAGCTTTAGATGATGATATGAAATACGACGAATGGCCAGTGTAGATCATTAACCGACAAGTGAAATAATTGAGAAATAGATCAATTCCAATGCTAAAGGTGGAGTGGAGAGAACATTATGGAAATGAAGCTACTTGGGAGAAAGTGGATAAGATGCGGCAACGATATCCGCACTTATTTCCGAATGGAGGTAACTTAAGTTTGGAGAACCAAACTTTCTAAGGAAGAGAGACTGTGATGACCCCAATGTCTATATTATTTTTATATATTATTTCATTGAGCATATTTGCATAATTATGTGTTTAATTGGTGTTTATCTATTTGTTTATGGAATATTTGTTAGAGTGCATACTTAGAATTTGAAATTGAAGGCCCAAATGGATTCAAAACCAAAAATTGACTAGGTCAATTTAGTAATTGGAATATTTAAAATCATATGACAAATTTGATTAAAATTTGATTCGAATCAAAATAATTAGAATAAATCAATTACAATTTATTAGAATTAACTAGACCGAAGCTTGTTTAATTAGCCTTAAACCTACTTTATTGGTCTAACATAATCTATCTATATATATATGCTATAAACATGCTTTGAGCTCGAAAACCTACACTTGACTGAGATTTTAGAGAGAGAGAGAGAGAGAGAGAGAGAGAGAGAGAGAGAGAGAGAGAGAGAATCAACTCTAGAGAGAGGAAGGGAAGAGAATTTGTGATTTCAAATGGGTTGTATTTATATGTTTTCCAAAGAGTTTTGATGCATTTGGGTCCAACCATGCAAGCTATTCAACTTGGAATTATGTTTTTGAACTTTAATTCTGTTCTAAAAATTCCAGAATTTGGCCACTTCGCTCAAGCGTTGAAGTTGTCGATCCAGCGCACTTTGCATGCATGTAGTATTTTTGCAGACACGCTGCACATGGCTTGAACGACCATCAAGCCTATATTTCGACCATCTAGTACTTTTGCAAACAGGCCACACCGCTCGACTAACCAATGGTGCGCTCGAGCGAACTGCCCTATTTCAGGATTTTTGAAATACACTCCCATGTGCATGTTTTCATCCTCATGCTCTTTTAGGCATCCATGGGAATCGTTTAGACAACATTAACAAGGAAATGCATTAGAACCACATAAAAGGGAATTGAATTAAGATAGTACGTTTGATTGAGAGTTGTGTTTCAATGTGTGCTTTGTTATGTGTATTGTGTAGGTGGACGCCTGAGGCCTAATATCGATAAAACCCATTGTGAGTAATGTCTTTCTAAAGCCATGTCTGAAAAGTATTTTGAAATTGTTCAAGATTGATATTTTGAATCCTATTTTGTTATCTATGAATGAATGTCCTTTTTGAAATTGTAATCGTGGCATCCATTAGTGAGGCCATTGTCTGGGGAAACAATACCATGGCCCTTTGATTAATAGGCCTTCGCTTGGGGAAAACAATACCATGGCTTATTGGATTAATTGAAACACAGAGATCTCTGATGTTAGACCTTAATGATCCACATTGAATTATGGATTATTGATTGACCCGTTGTGGTTCCATTGGATTGACCCTTGTGGTCCTATTGGCTTCGACACATCATTTCATTGTTACTCTCTTGGATGTACCACGTATAATGATTATTGTTATTGCAATAGATTGATTTGATTGTTAATCGAATTGTTTTGCTCATTGAAATGGATTATTTCTGAAAATGAAAGATATGATTTGTATCAAGTTGGACTTCATTCATATAAAACATGTATATTGATATTACTCACTAGGCTTCAGCTTACCCCTCTCCCTTATATATGTCGGTGAGCAAGTGGAACATAAGCCTAGGACAGCCTCAGAGTCTACCCCTGTGAAGTAATTTTTGAGGTGCCTCCATGATGGGGCGTGCTTGGACTCAACAGGAGTCAAGCTTTGTCATTCCTCCTTTTTGTTTTGTCTACTTTTGTTTGTTTTGGAAGTTGTTAAGGATGAATGTTATATGAGAAGTCTACATTTAGTGTATTGTATATAAGCTTGTATAAAGTTTAAAGTTTTTAATGTTGATGAATTTGGCATGTATGCACTTCTCAATAGACTTAGTTATATTTCATTATTGCTTCTGCTAAGCCCGTTATTTTATTATGATTGATTTTGTCATTAAGGCCATAGGTAATCTGGTATTACTGGCCGATCATGACACCGAAACCTCTAGGGGCAGGTTTGGGAAGTGACACGCCAATTATGGACATCATGTCCTTTTCGAGTCTAAGTCTCGTTTCCCATAAAAACATTGGCCTAACTTGCTTTAACAACAAAGAGTTGCCACTTAGTTTTGAAGGGGAATTAAGAAACCTTTAACTATGAAAACTAAGTTAAGGACCAATCTATCATAACCAAAAAATTTCTAGGTTCAGGAGCTTAGATACAAAAGGGGAAGGTCATTTAAATGGAAGCACCCCCTTTTACCCAATCCAAGGATTGGCCTCCACTCACTTTCTGTTTTATGATTTTAGTGGTTAATTATCTCATACAATTCATTTTCAGCCCTAGAATCTTTACTAACCCTAGAACTAGGTGATTTGAATAAAACAAGTGTCATTCATTTTAGTTTCAAGGATAAAGCCATATCTTCCGTAAAAATAAATATTTTCCATCAAAAATGGATTTTAAATAAAACATGACCATAAACTTGAACTAAAATAAACAACACTTATAAAAGCATCCAAAACAACCAATTTTGCATAGAAAAGCATATAGACTTGGATTATGCAAAAGGACAGTGCAATGACACAAGCATAAGCTATGGAGACTTAGAAGATATACCCCGGAGGCCCACTTTACATGTCTTACTGCAATACATAAAATAAATATGACCTCAAATATGCAACTAAATGTATAAGATGTGAACCTAGGCTCGATTTGAGGCTACTGGAATGATAAATATGTATAAAGAACAAATAACACATAATGAAAAAAAAAAAATAAAAATAAAAATACAAACTATCTACATGATGACTCAAACAGGGCCTAACACATGGTTTCTACATGATTAAACAAACCTATGCATATTCTAATGAAAATATGGTGTAAATGGTAAAAAAAAGAGGATTAAATATGCAAGTTACATGACATATGAATGAACTAAAACCCTAAACATGGTTTGCTACTAAAAACATGGATAAAAAGGTACTGAAATAATGAAAGATGAGAATATTACCTACTATTTTGCAAAAAGTCCAAGAAAAGGCAAGAAAACCTTCTTGTTTGTAGGTTATTGACTATAGTCCAAGTCTCCAAGCCTTAGAACATTTTAAACCACTTTAGGATGCTATTAGGAGGGGGTTTTCATAATTCAAGGGAGAGGGGAGGGTTTCTTTCTCTCAAGTTATCTTTTGCTCTCAAAAGTTCACCATAGTCTAACTCTGTAGAGGGGGGGGGGGGGGAGGGAAATAAGTGCTTTTATAGGCACTCCTAGCTTGGGGAGGATGCCAAAGAAGGGTGCTAGGGTTGAGCATCATTTTCTCCCTAGTGCATCTCTTCAATTTTGCATTGCCATCCTTGCAAAGTTTCCATTTAAGCCTTTAAGGGGAAGGTGCAACTACACAGAGCAAGTGCGGTTGGACAAGAGAAGTGCAGTCGCATAATCCAACTGCTGCCGCACCATGTACATGCCAACGCACATGCAAGTCTGAACTTTGCAAGTTAGGTGCGGGTTTGCATGGCTAGGAGCAGTTTTGCATTGCTTTTGCCTACTTATGGCCCAAGCAAACTCAAATTTCCCTTAGATCAATGCTTTTGATAAAATAGGTTAGTAATTTTGGAAAATACCATCAATCTAAGTGCAATCGGGCATCTCTCACTCCTCGAGGTTGAAAATTTGATTTTTGGCTAAAAAATGAGTTCAGGGGTATTTTGGCGTTTTTGCAAAAAGTTAATTTTTTGGTCGAAATAGGGTATGACAACAAATTTAAGGAATTTTCAACATTCTAAGGATAGAGGTATCACCATTTCATCATCGGGAGGCCTACAAGCGCCCGAAGTCTTAGGGTCAGTCAAAATGGGGTGTCTACAGTTATATCTCTTTGATAGAGATCAAACAATCATAAAGTGATGAGAAGCAACTATCAAAGATCCAAGACTATCCCAATTGACAACAACCTAAGGCTTAAGGCGGTGCCAAACAAGCATGCAAGTGATCATACCTATAGGTTGGCTACATATCCTAGTTGCAAGGAATCAGGTCAGTGTAGTTCGGTGGCAGCTGTGCAACAGTTCATATATGTGTGAGTGTGTACAACAAGCACTCAACATTCATTCCAACCAAGCAAGCTTTCTATAGAGAGAAGAGCGAGCAATACCTGCCACACTCACCTTGCCATGCCAAAGCCTACGCTGGGTTCCTTTCCATTCCATTTCCAAGTTTTAGCAAAGGTGCTAGTCTTGCAAATTTCCAAGAAAAACCATTCCAAGCAATAATACACAATGTAATATGGTTAGCATGATGTCAATTATGTATGTCAGTGTATGCCATTCCATTCCTTTCCAAGTTTTATGCATTCTTTTTTATTCCATTCTGTTCCATCCTTATGCCTTACTAGGTAGGGTTTATCAGATTCTAGTCCATTCCATTCCATTCCATTCCATCATCACTCCTTATGAGGTGGGGATCTATTAATTTCCTGAGACATTCTGCTCCATTCTTGTGCCCTATGAGGTGGGAGTTTATTAATTTTTCCCGAGCGGTTCCGTTCCATTCCATCCTTGCGCCTTACGAGGTGGGAGTTTATTAATTCTCGAGCCATTTTGTTCCATCCTCGCTGCTTACAAGGTGTGGGTTTATTAATTTTCTTAAGCCATTCCATTCGATCCATCGCCTTACGAGATGGAGTTTATTAACTTCCTGAGCCATTCTGTTCTGTTCCATCCTCGTACCTTACGATGTTGGGGTTTATAAATTTCCTGAGCCATTCTATTTCGTTCCATCCTCGCTTGTTACAAGGTGGGGCTTTATTAATTTCGTTCCAAGTGGTGCCAAGTTTTGTTTGCCAAAGCTTTCCAAACTTTTCCATTTTTTCCAAGTTTTTACCAAATGGTTCCAAGCATTTTCAAAGTGATTCCAAATTTTGATCCAGAAAATCATGTTTTAACAAAGTTTCCAAGATTTGCCATCCTTTTTTTCTTCTTCTTCTTCTTTTTTTTTTTTTTTTTTTTTTTTTTGCGAATGCAATGCGACTTTTCAAAAGTTTCTAAAAATGTCTCAGATAGGGAGAAATTTAAAGGTCATTTTCTATGTTTTTAAAATGATGCTAAGTAAGTAGGGTGCCAAATTTGTGCAGTGCCATGATAATTTATGCCAATTTTTAAAATGTTGCCTCGAAAGGCATGCCAATACTTGAGCTTGAGTCTAGGATGTACTTGTGCTTTGTAAGCTCACCCGTGGGTGAAATAGGTTGGCACACGTATGGAGCATGTAGGCCATATGTGTGCCCACTTAGGAAGTGTGGCCGTACATTTTTGAGAAGGTGTGGCCGCACAATGAAGGTGCGGGCGCATTTTCGATCAACAATAGATATTCTAAGCGGACCCAAAATGTTTAAAACGAGTTTTAGGGTTCATTTTATATACACTCTAGTTTGAAGACACTCCCAAACTCTTTCTATCTTCTTCCTTTCTCTTGCCCATGCTCCCTTAGTGTCCTGTGGTTCGGATTCTCTTTGGAATTTTTGAATTCCTTGCCTGGTCCTCGTCATTTCTATCCGAACAAAAATCAGTTTCACTGCTTCTTCGACTATTCAAGGAATTTGAGTCAAACTCTTGCTTTTATATGCTTTTCCCTTCTTTTCCATGCATTTTTGTCTTATTGTACTGTGTTTTGCACACTTTTTTAGGGAATCTTGAATTTTTTGCGCTTTCCTCAAATTTTTGAACTTATTCACCACCCTCTCATGATCATGGTGTCATTTGAACTATTTCCTTCTTGTTTTCCTCGCATTTTCCCGAAGTTTTCCATTCTTGTCACATTTTTGTTCATTTTTCAAACTTTTCTTAACTTGCGGCCTGCTTTCAGACTACCCATAGTCAGACATGGTGCTCACCCACCATTTGACCCTGAGACTTACGTTTCCCCAGGCCATGTACCACGATTAAGTATGCTGCGCTTCCAGGAGCGAGATGTGATCTGCCTCTGTTGTCCTATATGAACCTGATGTTTATGTTTCTCAAACTTCCTACCGGGTATTCTCTGCTGCCTTGGTTTTTCTGCTCATTTCTTTATCCATTCCAACCCTGTAGCTAACCATGTCCTTTTTTTTGGCATTTCCTTGGAGGAGTGTATATGTGACATGCGTAGCTTCAGCTCCCTTCCTAAGGTGGCGTCCTGATATCGGTCTTTTTCGAAGACTGTGTGCTTCCTTGTGGATGGTTGTGGTTTTGTCCCTTTTTACGTTGCCCTGGGGGATGCTTGAGTCAACCATGACCATCTTGCTGCTATGATGGAGAGGTAGTGGGATACCACTAAGTCCTTCTACTTTCCCTGCTCTGGATAGATGATGATGACTCCGATTGACTTCTCTATGATAACGGGTCTTCAAGTTGGCGACGAGACCATCTCTCTTGAGCACTTCTTGATGTATAGGGACGAATACCATAGACTACATTCTTTGTGCCATCCCTCCCCCCCACCGAGGGCATTTTGTCCGCTATCGTTGGTTCTATGATCACTTCCATAGCCAGTAGCCAGTTGAGGCGGATCATGTGGCTTAGTACACTCGTGGTTTCTTTTTGTTCCTATTTGGAACATCTTGTTCACGAAAAGGGAGAACAAGGTACATTTGTCATACCTTGCAGAGATGATTGATATGGACCAGGTTCACAGCTATGATTGGGGTACCGTAACCTTCGCCACACTATATGAATATGTGAGTGCCCTCTCGCATCACCAAGAGACGACTATAAGTGGTTGTTGGCGCCTATGGGAGGTAATATTTTTCTTCACTACCTTTGTATTTCTATTCCCTTCTCTCATTCATGTACTCATTTGGTATTCTGTCATGCAGATGTGGTGCTTTGAGTACTTCCCGATGCTTGCTCTAGGGATACAACTACCACCCTTGAGGTATATCCATTTATTATCCGTTATCACTACTTTTATCGGAGTTGCCCCTCTCTCTTTTCCATGTTCAGTGAGTATTGAGCCTTCTTTTACACGATCGCACCTAAGCATGTAAGTCATTCTCCCTTCTAGTTTGGTCCTAATTCTCTAATTATCCTTGTTACAACCCGAACTTGCCCCAAACAGGATGGTGTAGTGATCGACCAGTTGCTCTTAACTACCAAAGGCTTAACAAAATGAAAGCAAGACAAGCTCGTAATATAATTGGGGCAAAATATCTTTTCCATAGATGTGCGGAAGCCATTATTTGTTATATTGAGTCCATTTACAACATCCATTCAGAGTAGTGCATAACTATATGAAATGAAAGCATACTTTTCTTTTTAGAACCATTACATTACATTATTACAAGACATAAATAATAAACATATTACAATACATATATCTTAATTCTGCAAAAGAGTACAACCACAAAAGACCGGCTTCTAATTGACTTCTCCTCAAACTTGAACGCTTCGTTACTTACATATATATAAGTGAGAGGGGTGAGCCATTGCTCAGTGAATAGTAATACAGTAAAGTGGCAAATGAATGAACACCGATAGAATTTATTAAAACCAAGCACAAGTTCATCTTGAACATAATATAACTTTTCAAAACAAAACATGCTTATCTTGCAACATAGACATAGCAATGAACATTCTCAAGGCACTTCAAGTCAAGAGTCAAGAGTCAAGAGGCCACAACCGATGGCAGAGCTCAGTTAGCAAGAGTTTTTGGAAGGATTCCCAATAACAAACAAGTTCCAAGATGTCATCTTAATATATGATACAACAATATATGATGTTCATTCATAACAAAACAATAACATAATCTTTCTAAACATATTATATGTTTGTATTTCGAATCATAATTTAAAAGAAGATAACTTTACTACACTACTACTCACAAATGGCTCCATGAACGAGGGTGCACCTTCTTCAAAGCTTAACCTACACAAAGCAAAAACAAGCATTGAAAGTCAATTCAACTTGCCAGTTGTATTCTTAATTCAAGTGTTCTACTCTTGTTTAATGATTCATAATTTTTTTTTCTAAATTGTTCAAGGTTTGGTTATGACTTAACTTGTATACCTTTAGATTAGTGAGAGTGTTCTAAGTGACTTAACACCTTCTTAGTTCTTACTCACATTGTTTAATCCCTTAAATTCAAGTGTTGGTTGCGACATTGAAGTACCTAGCTTATTTGTCCAAACATGACAAACCGAGTGCCTAAACTTGGTCAGATGTTTTCCTAAACTTTTCTCAAGTGTTTAATGCTAATCTAGGCATAATTCAAGTCTTTTCTAAATATGAATCAAGGACAAAGCGTGTGCCAAAGACACATTTTGAATGACCCTAAATGTTCATGACTTAAATGAATGTTTCCTAATCTTTCTAAGCTCAAATTGAAGTGTTAATCATATACAAAATATGCATATTGAAAATCCTTAGGTATCCTACAACTATTTCATATGTTTTGTATTGAAAATATCATGTTTAAAGGCTTGAGGTTTAAGGAAATAGAAAGAAAGGAAAGGAAACTAAGTTAAGAGATGAAATAGCATGAAACAGTTAGCAAAAAAATGAGCAACCTTCACTAATAATGAAATATTTATAATTTGGGTGTAACAGTACAACCATTGGAAACTAGACTTCCGAGGCTTGAATTTAGGCTCAAGAGTCGCTCAAAACTGAGTCTGGATGAGAGAGATATGCCTATTTGAAGTTGGGTTGAGAGAGGGGAGTTCTGCATGTCCAAGACCAAATATGCAAGTGTGGATTGGTCAGGGAACGTGTGGGCCGCATGTGCCTTTCTCTTAGTCTTGAATTTGTTTTTTGAGTAGGGTTGCCGAACGTGCAGGGAGAAAATTGAACGAGCGAGAAATCTGGACAAGTTTGGAACTGCTTGTTCGTCGCTGTTCTTGCAGTTTCCAATCCATATTTCACACTTCTAAGGTCCAAAACTTGGTTCTTAATGTCCTAATATGCATATATATATATATATGATGTAGAATCAATAAGAACTCATTTGTATAAATGGTTTTAAGAGTAAAACAAACAAAAGGTAGGATTTAATTCAACTTCACATCTTTTCCAAATCTTTCCTTACTTCATCATTTTCAATCCTCAAAACTAAGATTATAAAGATCCTAAGTGTATAAAATTTGTGTAGGTTCATAGTATAACTCTTGTATGATTCAAATCTAACATAAAACTAATCCAAAACATGATTTTTCAATGATTTCTTCAAACCCTTTCTTTAGGTTCCAACTTTTCTTATTTTCTTAAATCTTTCCAAAACATGCATCAAATGGGTTTCTAGCTAGGTTTTGATATCAAACTTTGAAAGAGGTTGGATTTCTTACTGTGTTATGATTTTCTCTTGATTTAGGTTGAATCTTTGAATTTTTCCTTGATTTTCTTTATTTTTCCCTTTCCTTTTCTCTTGTTCTTCTCCAAGCTTCCAAGAACTCCTAGCTTCTCCAAATTCCTCCATCTTTCTCTTACTTTCTAGTATATTTAGGACTTGATTAGTTTAATTTAGTAATTATCTCATTAGGTTAGTTAATTAGGCTTAGTTCTAATTAACCTTGCTTAAGTCTTTATTTGGTTAGCCTAATTAACCTTACTTAGGCTTAAGCTAATCCTGTTTAAGTTTTGCTAATCCTACTTAATTTTTGATTAGATATTCACTAGGCTCTACTCACTAGACTAAGTTCATTAAGCTTCGTACTTAAGGTTTTCCAAGTTATGTAGGCATTCAATAATCCAATTCAAGCAAGTTCTCTAACTCTTCATAATTTCCAAACATTTCTATTCATAAGTTTCTTTTATTGAGACATGTTTTCCACTTTTAAGTTTCTTATTAATTATTTTTTTCTCTCAAGGCTTCCATCTCATTTCTTCATATTTTGGTCTCCAAAACATTGTAAGCTAATTAAATTGGTATTTTGTGGAATGAGGTAGTCGATGGCATAATTATTTTGGCCTAAGATATACAGATATAGATAATAACAAATTATATTACAATACATATATCTTAATTCTGCAAAACAGCACAACCACAAAAGACAGGCTTCTAATGAACTTCTCCTCGAACTTGAACTCTTCGTTACCTACATATATATAAGGGAGATGGGTGACCCATTGCCCAGTGACTAATAATATAGTAAAGTGGTAAATGAATGAACACCAATAGACTTTATTAAAAGCAAGCACAAGCTTATTTTAAACACAATATAACTTTTCAAAACAAAACATGCTTATCTTGCAGCATATACATAGCGATGAACATTCTCAAGGCACTTCGAGTCA
The DNA here is from genome assembly GCA_036172215.1 of Camellia granthamiana. Taxonomy (NCBI): domain Eukaryota; kingdom Viridiplantae; phylum Streptophyta; class Magnoliopsida; order Ericales; family Theaceae; genus Camellia; species Camellia granthamiana. The sequence goes on from CM069910.1 coordinate 104,977,752, forward strand.
AGAGTCAAGAGGCCATAACTGGTGGTAGAACTTAGTTAGCAAGAGGTTATTGGTAGGATTCCCAACAACAAACAAGTTCGAAGATGTCATCTTAATACATGATACAAAAATATATGATGTTCATTTGTTACAAAACAATAATATAATCTTTCTAAACATATCATATGTTTGTATTTCGAATCATAATTTAAAAGAAGATAACTTTTGTGAGAATCCGAATATGAAAATAAAATGAATAATTAAATAATAATAATTTTACAAATACCAAATATTTTGCTTGTAAATCTTTAAGTGCAAATTAAATTTTATTGGAGGGTCTTTTAATTAATTTTAAACCTAAAATAAAATTTTTGGTAAAAGTCTTTAATTTAGAAGCAAGATTTATTATATAAAAACTAGGGGACCAATTAGTGAGTATATTTTGATCAAATAATAGTTGTATTTTATTTACATTAATGGAGATAGAAAATAAAATAAAACAAAGATAATTATTTAGAGTCTTTTATGTTATTTATAACAAACAAAAGAAAAGAAAAACCCTAGCTCTTCCAACAATTTCCCAGCAGTAGCCGTGAGAGAGAGAAGAGAAACAAATGGTTGCAAACAATGAAGGAATTTTGGGTGTGTTCTCTAGCTTTCTTCTTCCTTTTGCTTTTGTTTTTTTTTTTATCCTTATTCAAACGGGTGAATTTTGAACTGAAATTTTTACGATAGATTAATTACATATTGAATTACATATCAAAATTTTCTCATAATTTTTGGGAGTCAAAATCTATATTAACTGGTGTAAAATAGTAACTTCGGAAGTGTCATTCTCTTTGGGTATATATCCAAAAATTATCAAATCCACGTCATTAGAACTGGTTACAAGTCTAGTTTCTTAATTTTTTTTCCTTGCATTGATTGATTGTGTATACTAAGAGAACCATTAATTTCTTTAAAGTGCTGCAGAAAACAACCTGTTTGGATATAATTAATTGTAAATAATTATTTTGATAAGCAAATCAAGTGAAACCATTTGGGTTTGTAACTTAGGATATATTAGTTGGTATCTGGAGGGTTTTGGAATTTTTCAAACAGCGTGGAGTGGGTTTTGTAATTTTCAAAGTTAGCGAATAGATTGGGAAAGCTTGTTTAAAATTTTGTTTTCTCTTAAAGTTACTTTTAATTAAGTTTCGATTTAAAACCATGTCTTGGGTGATTTTAGACCTTGAAGAACATGTGCTTAGGTAATATTTAAGAGTAACGGTGAGTTGAATTGTGCTGTGTTAGTGCGTTTTAGTTTAGGGTTACATAGTTTATTATTCCTTTTAGTATGTTTGAATTAGTAGTGACGTGTGGTTTTAATACTTTGTTCAGAGCACTAGTTGGACTTTCATACTTTATTCGAGGATTGTATTATTCTATTTTTAGGTGAGTAGTTGCATGCTACATATTTTTATAAATGTTCCCCTATCCTGAACTGTTGGAAAATTAAATTGTTGTTTCAGGACTAAACTGTTTTAATAAATTATTATATTATCAATGGAATTAAATTATTTCTGAAACATGTGTAAACTTTGCATATTGTAGACTATTTGTTATGGTCTCATGTTTATAACGATGAACTACCATGTTTTGCGAAATTGAATTGTATTGATTATTAGGACCATTTGTGTATTTTAGTCCAGGGAAATTATTCCACTTTGTGTGGTGACTCTAGCCACTAGGGAACAGATCCGGGTTGGGCCGGGATGACTCTAGTACTCAACGATTATAAGAAAAAGACCTAGGCTAGGCTAAGTGACCTTTAATCAGATCGTCTTAGAGAAAAGGCCCGGGTTGCCACCTCGAGGATGACTCTTGGTTTGATATTGGATCCAACGGGCTTATTGCCTTGAGAATTGTGTAGCATGTTACTTGTTATTCTTGGTACCCAGAAAATTATTGGTGTTCATGTTGTAATCTGTTTTAAGTGGAAAATCTCATTTATCATGTTCTTGAGAGACATGAGTACTTTAATTGTTGAACTGTGGAACCTTCTTTTTGAAACAGATTATCTTTATCAAAAGTGTATACCAATCTAGTTTCTGTGATATATATCTTATTTTGGAATTGAACCATGTTTTCAAAACTGTATTTACTATCCATGTTGCTACTTACTGAGCTATTAGCTGACTTAGTTGTTTGTCACTTCTAGGTGTTAGAAGGATTTAGAGTGGACTTATGGCGTAGCGGGGACGCAATTGCATGAACCTCTAAGACATTCATTTATTTTGTTTTAGGTTGTTATGTCGGGTTTTGTGCATACATTGTGGTTGGGTTTTTATTTAAAATTATTTTATTTTGTGAGCGGTTTGTGTCCCATTTAGTGTATATATATATTTTAGGAAGTTGGTTATGGCTTGTTTTGCACTTGTGGCATGTCACTGGATTGGGTTTTGATTTATTTATTTCTGGGCTATCATCACATTTATTCTTTGTGATTTTGGGTTCATGTATAAGCTTACGTGTACCTTGGGCTAAGTCCTTGTGGGCCACGGCCGGTCAAGCCCGGGTTTGGGGTGTGACAACTTTACTACACTACTACTCACAAATGGCTCCGTGAACGAGGGTGTAACTTCTTCAAAGCTTAACCTACATAAAGCAAGAACAAGCATTGAAAGTCAATTCAACTTGCAAGTCTTAATCTTAATTCAAGTGTTCTAATCATGTTTAATGTTTCCTAACTTCTTTTCTAAATTGTTCAAGGTTTGGTTATGACTGACTTGTATACCTTTATATTAGTGAGAGCATTCTACGTGACTTAATGCCTTCTTGGCTCTTACTCACATTGTTTAATCCCTTAAATTCAAGTGTTGGTTGCAACGTTGAACTACTTAGCTTATTTGTGCAAACATGACAAATCGCCTAAACTTGGTTAGATGTTTACCTAAACTTTTCTCAAGTGTTTAATGCTAATCTAGTCTTAATTCAAGTCTTTTGTAAGTATGAATCAATGACAAAGTGTGTGCCAAAGACATACTTTGAATGGCCCTAAATGTTCATGACTTAAATTAATGTTTCCTAATCATTCTAAGCTCAAATTCAAGTGTTAATCATATACCAAATATGCATATTGAAAAGCCTTAGATATCCTACAACAATTTCATAGGTTTTATATTGAAAATATCATGTTTAAATGCTTGAGGCTTAAGGAAATAGAAAGAAATGAAAGGAATGCAAGTTATGAGAGGAAATAACATGAAACGATTAGCAAGAAAATGAGCAGCCTTCACTAATTTAAGAATATATGTTTTTGTACTTAGGTGAGACTACCACCATTGGAAACTAGACTACCAGGGCTTGAATTTAGGCTCAAGAATCGCTTAAAACCAAGTCTGGATGAGGGAGAAATGCCTATTTGAAGTTGGGCTAAAACAGGGGAGTTCCGCACGCGCGGGACCAAATCCGCACGTGCGGATTGGTTAGGGCACATGAGGACCACACATGAATTTTTTTCAGTCTTGAATTTTTGTTTTGAGTTGGGTTGCCGCACGTGCGAAGGGAAAATTGCATGTGCGAGAACTCTGGGCAAGTTTGCAGCTGCTTGTTCTTTGTAGTTTTTGCAGTTTCCAATCCATTTTCACACTTTTATGGTATGAAACTTGGTTCTTAACATCCTAATATGCATATATATGATGTAGAATCAATAAGAACTCATTTGTATACATGGTTTTAAGAATAAAACAAACAAGAGGTAGGATTTGATTCAACTTCACATCTTTTCCAAATCTTTCCTTCATCATTTTCAATCTTCAAAACTAAGATTCAAAAGATCCTATGTGTACAATATTAGTGTAGGTTCATAGTATAACTCTTGTATGATTCAAATCTAACATAAAACTAATCCAAAACATGATTTTTCAATGTTTTCTTCAAACCCCTTCTTTCAGTTCTAACTTTTCCTATTTTCTTTTATTTAAATCTTTCCAAAACATGGATCAAATGGGTTTCTAGCTAGGTTTTGATATCGAACTTTGAAAGAGGATTGGATTTCTCACCGTGTTATGATTTTCTCTTGATTTTAGGTTGAATCTTTGAATTTTTCCTTCATTTTCTTTGTTTTTCCCTTCTTTTTTCTCTTGTTCTTCTCCAAGCTCTCAAGAACTCCTAGCTTCTGCAAATTCCTCCATCTTTCTCTTACTTTCTGGTATATGTAGCACTTGATTAGTTTAAATTCAATAATTATCTCATTTGGTTAGTTAATTAGGCTTAGTTCTAATTAGCCTTGCTTAAGTCTTGGTTAGCCTAATTAACCTTACTTAGGCTTAAGCTAATCTTGTTTAACTTTTGCTAATCCTACTTAATTTTTGATTAGATATTCATTAGGCTCTACTCACTAGACTAAGTTCATTAAGCTCCTTACTTAAGGTTTTGCAAGTTATCTAGGCATTTAATAATCCAATTCAAGCAAATTCCCTAACTCTTCATAATTTCCAAACATTTCTATTCATAAGTTTCTTTTATTAAGACATGTTTTTCTCTTTTAAGTTCCTTATTAATTGTTTCTATCTCTCAAGGCTTCCATCTCATTTCTTCATATTTTGGTCTCCAGAACATTGTAAGTTAATTAAATTGGGTATTTTGTGGAATGAGGTAGTCAATGGAATAACTATTTTGGCCTAAGATATGCAGATATAGATAATAATAAATGATAACATGTGGCGTGTTTTTGGGTGTCACAATCCTATTCCTTATTCTGATCGAGCTAATTTCTATTTCAGATAATGTGGAGACCTTAGAGCATCTCCAACGGTGACTCAAATTTTTCACCAAATTTGAGTCAAAAATAACCCATTTCACCAAATTTTTTAACAGATGCTCCAACGGTTCACCTTTCACCAAATTTTTTTTTTTTTTTTTTTTGAATTTTTTGAACTTTTTGAGCTTTTTCCGGGACGACCGGGTGGTCGACCGGTTAGGCAAAATTTTTTTTTTTTTTTTTTTTTTTACGGTTTGAGCTTCTTTTCCTTGAACTGTTTGAACCTTTCACTGGTTGACCGGTTGGTCAACCGGCCGGGCAACCGGTTGGTCAACCGGCTCCTCTTTCCAACGGTCAGGAACAGTGTTTTGATGAATTCATTACTTCGTCGTCGATCTGATGAAAGTTTTGATGAAATCTCATTTTGGTATCAGGTTTGGTGAACGGTTGGAGCCATGAATAGTACCGTTTTCATCAAAATTTGAATTTGATATCAAATTTGCTAAAGCGTTGGAGATGGTCTTAGGTTGGTGTCGACGTGGTCGACATCGACTGGTATCCAGTTGTATGAACGATTAGTGACAGCAGATCCTGCTAGAGTGCTTGTATTTTAGGGTCTAGTATTTGGCTAAGCCGGTTTATTGTCAGTATTTGGGGATGCTGGAGCCCTGTATTCTAGCCCAGGTTCCTAAAAGAGTTAAGGGTGCTGACAGTTACACTGCGGATGAGGTAGTCGAGGCGATGTAGTGCATTAATACTGCGGATCTACTGTCTAGGGCAATTACATGGGGTATGTCGAAGACCATCTGATGGACCTATTAGTCGGAGTGGCCCCTCTTGGTGTTCCACGCCATTTTCTGCCAAGAGATACGAGTTAAGTCCTAGTTCAGGCCCTAATTATAGGTGCAGAGAAAGCTAGAGGTGCTAGAGCTACTGCAACTGTGGAGGGCTTACCAATGATGTCTACCGCCATTTCGGTGATGGTAGCTGGTGGTACAATGCAGTGGACATTCTAGGGCCTGCCATAGGTCCATTCCATCTGCCCGCTAAACTTGAGGAGGTATCTTTCTAACTTCAGAACTCCTATCGCTATATCCAGTTTGTGACTGTTCTGATCTAGATTTCCTTTTCTAGCATAGGTTCCTCATGGACATGTTGAGGACTACTATAGGATAATGGCTGGCATGACAGTGTCGATCCGAGAGTATGAGTCAGGTGCTTGGGTTCTGAGTCAGGTATCTTTCTTCCATCCCTTCTGGTGATCCCATTTATTTTGGATTTCTAACTGATTCTGGGTTTGTTTTGATTCTTCGTAGGGTGCAGGCCCGCTTGGGCATACTGGAGAGGGCGATTCGATGACGATTTTGAGCCCAACAGTGATGATGATGATCCTTCGAGTTTTGATCAAGGAGATTCGAAGTGCCCAAGGGGGTGACTGAGGACATCAATGTAGATTAGGGTTTTGCTTTTATTCACTACAAGAAAAAGCACATTTGGCGACTAAATTTTTAGTCGCCAAAAGTCAATTTTTAGTCACCAAAAGTCGGTTTTTAAGTTTGCCAGACTAAATTTTTTAGTCGCCGGTTTGTTCGCTGGAAAACGGTCGGGGAAGGTATTGGCGACTAAAAGTTTTTTAGTTGCCAAAAAGAAAGTCTTTACTGACCAAAACTTTGGTCGCCAATAGTCAATTATATTTTTTTAATTATACATTTGGCGACTAAATTTTTAGTCGCCAATAGTCAATTATATTTTTTAAAATTATAGATTTACTGACTAATGTTTTCATCGCTAATACTCAAGGAATCGGCGACCAAACAGATTTAGTAGCCAAAAGCTCATTCCGAAAAAAAAAAAAAATTACACCCTGCTCTTGTGGAGATTCAAACCATCAACCTCCCACACCATAAACCTTATACAACACACTTTTTCCACTACGCCTCCATAACATCATATGATTATATATGCAACATATATTATTTATATAGTACTTAGACCCATATTAATATCAAAGTATATATATAAACATAATTATTTTTTATTGAACATAATTTATGTAAAAATAAATTATTTAGTAAAAAAAAAAGGACACCACTTTTGGCGACTAAATATAATTTTAGTCGCCAATTCTATACTTTTGGCTACTAATTATTTTTTAGTCGTTAAAAAAATCCCGCGCTAAAATTACCACTTTTGGCGACTAAACTTTTTTTTAGTCGCCAAAAAGCCTCATTTTCGGCTACTAAAATGTTTTTAGTTGCCGAATGCTTCATTTTTGGCTATTAATTTTTTTTTAGTTGCCAAAGGGCCTTACTTTTGGCTACTAATTTTTTTTTAGTTGGTAAAAGCCTTACTTTGGCGACCAAACAAATTTTTAGTTGCCGAATGCCTCACTTTTGGCTACTAAATTTTTTTTAGTCGCCAAAAGCCATATATCGGCGACTAAACAGATTTTTAGTTACCAAAACCTATACTTTTGGTTACTAAAATTTTTTAGTTACCAAAAATCTTTACTTTTAGCTACTAATGCATTTTTAGTCGCCAAATGCTATACTTTCAGCGACAAAATGTGATTTTTTAGTCGCCAATAGTGCTTTTTCTTGTAGTGATTTTTGTGTTTTTCTTTTCTTTTTTCTTAAAAAAAAAAAATGAAATGATTTTTGGGGATTCCCCACGTTTTTGCAAAAGATTTTTGTATAATTTTCCAAACTATAATGTATGAAATGAAAATACTCATTTTACCCAATATTTCCAAATTTATTTAATCCATGTGTTTTGCCTATTGAATCTGATAATGACTCTTTACATATGAGTGTGACAACCGAACACATTCATGCATCATGTATACTAATTGTTCATCCATTCGTGCTATATGTTATGTGCTTGTGTGACTTAGGGCTTGCTAGTAATAGAATGAGAAAGGAAGAAGTATGGAAAGTCATATTGGAAGTTTGTTTTGTTATGTGTTTTGAGTTAGGAGGAAAGTTTAGAGCTGGATTTTGAAAATTATTGGGTATGCCTAAACCTTAAGTGAGGAGCTTAAAGACCTTAGTCTAATAAACCTCTCAATCAATGTTTTTGATAAAATTGGTCACTAATTTTGGAAAATGTAATTAATCAGGAGACAATCGGGCTTCTCTCTCTCTCTCTCTCTCTCTCTCTCTCTCTCTCTCTCTCTCTCTCTCTCGGGGTTTGAAACTCAGTTTTTAGCTAAAAATAGGTTTAGGGGTAGAATGATCATTTTTGTAAAATGTCCATTTTTGGCCAAAACAAGGTAATATAGCAACTTTAAGCAATTTCAAACATTCTAAGGATGCAGCAATTACCATTTCATCGTCGAGAGGTTTAGAAATACTCAAAGTCTTAGGGTTAGTCAAAATAGGGTGTCTATATTCACGTTTGAACCTTGCTTAGCATTCTTGTTGTTTCTACAAGTTAGAATTTTTTAGTTTCAGGTGTAAGGACGAAATCGGTAGTATAGAAATGCCTTATAGAAAATTTTGAATCATCAGGCTTTCTCGCACATACGGCAGGGGGATCCCCCAAGTGTGGTTTTGTGGAGGTGAAACATTGAAATTCTAGGACGAGGCCCACAAGTGCAGCAAGGTTGAGGTTCAAACCATTCCAATCTGCAAAAACCACACGTGCAGTAGGGGGTTTTGCGCGTGTGACGAGGGACCTTCGCACATGCGACACAGCTTGTCCAGCCTTGAATTTTATGCACCACTCACTCAAAAATTTGATTGTCTCCCTTTCTCCACCACTTTTCTCTAATATATATATGTGTTTATATATATATATCTCTCTCTCTATCTATCTAAACTCTCTTCCTTCTTTCTAAAACAAACCTACTTTGCACAAATCTCATCATCTTACTAAATGTATAAAAAATTTGGTACTAATTCAAGGCCAAAACAATGAGCTCGATGACGACTATATTCTCATTGATTGAATTGAACTTGCAACGTGTCCAAAATTTTGGGGCTCTTTGATTTTTCTCTCCTAACTCTTGAGGTAGGGATTTTCTTAATGTTGTGTACATCATTTAACTTTATTATGTGTTGATTTGGTAGTTGGAGATATTTAGAGAGTTAAGGTTTATTTAATTTGATATTTAATGCATAAAATGGAAAAATTCTCAAATGATTCCAAGGTTTTTCAATTGGTTTGTCTATTGTTATAGTGTGATATACTTGAATACGAGAAAATTGCTTTTAAAAAAAGAAGTCCCCAATTTTTGCATAAACCCTAGAAATGTGAGATAGGAAAAGATTGATTGTGTGTTGGAAAAACTCTTGAAATTATTGGAAATTATTGAGTGTTGGTTATGTTCATGATATGATGAGAATATGAGAAATTTTGAGATAATGTTGTCCATTTTGGAAATTATTGAGAAATGTTGAATTATCCTTTCTATATATTGCCTATTGTGGAATATTGAGATAAAGATAATTATTTTGATAACTGGTGGAGTGTTGTATTGGTGTGTTATAGAAATTGCATTTAAACTAGGTAAATTGAAACATTTACAAAGACATTCATATCATTGAGCATCGCATGATTCCATAACTTCAACTTCTATCTCATTTTGAGAATCTGTCGAGATTTTTGGTATATTGTGAACTTTTGAAAATTGTTGAGAACAATTGAATTGTATTGATAAAATGGGGTAAATACCTTAATGAATCCGGTTAAGTAGTGTGGTTGATGAGAAGTAAGTTGGCTTTAAGTCCATTGTGAAAGTCCTAAAACACGCACGAAGCAGGTACTAATTTTCTTCCGGTTAAAAGCCGATAAAGTGGTGTTGGTAGTGTTCTATGAGAGTACTTGTAGACACATACATAGGGATTATTAGAGTTGTATTTACTGCCCCTTATTTTACTTAATGAAAGAATGATTGACATATGGTTTTGAACAAATGCATGTTAAGAGGTTGTCAATAAAAACTTATATTTTGGGCATGACATCTCATTGCATTCACCTCATGATATTGTTAAACTTGATGCATTTAATTAAGATTATTTCTATTGGGCATCAATGCTCATCCCATTGTGGCCAATTTCAAGTATTGACGGTGTGCCTCTGCCAATATGATGGCTTGGGAGGATTTCAGAGCATGAAGCTCATTTTGTTGACTATGTATAGCCAATGGCTAACTTGTGTTGGGCTTAAGACCCACTTTTGATGTAACTGGGTAAGACCTTGGAAATTGTAGCCTCTATGGCATAAGTTTGTATTTATTTAACTTTATGTATTGATATCACATGCTGCAAATTCAAGTCTTAGGGACTATGAATGTATTAAGGCATGTGGTTCCTTTTGTAAACCTCAATTTGAAAATCATGAATGAAATATAGAAATTGAGAATGGCATTGATCAATGAATTGTCAAGGATAATTGTTACTTCCGCATGTTAATTATATCGATGTTGGGAATTGAACAAAGATTATAGGTTAATTCAAATGAATCGGGTTTTATTATTTTCGGACCGTCACAATGAGTCTTATTAATTACTGCACACTGGACTTTCATTAAAAATCAAGTAATGTTAAAAGAGTAAAAATTTTAATAAATATTTCACTTATTTTTATATACTTTTATATGCTTATATACACTTTTCACACATATTTGCCATTTGCATTTTTACATTTTAATTTCACTTTCTATGGCTTTATCTAATTTTAATTTTTATATATTTAACATTAAATTAATAGTACTTTGCAGCAAATAATTTCGTTAAGTGTTAATTACAGTTTGCACCCACGCGCTTCTACCAAAATTTGTGACAATTAACTGTTTATACTTCAAGTTAAATTACAATATCAGGCTTCAATTTATTTGACGTTAAAAAGTTATTATGTGAGTCATACGTGATATTTTTCCATCTCATTCGTATCATTCCATTTTTATCAAAATTTTATTTTAGTTCTTATGCTTTTACAAAAATCGTACTTTTGTCCCTTCACTTTAACGATAAATGGACAGAATAGTGATATTCACTTAATGTATAAGAGATTGATTGCCACAATTGAAAATAATGAGACTAAAGTGAGAACTTTATTGGAAGTAATGGGTTATTAATTGTAATTAACCCTTTTGTTAAATTTTTCTTTTAGAAAATTAAAAATTACACTTGGCAACCTCAAGGGGTTGATCTAGTGGTAAGGCCTTGAGTCTTGGGGGTGTGTTCCTTTCAAGATTCAAAGATCAAAAGCTCTTAGGTGCTAACAATTATTTAGGACTATTGGACTGAGGGACAATTGTTGAATTAACCGTGATGCACTTGCGAAAAACTCCTTGTCAAGGGTTTGCACACCCTTAGGGATTAGTTGGGCTTTAATTTGGACACTCTAGTACCAATAAAAAAATAATAGTAAAAAATAAAAAAATTACACATGACACCTAATAATTTTGTAAAAATTTACTTCACCACAAAAAATTAAAAAAAGTTGCATTTTGCATGCTATAGATTTGTAAAAATTGCACTTTATGCTTTCTCACAACATATAATAGTCGTCGACAACATATAATAATCGCCCCTCACAACATACACTACAGGAAAAATGGCCTACTGCAGCGTTTCTTTTATGGCGTTTTTGGAAACGCCATTATAGATGGATGAAAGACAACGTTTTCAAAACGTTGTCTTAGAGCTCAATTGAACGGCGTCGTATTGGGTGTATATGTTGACACCATCCATACTCCGTTTCTCACTTTCTCTGTGTCTCTTCCGTAGCTCGGTCTCTCTCCCTCTCTTTCTCTCTCTCTTCCAAAGCCCTCGACTGATATTCATCGAACCAGATCAAAGACACACACACACACACACACTCTCTCTCTCTCTCTCTCTCTCTCTCTCTCTCTTGCTCGATTGCAGATTTTGCATTGTATATTCGTCGAACTCTCGATCTCTGTTGCTCTTCATCGATCTGTCGCTTAAGAGCTTTGATCAGTCTCTTCATCGAACTTGAACTCAAACTTGATCTGTTCTTCATCAAATCGCAGATCCAAAATCGATATCATTCTCGAACCATATCGATCTCTGTTGCTCTTATCTTAGGTACAATTTTCATTCTCTTAATCGGTGTTCGAGTTTGAACCAGATCGATCTCTGTTGGTCTACTTTCTCACTGTCAAATCTGCCGATTAACTCTCTAATTTTTTCATTTTCAGATTAGATCAGATCAGATCGTTGAACCAGGTCATAACTTTACGCTAACAGCTAGTTTTGAAGGTTTAAATGCTTCAAGCTATGATGCTCTTGTGATCCCAGGAGGCAGAGCTCCAGAATACCTAGCATTGGATGAGTCAGTTATTAAATTAGTGAAGGAATTCATGGAGGTTGGAAAGCCAGTAGCATCAATCTGCCATGGACAGCAGATTTTGTCTACTGCTGGTGCTCTCAAGGTAGATTATTAACATTTTTGTTGCTTTAATATGAAATTTTGTTTAGCATATTTCATTGATCCAACATTGATAGCAAGAAAATTCTATTTTGTGCTGAACTTATCATCCATAGTAATTACACTTTCAATTATTGCTTCATTAATTCTATTTTGTGATTTTTTTAAATTTCTTGATTAGTTTTTTTAAATTGATTATCATCCAACCCTTGCTTATACTTGTACTCTAATTGAGTAGAAATTAGAGTGGAAGTTTAAATGAAAAGCTTCATTTGATATGAAGCACTCCAATGGATAAACTAAAATTTGAGTAAAATTCCCCATCTAAAAAATAAAAAATAAAAATAGAGCAAAACTGCCAAGAGTCAAGTTTTGAGCGGATGCTAGGAGTTGGGAGTAAAGGAGAATTTGGCAAATTTGGGTAAAAGCACCTGTCAAGTTTTGATTGGATAGAAATTTGAGTGAAGGAAATGGGTCTCTCTTGATTCGAGTCAAAATTTGAGTAAAACTCAATTTGGTGTCGGGAGGAAAGGAGTTTGGGGTGGGGGGGGATTTTAGTGGTTTACCCAAATTTAAGTTTATACAATGGCTAGTTGGCTGTCTTTGAGATTTGCGGTAACAGGAGATAGTGTTCAAGGGCAGTTTGTAGATAGTGTTCTATAATTTAGTTATGATGTTTTGCATCAAAACTTTGCAATTTGAGCCTACCTTGGGTTTTTTTTGACAATTCAATATTCACGCCATCTTCCTCTGTGCCGATAAGGACATGCTTTTGTTCTCAAGCTCGATTGTGAATCTCTCCCTATAAGTAACATGAAAATGATAGATATTTAGTCCAGAATATAATATTGGCACCCAAACTTTTCCTCAATCTTACATCAGAAAAAATGTAAATGCTATGCCAACAGTGTCATAAAGTATCAATTCTTTGCCAGCGAAACATTAGTTATGGTTCGCACATTAGTTGCTGTGTGTGTGTGTTTTTTTCTTTTGTTGAGAAAATGGAAGTTTGTCGGTGTGCTATTACTGTGTTCTGATTTAGCGATGGACTCTTTTGCAGGACAAGAAATGTACTGCATACCCTGCAGTGAAACTCAACGTGGTCTTAGGTTGGTCTACCTTTTCTTCCGCCTAGTTTTGATCACAGTTGATTTAAGGTGAAGGCTTAAGAGGTTTCTTAGAAACCCACCCTTCCCATGCATGCTGCTTGAAGAAACAAAGAGACACAGAAAAATGGGTTAGGGGTGGGGGTGGGTTAAGAGGTTGATGGACAACCTGAGAGGTTTGGTAATTTACCTTTTTGGTTGACCGGAGTGTTACTTGTTTGGAACATGTAGGTTAAGCGAGTGCTCGTAAACTAGGGTGCAAGCCCTTGTAGAATAGCAATTTTCTTACTATAAGATTTTTTTTAAAATTTGACTGAAATTATAGATTGTGCCTGGTTTGATTCTTCCAGTCTTAAACTAGCTCTTGTTCAATCTTATAAAGGGTATTAGTGGTTAATGGTTATATGTATTGATAGATGGATCAATTAGTGTTTCAATTACTCAGGTCTAAATTAGTTATGTCTGATTTTCTGTCTTGACCAAGCACTCAATAGTCTTTAGTAAATTTGGGCGTGGGAGATGGTGACAGTGGATAAGTTTTTTCCATTAGATATCCTAGTAAGGAATTTTAAACCAAATTTCTTCATTGTTCCCTTGCATATGTTTATTGTCCTTTTTTCTTCACCACACCCCCCCCCCAAACCACCCGTGGGCGATTTTAGTGCATACTCTACTAATCTTTTGTTCATCTGAAGATAAATTCACTCCGTTATTTGCTCGTTTACCTTCTAAAACATTATTGGACATCCTCTTTGCACATGTTTTTTGCATATCCGCATGCTGTTTTTTTTATAACTTTATTTATTTATTATGTGCTTTTAATCTGGTGGCCACACTGTATGCTCTGTTTGTTATTTATGATCATTTAGTGTAAGCTTGCTGTTCTGATAGGAACATGGTCCTGGAGCTGACATAGATACCTTATGTGTTGGGCCATCCTATGTGAATAGGGAGGTAAATTATGAATTTGGTGATTTCTATTAACGTGTTATGAAGTTGGATTGTATTACTTGTATCTTCATTTAATACTTTGTTGTCTTTATCAGGAAGATTTCTTCTTTATACTACATGACATTCTGGCTGCGATGGAAGAAGTTACAGAACTGCAACGAGTTCCAGATGCTCATGTGCCAGTTATGAAACTTAAGTTCAATGGAGTATCAATTGATCTTCTTTATGCAAGTATATCCCTTTTGGTTGTCCCAGAAGTAAGTGTTTAATCAAATTATGTTTAATGTGGTGGCCTTCTATGTAGTAACTTTTGTTGATATTGTTAGCTTTTCTGGTTTGTTGGGGTGGCACTTTATGCGAAGCAGGATTTCTTCTTTATAATTAAGGAAAATGGGATGTGAATGTTTTGGTTTGTGATAGAATCTTAATTTTTTTGGTGAACTTCTCCGTGAGTGATATTTTGGTGAAACTTGTATTGTATATATATTTGGAGGTGAATATATGCTTGTGTCTGTAATTTCAAATTTGATATACGATGAGTGTGTGTGTCTGTGCCATTGCTTGTCCAGATTCTAGTATTTCTTAGTCTGAACTGATGCAATTAAAGAGATGGACCTGATCCAATTGTAAAAGGAAGTAGATTAGAAATTTTGTTTTTCTTGCTCCTCATGTGCATTATATCTTCTAGCAGAACTGTTGTCTTGAGCTTAACTTGCCCTCTGCAATTTGACACCGCAATGCATGTGATCAGTTGGTGAGAAGAATATCCTTTACAGTTAAAATCGATGTGGAGGTAGGGGAAACTTTTTCAAATGTTTTCAATCCTTTGCATGTCCCGATGCTTAGCCTTCTTTGTGCAAGGGATCTGCAACAGCCAGGAAAAAAAAAAAAGAGTATGAACTGAATTTTATTGTCACACGTTTTAGATGCTTCTTGCATTTGCTTTACAGAACTGAGGCATGGAGCTGTGTGTACAGTATGTGATGTGATGTGGTGGTGTATGCAATGGGGTTGTAATGAAGACAGTCCTTTGTTTCTTATGTTGAATTAGTATCTCACTTGTGTAGCATTATTTTCATAAATGCACACTTGCTAAGATGTAGCATAATTAGTCTCTCTTGTTGAAACTTTGATAATGCCGACATTACTATGTTTATTCAAACTTTGCAATGCTGTGGACTTCCTCTAGTTTTGAAGTTTGGTTTCCTAATATGTAATGTGGTAATTATTACCTTGTGAACAAGATTTGGATATCTCTGATGCGTCTGTATTGTACAATGTGGATGAGCGAACTGTTCGGAGTCTCAATGGCTGTAGGGTGGCAGACCAGATTCTCAAGCTTGTGCCAAATTTTGAGGTAATAATGATGAATGCTAGTATGTTGTTTTTGGGGAAATATATTATCATTGATTTAGTCTTCTTAGCCCTTGTTAATGTCTAATCTGTTTCTGAATTTTAGCATTTTCACACAACACTCCGCTGTTTAAAGTTTTGGGCCAAAAGGCGTGGTGTTTATTCGAATGTAAGTGGCTTCTTCCTTCAGCATTATTTTCTTACCAATGGGTCCTACAGATAGTATTTTGTTCTCACCTTCTGCAGGTGACTGGTTTTCTTGGTGGTGTGAACTGGGCTCTCCTTGTAGCTCGGGTGTGTCAGCTTTATCGGAATGCAGTTCCCAGTATGCTGGTTTCCCGATTTTTCAGGGTTTATACACAATGGCGTTGGCCAAATCCTGTAATGCTTTGTGGAATAGAAGAAGATGAACTTGGTTTTTCCGTGTGGGATCCTCATAAAAATCCTCGTGACCGAACTCATCATATGCCAATTATAACACCTGCATTCCCTTGCATGAATTCTAGTTACAATGTCTCAGTAAGTACTCTCAGGGTCATGATGGAGCAATTCCAATTTGGTAACAAGATCTGTGAGGTGAGAAGGTGAACAATTCCCTTGAATTTAAGTGTAGTCTTATGGTGAGTGTTATTTTACTGATATCAGCTTTTTCCCTTGATCTTGCCTGTGTTAGGAGATAGAGCTGAATAAAGCCCAATGGAGTGCTCTGTTTGAGCCATATTTGTTCTTTGAAAGCTATAAAAACTATCTGCAGGTCACCCTGAGTTCATTTCTCAGCTAATGGCGTTGCTTGGTGTCTGGGTATTGTTCTAGCTGTTTATCATGTTTCCAGTTTGTGTATGTACATTGTCTGCAGAAAAATATAGATAGTATTGAATTTATTTATACTTTGCTACTAAAGAATTTGTTTTGCTTACTCTACTCTTATCATGGATCGTGCAGATGAAGTGAATCAATCCATCATCATAAGGTTAGTTGAACTATCTTTTTGTGTGTATGTGTCCATGAAGTGGAAGCTCTGTATGTTGATGCTTTTTTTATGCTTCCCTTCTGTTCCTTTTGTGGCAGTTTTCCATAGGCTTAATTTTCTTACACCATGAGATTTAAGTTATACCTAAGAAATCAGTTGTATCTATCTTGTAGTGGGGAAAGTGGAGCTGGGAAAACAGAAACAGCAAAAATTGCAATGCAATACTTGGCTGCTCTTGGTGGTGGCAGTGGTGGGGTAGAAAGCGAAATCCTTCAGACAAGCTGCATTCTGGAAGCATTTGGGAATGCAAAAACATCCAGGAATGACAATTCTAAAATGCTACACACTTGGAAAAAATGACAGAAAATAAAATGTGAACATATTCATTCTAGGAATTGGGAGACGCAAAATCTGAAAATTGTTGCTCTTACCAAAGATATGATTTGCTTGCTCCCTAAGTCCGGAGCGATTTAGGAAACACAGACGATACTTTTTTTCATTTTTTTGTAAATCACAATTGTTTTGTTTTTCAAGTTACTTTGTAATTAGCTAGAAATGAACTACATGTTTTGGATAATAGAGTCAATGATACTGTGTTGTTATGGGGCATGACTTGAATTGCAGAGATCCAGATATACTTTGTTGTTGGGTATAATCACTGATGTTGAATAAGGGGTGAACAACCCATAGAGATCAAGAGATTGATGAATTGCTGGTTTTAAAATGTAGAACATTACTTGATTTGCAGGTTTTAAAATGCCACACTTGGAAAAAATGACAGAAAATAAAATGTGAACATATTCATTCTAGGTATACTTGCAACTGCACTAATTTAGAATCCCCCCCCCTCCCAAAAAAAAAAAAAAAAAAAAAAAAAATTGGCCTTTTTTTAAAAAACGCCACAAAATGACGTCATTGTCACCACAAATTAAAAAATTAAAAAAAATAAAAAAACAGTGGCGTTTTTTGAAAAAACGCCACTAAATGACATCATTGTGACATCACACGTTAATTTGGGACGGAGGGTGAGACGGTCGTCAAAGATTTTGCGGCGTTTTAATAAACGCCATATAATATTTTTAACAACGTTTTTTAAATGTTGGGTAGCTATTGCGGCGGCCCTATCAGCGACGAAAATTTTACACGTCACTATAAGATATTACGGCGTTTTTCAGGCTTTTCGCGACGTTTTCAAAATGCCGCTAAAAAACGAATTTCCTGTAGTGATATAATAGTCGCCGGGGCGGTGGGGTTGGGTGCGTGGGCGCGCAGACTTTCGCCTTCCCAAAAGTGGATATTTTGTGCAACAAATAGTAGGAGATTAATTTTAGCAGTCATGCGAGCCTTCATGAAAAGTCTATAGAGACAAAATTTTGAAAATTTTGTTAATAAATATATTTTAGGGATAAAATAATTTTGTGTCAAAAGGTTTTTTTTTTTTAAGACAAAAATTTTGTTTGCAAAGGGATAGTAATTCATTATTAAATGTAAAATTTCATTATTAAAAATAAAATAATAACAATTTTGACAGCTAAAATATTTCATTCACAAAAAGTGATTTTATTTTTAAAACCTTAATTTGCTGTACTATACACCATGTGCAAAGTAAAACTTTTTATCTATTTGTTTAGGTGGACATGAGCTTGGGATTGGACTAATAGTCCAATAAAATTATTAATCCGATGTTTGGTTAAACAATTGAAGTACGGACTAATTATTTTAAAACTTGACTATTAGTTAAGATAGGATACATAATCCAATGGATTCGTAGTCCTAGGACTATTAGTCATAGGAATGCTAATCCAATCTAATCCAGTCCGCCCAAACAAACATGGCAGAGTGTAAACTACTACTTTTAGACAATTTTTTGGCCTGTGAAGATAATTCTTTAGCCACAACTCTCGTAATGGCACGAAGTGGTTCCCAAATAGTTTTTGTAATAAAAAATTTACTTTAGAGGACAATAATTTAGTCACTAAAATTCTTATATGGTAATGAACTTTCATGAATTTATAGCACATATGACCCGGGATAATGTTTAGCTGAAAATGCACTGGTGGTCGTTTGCCTGGTTAATATGTACTGGACAAACTGTAAACTCTCACCCACATTATTCTAGAGATGCAATCCCATCTTCAGTTTTTAGATTTTTTTTCCCTGAGTACACAGATAGTATTATTTCTGTAAGATTGCATTATCAACTACACGTCCAATGTATAGTTCAAATTTTGCATGGAATTGAGGGCTTGTAGCAAAGAAATGTACTTCCATCCCAAAATAATAGTAGTTCCTTTCGAGGGATCTAATTTTTTTTAATAGTACAATTATTATATTTTAAAAATATTAGTTTTTCAAAATTATTCATTGATAGTACATTTTTTCAGAATATCAATTGTCATAATTGTATTTTTTGTATTGTTAATGAATTTAAAAGAATGGCAAAATAGGAATTCATATTATTTTAATCGTTAATTTTTGAAGATGGACTAATATTTTGGGACAATAAAAAATAAAATAAGGGACTAATATTTTGGGACTTAGAAAAAATCTTTTGAAGATAGTAGCAGTGTTAATTTACTCTATTCGCTCATCAAATACAAATGAACTAGAGAAATCAAAGGAACAGTAAGCAACTTCAATACTAATAGGCATTTTGCCTAACAAAAAGGTACATTTATGTGTTTTGACTAACCACTTTGTCTAATGGTACTCTCCAACAACACTATTATTGAAATTGATTTGTCTGTTTCGAAACTCTCCAATTGTATCTAGCCAAGAGAAGATGAGGCAAAATGCCTACTGTGTTGGCCAATCTGTTGGAGTTTCACTCTGTGATGAGCCTAGACAAAATGTCTAAAATGTTCTAAACGCCTCTCCACGTACAAAAACAGTTTCCCTATCAAATTACATCAGGTTTAACATTGCTGCTCGTGCTCTCTAATGCTTGATGGTGAACTAAATGCTTATATCTGAAAGGGGCGCAGAGCAGATTACATATTAATCGTAATCATGATCATCAACTATGTATCAACTAAAAAAAGCGAGGGGTGTATTTCTATAAGATTGTAATTCTAATGAAGAGAGTGCGTGATGTTGTTAGAGATGCACGATTTAATAACCTTGGAAGATTGGTGGAGGTGGCGATGAGTATTCAGCGCCTATAATTGGTGGAAGATCAATGTCTTCATCTGGTATTGGAGGAGGAGGAGGTGAAACAGATGGAGATGGTGGCGGAGGAGAGAATACTATTGGTGGTGGTGAGTGAACTGGAGGTGGAGGTGAGAAAACAAGTAGTGGTGGTGAGTGAACTGGAGGTGGCGGTGAGAAAACCGGCGGTGGTGGTGACTGAATTGGAGGTGGCGATGAGAAAATTGGTGGGGGTGGTGAGTGAATTGGAGGTGGAGGTAAGAAAACTGGTGGCGGTGGTGAGTGCATTGGAGGTGGAGGTGAGAAAACCGGTGGTAGTAGTGAGTGCATTGGAGGTTTAGGTGATTGGACTGGTGGATGCTTGTTGTGAACTGGAGGTGGAGGTGAGAAAATCGGTGGTGCTGTTGAGTGAAATGGAGGTGCAGGGGATTGGATTGGTGGATGTTTGGTGTGAAATGAAGGTGGAGGTGAGAAAACTGGTGGTGGTAGTGACTGGACAGGAGGAGGAGCAGAGTGGACTAGTGGATGTGGAGAGTGAACTGGTAATAGAGGTGATTGGACTGAAGGAGGAGGGGATCTAATTGGTGGTGGAGGGGAGTGGAATGGTGGTGGAGGAGAGTATGTTGGTGGAGGAGGAGAGTGGATTGGAGGTGGAGAAGGGGAGTGGACTGGTGGTGGGGGAGAGTATACTGGAGGTGGAGGAGAAGAGTGGATTGGAGGAGGTGGAGAGTGAACTGGAGGTGGTGGGGATTGAACATGTGGTAGTGATGGAGGTGATTGTACAAGTGGAGGTTGGGGATGTGATTTCATAGGCGGTGGAGATGACTTTATGTGGGAAGGAGAGGAGACTGTGGGTGGTGGAGATTGAACAGGAGGAGAGTGGACATGATGTGGCGGGGATTGAATAGGACTCTCATGGTGAGGTCTAGAAGGATTTGGTGGGAAAGGTGACTTCACAGGTGGTGGCGATGACTTTACATGGGGAGGAGGGGACTTTGACCGGTGAACAGGACTCTCACGGTGAGGTCTAGAAGGGTTTGGTGGTGGTGTTGTTGAAAGTACTGGAGGAGCTGGAACCGGGGCAGGAGATTGTTTTGGCGCAAGCTTTTGCTCAGGAGAAGATTTTGGCTTTGGCGTTGATGGTGACTTATGTGGAGCTAGTGTTGGTTGTGGTTGTTTTTGTGTCGAAGGTGTGAAGATTATCGGACGTTCATCAGCTGGTGCTGCCCCACACTTAGACTTACTGCAATCAACCGGCTTGCTCACCACCGAATTACAAATCCTTTGCGACTTCTGTTTGGGGCGATCATGCAAGCAGTTACTTGTGTCATCCAACACCACATCTTTCCTCAATGGAGGGTCACATGCTTGAGCCTCACCATTGAAATAGTTGTACGAGAATGTGAAATTCTTCAAGCTAGGCAGCCGACAAACACTCTCTGGCACAAAACCGGTGAGCTTGTTGTAGGCTACATCAAAGTGTTCGACATTTTTTAGTCCATTGAAGGTCTTGGGCAAGATAGCAGTGAATGAATTTGATTCCAAATCAATCATAGTTACCTCTCCAAGCAATCCCATCTCCGACGGTAAACAACCCGAAAGCTTATTGTTGAGGAAACTAATTTCATTCAAAGTGTTTGTCATCTTACCAATGCTGCTTGGGATGCATCCACTGAACTTGTTATTGGCAAACACAACGACTGAGACTGGAGAGTTGCCGAGGTTTTCAGGGATATATGACATGAACCTGTTATCATTCAAGAACAATGCATCTAGGTCCTTGTTGAAGAGTTCATGAGGCAACTCTCCTTCAAAGTTGTTGAACCTAAGATCAAGGTACTTGAGATGAGGCATAGATAGAACCACTGTAGGAAATGGGCCAACAAGCCGGTTGTTGCTAACATCAAACTCGGTCATGAGAGTCAACCTGGAAAGACTCTTTGGGATAATACCGCAGAACCGGTTTGAATTAACATGGAAAATAGCTAAATCTATCAACAAACCCAATTCAACCGGGAGATACCCCGCAATGTCGCCGTGGTTAAGATCAATACCAGCAACAACGTCGAGCTTTGGGTCATCTAGAGCTGATGCACAAAAGACACCATTATATTTGCAAACATCAGCACCATCCCAATTGCTTGTGTAATTTAATGGGTCTGAATACACTGCATTCTTCCAGGCTCTAAGCGCGATATAGGCTCTTCTGAGCCTAGGATTGGAGAAAGTAAAATTTAGTTTAACCTCATATTGGTAGTCATCAGACAAATCGTCATTCTCACGAAGGCTCAAGAGCTGATGACGAGCAATGTGAGAAGCTTGGGCGTCTGATAAAGCAGACGAGAATGAGAGAAGAATAAGACAGAAACCGAGTGCGAGGAGGCAGAATAAGGCCTGCATTTTTCAATGCGACGCCACAGCCCCAAGGCTGCAAGTTGTGGCCGTCTCGATGGGTGACAATGACGGTGATGATGACGAAGAAGATGAAGAATTTTGGTGGGTTTGCAATACGGAAATGGAGAGAGTTGGATTATAAAATTAAGGAGGCAATTTAAGAGGCTCTGCAAAAATCTCTCTGAATTGAATTTTGGTTATTTAACAAATGAATTGGCTGTCATGAAGTTACAGAAACAATTGCTAGATTTGGGATGAGTCCTAATTTGGGAGATATGGTCATATCTGTCCAGTAATATTGGTGATGCTGCCTAAATTTACATTCTTAACGATAAAAACTGTCAATGACCAAGTCATACCTTAACAACTTTATTTTGACATAGCAATGTCCGCATCCAATCGTATCCCTCCATATCAGCATCAAGCCGATTGGATCCATTATGAAAATAATAATAATAATAATTGATTACCAATTTTGAACACTATTGTATGTCTCTCGTGCATTAATAGTAGGGATGTGCACTAGTTGATTTGGGTCGATTTTGAAAGAAACCATCAACTGAACCAACTCTGACAACTTTAGAATTTTTAAACCAGTCGCCAGCTCCTCAAACTCGGTAAATTGATTGAATATTTTAAAATTTTCAAGTTAGCAGTTTGCTAGGCGTATTAAAAATATAAAATGAAAAAGAATATCAATGAAAATATAAATTTAAAAAATATAAATTATGTTTCAAATTTAGATACAAAAGATCTATCTATCCATATATTATATAAGTAAAAATAGATTTTTGTGAAGAATACTGTGAGAGCTTTAAAACCTCATAATAAATTTATGGATTTATTGAACTAAAAAATAAATTTAAAATGTAGTATTTGCTAATTGATTAAAGTAATAGATATAACTTAATCTGATCTTAAATAATTCTTTCAGATGTAATATAATTTAATATTAGGCATATCTTTAAAATAAATATATAATTTCTTAATTGAAGTTTTAGAATATTAATAAATATGCCAAATATTCATATTTTTATTTATTTATTTTGGATATAAAAATTTTTACAATATTTTTACCATTTAAAAAATAAATAACTGGGCAATGTGATGATTGGGTATAAACCAAAACGATTATCTAAAAATTGGATTGATATATAGTATAAAAATTAACCAAATCTAGTTTCTAAACTACTTTTAGTATTTGATCCAATATTGGCTCATACCCATCATAACTTAACAAATTATTAAACATAAGCTTGAATTGATTATTATTAACTATTTTCACTAATTGACCTATCAATTTTTAAATCGAGCGCAAGGTAAGACTAGAACAAGCTCCATATTTTAAGTCGACCCAGTATTATATAATGTTTTCATGCATAAATATACTTAATTATTTGTGTACGAATTTCTATTATAAATTTATAATTTTTTTACAATAAATAAATAAATAAATAAATGTGCCAAAAATATACATAGATTTTCTTATTTTGGTTATAAAAAATAATCATAATATATTTACAATTTATTTATTTATTTATTTATTTTTTAAATGTGGGTTAAGTGATCATGAATTGGGTATGAATGAAAATAAGTCTCCAAGAATATAATTGTTGGCATAAAAATCGATCTTAATCTCACTTCTAAACTACTTTTAATATTTAATGCAAGTATTATCCCTCAAATTAATTTACACTATTCAAAACTTGAGAATTATAATGTAATTTAAACATATAATTTTAAATTGATTATTACCAATTATTTCTATTAATTGACCGATCAAAATTTTAAATCAAGTCCAAAGTATGGTTAGAACAATGCCCATATTTTAGATTGACCTTGGATAGTTTTTTCACACATAAATATACTTAACTATTCATGTAATAATTTTAAATATAAATATCAAATTTTATCAAAGTTTGATTTTTTTTTTTTAATAAGTATGCATAAACATGTACACATATCTTATTTTATTAAAAAAAATACTAACATATATTTATTCACCAATATTTAATAAACAAATGAGTTAAGTGGTTCGACTAAGGCAATTTTCTAATAATTAGGTCATGGCCAAATTGAGATAAATGTTGAGCCAATTTTATGTCATTTTTAGTGTCTAGTTGTGACAACCATATCACGTATTATGTTTTTGATTCCTTAATTATGCATGTGTTTATGTGCTTGGTGTGAATCTGAATATGTTAATTATGTGAATAATATGGTTTTGACTTCCAATTTGTTGATCGTAGATAAATCTGTTATGATTTTTGTTATGATCTAAAAATTGAAGGTCTTAATGGCATCAGAAATCAAAATTGGTTGGTTTATTGAGATCGGGCAAACCGAAGTGTAACGCCCTAGAAATAACAACATAAAATCCAACAATATAGACATGCATTGATATATAAAAGATCCACATTCTTCCATTAACAGAGTTTCATTACAAAAGTATTACATGTTAACAACAAAAGCAAATGCCCTAAGGGCTTACAACTTTCCAAGTTAACACTTGGTTACAAAAAGTAGAGTACTAACTCATTTACACATTAAGCCCTTGGCTTGAATTTACATGTAATACATAAAAAGAAGACAACAAAAAGTTTGCCCGCCCCTAGCCTCCCAAGCTATGTCCTTGGAGGTGGCATGCTACCTGTACCTGAAAATGATGTTCCCATATAGGGTGAGCCACAGCCCAGTAGAAATACACTAAACCAGTTATGAATAATGACTAAAAGATAAGCAGTTGATAGGTGGCCAACACTTTACACTTTCATGCTCCATTTCCTTACAAATTCTCAATTTATAACCATGGCTCAGAACCTGGCCAACAACTCATGTGGGACAGTAACTCATGTCCAACAATTTCCCATTTCACAAAAGACAAGCATATTAGCTATATCAATACTTCCAAAGACATGCATAAGAGCAATATCACACATCACTAGATAAGCATATGAGTTATATCTCTGGAGTCCATCCCCTATCTCCTCCCAAACAACATCCGGTTTAGAGGTCCATCCCCTATCATCCCCTAAACCGTGGAGTACATCCCCTATCTCCTCCAACACAACACACAATGCATATAAACAATTATTATGCACATCAATCAATACATAAATTTAATGTATTCAATCAACCGTCATACTCTATGACACATTCCATTGATTAGTTTCAATTGGCCTAATCATCATGCATTGTCTACAACAATCAAGACTATCCTCCACCGATAGCCCAAAGCAGTTTTTCTATACAGAAAATAAATGCACAAATGGATATTAAATCAACATTTCAATTCGGTGAGTGATAAGTAATTCAACTACACCCTTTAATCCCATACACTTCCAATCTCAATATTCCCAATTCAATTCCTCATTTTCTTTAATTAATTATATACATTAATTAATTAAAACAATTAGGGCAAATTCCCATAATTAACAAAACAACCCTAAGGTTCCATTTTTATCAATGTTTCAACATTTATTCCATGTTTCTATACCAAACATGCCTCTAGGTTCATTTTAAATAAAACCCCCAACTTTTGTAAAATTACACAAAAGACCCAAACTTTCTCGAAATTACCCAACAACACCCAACATATCAAAATGATAAAATTCAAAGACAAAGTCCATAAAGAGGAGTAGGATATCCCTACGTCAAAAGATGAGCTCCAACGGAGATGAAGGCCAAAATCAAAATGCTCCAAATCCCGAAATTTTCAGATTAAAATGTAGCCCTCGACGATCAACACAACTTTTGTAAAGGCCAAAAGTGAGTAGACAACTCCTACTAGATCAAATCTAAGAGAGAAGTTAAGATTTTAGAGAGAGAGGCTCTCAAATTTGTGTTTGGGAAAGTAAGAGAGAGAAATGAAGTTGAAAAAGTGATTCAAAAAGTGATTTCACGGATTGATATAACAGTCTCTCCGCTCGAGCGTGGAAACCCCCGCTCGACGCCACTCACAGACTCCCGCTCGAGCGGCGGATGCACACTCCCAGAAGTTTCTGCAAACAGGTCCCCGCTCGAGCGCCCAACTCCCCGCTCGAGCGTCACTCCTAACTTCCCGCTCGAGCGGCCAATCCCCCGCTCGAGCGCCCAACACTACACAGGAAATACTGGATGGGTGTATTCCCCGCTCGAGCGCCAAAACCCCTGCTCGAGCGGACAAGCAACAACAAGATCCCCGCTCGAGCGTCGACATCTACGCTCGAGCAGACAGGCCAAAATCTGGGCAACTAATTTTGGTTCCTAAGCTCAACCAACCTGTAACAAACCTGCCCAGCACATCCCACAACTCAAATACAAAGCATGAGAGGATGTAAACAAGATTATAATCAACTACTAACATCTACGGACACAAGTCCGGATCACTGTACAACAAGGGTAAACCCGGGATCGCTATACGAGGACTTTCAAGAGTTTAAACAACAAGAGGAGCCGATTTATGTTCCACCTCCTAGGGCACCAACACTCCCTATTGAAGGCCCTTTCCTCTTGATTTAAATGAGCTCGACTAGGCCTTGCCAAAAATTGCCAAGCTTGAGAAGATGTTCAAGAAATTGTAAGGGATTAACTTTGTCCCAAACATTGAAGACGGGTACATTGAGGTTGTAGTAAGACTCTCAGTTAGATTCAACATGTCGCATATATGTTTGATGGAATCGGAGATCCAATTGTCCATATTTGTCTCTTTTCGAATATTCTTAAGCCTATGGGGCTAACCCAACCACATAAACTATTCTTGTTTGGAAGAGCCATGTCTAAAGTTGCTATTACTTCTTACGCCATGTTGGAAGATACATTAAAGTGGAATTGAGAAGAAATGGTTGAAACATTTGTCGCTCAGTATTCATACAACACGCAAATAGAAGTTTCCACTTGAGAATTGGAGACAACTTGCCAAGAACCTAAAGAGAGCTTTGTAGCATTAGTTGCTAGATGGATGGCAAAAGGGCTGAAATGACAAATAGACATTTGGAAAAGGATCAACTTCACATTGTTGTAAGGAATCTACGTGGTAAGCTATTGTAGAAGATGATAGCACTCCCATTCTTTCATTTCAAAGACATACATGAGATTGGGATCTAAATCAAAGATGTAATCAATCAAGGAATCATATTGGAAAAAAATGAACCTACAAAGAAGTCGTTTGCTCACAGTTCTAATGCCACTAGTAGCACAACTGCCAAACCCACAGAAGTTTATGCCATCACTACCAATATTAAACTAATAGATCCCTTTGCTAATATAAGTCCACAAACAGCGAACCCCACTCGTACCCAAAATAGAATTTTCCGCTCTCTTTGTATGAGCTTAACCTGTGCCATGAAAGTCCTAATAGAAAATGGGAACCTCAAGCTCCTTGACCCCCGACCTCTTCTCGACCCTCTCTTGGCCAAGCATGACCCTACCAAATACTGTGCCTTTGACTAGGAGCATGGCCATGAGGCTGATCATTGCTTTTTCCTTCATCATGAGATTCAGGATCTAGTCTATAACAAAACCATAGCTCTGCCACCAAAGCCCAATGTCACCACCAACCCATTACTCGTCCTTGACCGAGTACCACCCCCTCATAATCTTAACCTCATCAAAATACTACCACCTACCTTCAACCCCAACATATACTTCACCCCATCCAATCTACCCAAGCCTACGGTCTTCATTCCAGAAAGCACTAACTTATGCATGATGGATGCACCTGAACTTCACCCAAACCCTGTGGTAGTTTTGGTAGTATAGTATGAGGAAAAAAAGGCAGTAGTAGAAGAAAGGAAGGATTTGGCCGCCAAGGAAAGAGAGATGGAACGAAAGAAAGAAGAATTTGACGTACCTGGGATAGAAAAGGGAAAGTCACACGGAGAAGGGTATGATCCAAGCGAATTCATCATAACTATTGGTCAACCAAGGCCTATAGTTGTGTTGCCAGATTCATTCAGTATCAACGTAATCAAAGAAGATGGATCTAAGTAGAATTTGGATGACTTGGCAGATTTGGAAGACTACTTGGACAATCTCAAGTTTTTTGAGGAGCAGGACCTTGGGAATGTACAAATAGGATGGTGGGATTTGAACAATCAGAAAACTAATTGTGGTTGGACAAGCAGTGAGGAGAATTCTAAAACAGAGGAACATAAAAAATCAGAAGAAAAGGAAATTAAGATAAAAGAAACTGGCAAAGAAGAGGACCCAGAAACAATCTAAGCAAGAGTTGATGTAAAAGGAAAGAGAAAAGTGGATGAAACTAATGAATCTGAGGAGAGTGGTGGCGAAGCGGAAATCAAAGGAAAATGAGTGCCGAAGCACCATCAAAGAGAGAGAAGTGGGCTAACATCAGAAGAGAAAAATTAAAGAGCCAATAGAGCATAGGCACATATGAAGAAGAGAGATTTTCTCAAAAATTTGAGCAATGTCACCTTATCAGCAGAAGAATAGGGATCATAGTTTTGGAATAATTCAAGCTAAGCCAGACAATTGTTTATCAATAGAGAAAGGAGAATAGTGGGAAGATAATGATTTGCATTATGCCTACATAGATGAATGAGGGATGAAGAATGCTCCCAACGATATGTGCTACATGGAGGAGATAAATCACTTAATTAGGAGAGAGCTTTATTTTAAGCTCCCACACCTAGATTAGGGAGAGTCCTCAAGCAAAGACATTGAGAAAAGAAAGGAGAAAGAGGGATAGGAAGATTTAGTTTTGAAATAGTTGAAGAAAATTTAGGTGGACATCTCAATTTGGGGGTTGCTCATGGCTTAGCATGAACAGCGTTAGGCAATGTTGTTAGCTTTAAGTAAGGCTAAATTGTCGATAGATACTAGGCTAGATCAGCTCATATCCAAGATCATAGCATGCGAGACAATCCTTGTAATGAGCTTTTTTGACAAAGAGCTACCACTAGAAGGATCAAATCATCGCAGGCCGGTGTATCTAATGGGCCACGATATTATTTCCCCCGGGCGATGGCCTATTAAACAATGGGCCATGGTAGTAATTTCCCTCCAAGAATGGCCTATTAAACAATGGGCCATGGTATTAATTTCCCTCCAAGAATGGCCTATTAAACAATGGGCCATGGTATTAATTTCCCCAAGGCAGGGGCAGCACCAAAGGATGCCATGATTTCAATTTCAAATAGAACTTCATTCATTAAGGAAAATAGCATTTCAATAAACCATTTCCATCAATCTTCATAATGTTTCAAGAATAATAACAATTTTGAAAATAAATATCACTTGAACATATCATTATAAAGTTATTACTCACAGTGGGTTCTATCGATGCTAGGCCTTGGACCTCCACTTATACAAAACACATAACAAATATACAATTAAAGCACCGTTCAATAACCATTTCACTTTAATTCAACTATCTTTATGTGTTTCTAACTCGTTCCATGATTATATGGGTTAAATTGGTGCCTAAGAATACTTGAAATGATATGAGGATGCAAGTATGCACTTAAAAGAGTTAGTCAAAATTTGTTGAAAACAGGGTCTTCGCTCGAGCGCAACTTTAGTCGCTTGAGCGATCCGCAAAACTCTGTAAAAGTACTAGTTGCTTGATTTTTAGGCTTGAGTGAACTTTCTGTCGCTCGAGCCATGAATAATGCAAAGAAGGGCTTGCTCGAGCGTAACTTTTGCCATTCGAGCCACCATGCAATTGTCTGTAAAACTTCTGGAAGCTCAACTTTTACGCTCAAGCTCCACCTCCTACGCTCGAGCGAACTGGTCGAATTTTGGAATTACCATAACTTTGTTTGGAGTTCAAAACATGTCTCCAAAGGCTCAAAGGTTGCAAGTTGGGTACAAAAACATGGAAAAACATTATGTAACATGAAAACACTCTCAATTTGAAACCAATCACTCAAAATCATGAACCATTTTCTCAAATTTGATCTCAAATTGTGAGTTATGAACCATGTATGTCATAACTTGAATTCTCTTCTTTCAAAACATGATTATTTACAAGAATTGAGTGTGATTATCATACCTAGAATTAAGTTCAAGTGAAATCCTAGCTCAAATCTTCAAGTCTCCCACAAATTCTCCTTTTCCTCTCTCTCTACAGTTGATTCTCCTTCTCTTCGTTCAAATCTCAGCTCATATATGTGTATTATGTGAGTTCTCATGAGTTGGCTTATATATGGTGTAATTAACTTAAGTTAATTAAGCTTGTTTAGAACTAATCAATTTCACTTAAGTCTAATTAATTTCAATCAATTGTTCTAATTATTTTGATCTGAATCAAATTTCAATTAAAGTTGCCATAAAATTCTAAATATTCTAATTAGTCTATTGGGCTAGTCAATTTTGGTTTCTGAAGTCGTTTGGGCCTTCAATTTCTGATTCTAAGTCGATAAGCAAATAGATATACCATGTATCAATAGATAATCACAAAATTAAGCATACAATCACACAATTAAACACACAATCATGCAATTAAGCTTATTGAAATAATTGAATATAATATTACAGAGGTCGGGGTTATCATATCAAATCCAAAGAATGGGAAGGACACCACGCTGCATTAAATAAGTTTTTCAAAAAGATTAGGAAGTACAAGTTGAGTGAATCCACATAAGTGTACCTTTGGGGTAACTACGGGCAAAATATTAGGGTTTTCGATCACATTGTGAAGAATTTGGGTGGATCCGTCAAAGATTAAGGCCAACTTGGAAATGCCACCACTAATGACTAACAACGAGGTGCGTGACTTTCTAGGAAAAAGTATAGTTCATAAGTTGGTTTATCTCCAATTTGAACATAACTTGTGAACCACTATTCAATTTCTTGAAGAAATGAAAGAAGTTCCATTAGGATGATTAGTGTCAATTCACTTTTAAGCAGATCAAGCAATACCTTCAAAATCCACTAGTTTTATCACCATCACAACCAGGGAAAGTAACTGAGACAACCATGGGATGTATGCTAGCACAAGAGTCGGACGCAAAGGTGGAGAAAGCTATATATTACTTGAGCAAGAAGATATTGGAGTACGAGACCCGTTGCACTCCCTTCGAAAAGGCTTGTCTAGCTTTGGTATGCTCCACCAGGAAATTGAGGCTCTACCGGTTAGTTCACTCAGTAATTCTAATTTTGAGACTAGATCCCATCAAATATCTCTTTTAAAAAAACCAGAACTTACGGGTAGGCTAGCTCCCCAATAGCATCTCCTTTCTAAATTTGATCTGAAGTATGTCACTCGCAAGTTTGTCAAAGGAAGAGTAGTAGCAAAATTCTTGGCAGACCATCCAATAGAATGAGAAGAAGATGTGGAGTTCTTGTTTCCAAATGAATAGATCTTGAAATTAGAAGAAGACACCGAGAGGTTGTACCTTGATGGAGCAACCAATCATTTTGGTTATGACATAGCAGTACTACTTATTGTTCCCAATAATTCCCATGTACCTCTAGCATTCAAACTCCGATTTAAAGTATCCAATAATAAAGCTTAGTACGAGGCATGCATTGCTGGATTGAAAGCGGCCCTCAAACTAGGAGCGACAAGGTTACATGCAATCGGAGATTTAAATTTGGTCATCTCTCAAGCCAAAGGAGACTGAAAAGTAAAGGAAGAAATGATGAAGTTCTATCACCAAACTTTGGATATCCTGATCCCGATGTTTGAAAAGTTGACTTTCACCCACGTGTTGAGAGAGAACAACCAATTCGTTGAAGCACTGGCAACATTGGCTACAATAGTTCATATACAGATAGGAGTTAAGATGTGTCCAACCATTATCAAACAGAGGTATGTGGCTGCTTATGAGATGATAGCTGCAATAGAAAAGGTTCGAGATGGAAAGCCTTGGTATCATGATATTTGGAACTTCTTGGAAAGTTACATATACCTGCAAGGGATAAATGCCAAAGACGAAAGGGGAATACGATCATCCGTGGAAAGAAGTTGTACAAAAGAGGAAATTTGGGAATGCACAAACTGCATATGGAGGGAGAAGAGGCTGAGTGAATCATGAAAGCAATTCACAACAGGGAGTGCGGAGTACATATGAACGATATACTGCTAGCAAAAAGAATCCTCAAGCAAGGATACGACTGGTTAGTGATTGTATTAATTTTGTTCGGAAGTGCCACAAATGTCAAATCCATGCTAACCTTATGAACATCCTGTCGTCAATGCTCTACAATATGACCTCGCCATGGCATTTCTCAGTCTAGGGTATAGACGTCATGGGAGCAGTTACATCGAAGGGTTCAAATGGGCATGAATTCATCTTGATGACAATCGACTATTTCACCAAGTAGATCGAGGCACAATCGTATTCAATGCTAAAAGCATTGCACGTGGCCAAGTTCATTAGGAATAACATGATTTGCAAATAAAAGGTACCGAATGATATAAATATTAGACAATGGCTTATACTCCAAACAGGAAGTGGCAGATTTGCTTGAGAAATACAATATGGTTTTTCATAACTAATCAACCTAAAGACCACTATAGACATCCCATTTTGGGGCCCTAAGACTTGGGTTCCTTCTCTCCAAGCACAGATAACATTCTCCATTAGTTCATCCCAACCTTTTCACCTATTTTGGCCAAATGTTTTCAGACTATTAAAACCTTTTTCAAAATGTTTTCTTTCGCCATACATAAATCTAATCATGTTCATGATGTTCAAGCTCATCGTTCAAATCAAAATTTGGTCACTTTCGGTAACTAAGCAAGGACAGAGTCAGAATGAGAGGAAATGACAAGAATCCTCTCAAAAAACCTTGTTTTCTCTGCAAAATTGCCTCAACCGTACAAAAAGAAGGCCAACTATACAACTTTTATGCTTGGTCGGCCATATTCTAGCTAGCCGTCCACAAAATAGATGGTTAGATATCTCTTAGTCAGCCCGACCATTTTGTCGAGAAACTGAGTAATTTCGAGTAAATGGTTCCCACCTTCACAATTTTTGTGCGAATTATGGACCAAGCAACCTCTTGGCCTATATAAGCACCTATCCATGAAGAGAAAGGAAAGATGAATTTTCATTAAGGACAGAGGCACCCAAAATTCTCTAAGCATGCAATTCTTCTGATTTTCTATATCTACATATACATACACCTATACATATACCATTGAAGACCATGGATTAAAGTTCCAGTTGCTGGAGATTGAAGACCTGGAAGAAAGGATTACTAATCAAGAAACTTATCTTCCTTAATTCAAGTAAGTTCACCAACTTTCTCATCACTTTCTCTTTTATTTTCTTTCATTTTCTCTCTTACCAAACACTTTGAAATTTTGAATTTAGTAGTTTAATATGTGATTGGTCCTTGTAGTCACCCCTTCATAAGATGTGTTGGATTACTTGAATTTTAGTTTTTCCTACACTTTCCTATTTATGAAGGTTCTATGATCAGTTCTTATTTCAAATAAAAATGTTTTCATGTTCAAATGTTGTGGCATCCATGCTATCACGTGCAAAATAAACTTTTCCTTTGTTTATATAACAGGTGGTCATACTTTGATCAGGGGTTTTCTTTACAAAAGCTTTTCAAAACATCTTGGTAGCTTTACAAGATTTTCTTTGTTAATTCGCTCTACTAAAGAAAGGGAAAACAAGTTATAGTAAGAGTGGAACCTTTTTAAAGCATCAGACTAAGTCATAACTGCAGCTAGCGAATGGTTTTAGTAAAACCAGGCCCATCATTAGGTCCATCATCACCACTATCATCAGTGCCATCATCAGCATCGCTAGTAACACTATTTACAAACTTAGGACCCTCATTGTCATCATCATTGCTGCCAACAATGATCACTTTAGGAGGAGGAAGCAGAAGGATCGCTCTTTATTGCAAGAACAAGTCATCAGCCAAAAAACAAAAGCTGTGAGTATCTCAAAAATCAATTACATTTTTAAATGGTGAAGAAGAACCTCAATAGGAACATTTGGGAAGTTTGGATCCATGGGACCTCGTCCTTGCTCACGTCCTTCACCACGACTTTCACTAGGTCCTTGTCCTGGCCCATAACAATGTCCATGACTAGACCCGTGCCCATTACTTTGAACACATCCTCAGCCACGCCCTCGACCATGTCCACGAACTCCACTGTGACCCCTACTTCAAATGGTGGCAAAAGCAGTCTCTAAAGGCATATGATGGAAAAGAGTAAGGAATAGAGCACCACAAGATTTATCATCAGATGTAGTATACTCTTCTTTAGTAGTATCTGGCTCATCAAATCCTATAGGAGAATTGGGAGGGAAGGGAAGAAACCATGTTCATCCATGAAGCAAGACAAAAAATAGCTGAGAACACTAATAGGATTTTTAAGCATAAGAGAAACGAAGTCGGATGGTTTTGAGCTATTTATAAGCTTTCGGAATGCAAAATGTCGAATCTATCCCTGACATCGTTAAGTTTGAATGGCCAGATAAAAAAAATATAACCGGCCACATTTTTTTAGGCCAACCAAATTGCGTATGGCCACCTTCCTGGTTTGTACGGGTAAATCTAGAATTTTTACAAGTAGCTCAGAAAGTTGTCTGACCATTCAGAAAAGTGAGCATTCAAAGCAAACTTAACTTCAGAAACTCAAAAACACCTTTGCCACTGGCTCATCATCCTCTAGTACATGGCTTTCATCCATCTTATACTCAACAGCTATCAAGAAAAAGTTTAGAAACCGGTGTGTTTCTTCCCATGAGGTGCTTCCCTACAAGCACCACTTCTTGAAATGTTTATTCATAAAACATATCTTCCCAAAATAAGGCGGCCGTATACGCCGAATTCCACAAAAACTTTGAGGTGTTTCCCTATAAACATCGCTTCCCAAGATATTTTTTGAAATATTGCTTCCCAGAATGAAACGGACCCATACATTAATTTCCAAAACTTTTTCAAAATTTAATGTTTAGAAGAATATCACAGCCTCTTTTCACAAAATAAGGTAGCACTGTGCACCATTTCTAGAACTATGAGATGCGTTTCAAAATATCCCTTCCTGAGATATTCGAAGAATATTGCTTCCCGAAGACTTAGTTTGTATGCCAATCTCCAAAACTTATGAGATGCTTTTCAGAGTATCGTTGTAGACACCCCATTTTGACCGCCCGCAAGACTTAGGTGCTTAGTTTGATACACTTAATGATGAAAGTTGAATTGTGTGCTTTGAATTCACAGCGATTCAGATTCAGTCAGGCTCTCGAAATAACCTCAAATCGTCACCATTTACCTTGTTTGAATCTCCGAGTCTCATTTTTGGACCTTTTGCCACCCTGAGCTGAGTTTGAATAAAAAAACAGGGGAGGGCAAGAATGCCCGGCCATGCCTCAGTGAAGGCCGGCTGTGGCTATGAATGGTCGGCTGGGCCTTGGTGGCGAGAAACATTGTGCTGGGTAGGAGCCCGCTAGCTATCCATTTTTGAAGACATTTATCATCTTTTGAGCTCAAATTCTATAAAAACGAGGTTCAACCTTTGTTTTGGAGGTTGGAAAAAAAATTCTAGAGAGCTTATATACACCTTGAGAGCTCCTCATTCCTCTTTCTTCCATGGCAAGTAATCTTTGAGTTAACCTACCTGCCTTGTGTCATCTCCATACACCATACACAACCTTGTCTCACCATCTTAGAGCCATGGTTGATCTTTGAGAAGCCTATTTCAGGCTTGAGGGTATGATGATACTTAGTTTGGATCACAAGCAAGAGATAACTTCTTTGAGAGGTATAAGCTTGTTCTTCGCTCTTGCTTTCAACTCTTTCATTTGCTATCTAGTTCTTATCATTTTGTGTTATTTTAATCCTATTTTAAGTGTTTAAGTTTTGGTTTGGAGAGCTATCAAAAGAGTAGAGAGATTTTGCTCTTTCTACATCTTTACCTATAGCTCAAACCCTTACTTTTCCACTATTTTCCTTTGTTCTCTACACTGATTTTTAGAGTTAAAAAAGGGCTAGAATCATGTTTTTGAGGTTTCAAAAATGGAGGGGTTAGCCACCCCTCCTTGTTCTTGTTTACTAGCCTTGTTTCCTTTTTTGTTGATTAGCTTCTTTTAGGCTCCTTTTGTGGGCTTTAAACCTTTTTTTTTTTTGGTGGGCTTTAAGCCTCTGTTTTTCATTTATTAAGGGTTGTTTTAGGGTTGTCCTAGCCTTTTCAATTGGTTCAAGCTTTGGTTAGTTCCTTTGTTGTCTCATGAATTGCCATACATAACTTGTTGCATGTTGTTCCAAACTTTCCTTTACTTACTTTTCATGTTAAGAGTCTCACTCTAACAAATCATCTAACCATCTATCTCTTTCATTCTTGAGAATGATTTTAACCGATTGAGGTTGCTCAAAACATATAAGAGAGACTTCTACTTAATGGCTTAATCTTTTCGGAGATTCATTGTCAACGGTATAGTCTCTCTCTCATGTTTTAGAAGAACCTCTCGTTTGATGTTACTTCTTGTTTAGCGGACTTTAACATCACCACGGACAAATGGACTAATGAATGGAAATGACTAAACAAATTGGTTTAAAATTGGATCAACGCACATAAAGAAAATGGCTTAAATTGCTTAGACTTGGCCGGACGTTATGCCAAATTTATCGAGTCAAGAGTGATCATGCGCTAATTCATGGCATTTGGATGATTCTTGAAGCATCTCTACCACCTTCTTTGAGTTCAGTCCATGACAAGAGGGAGGGGTGGTCACATCCATTGCATTTCATCGATTTTTGTCCAAAGTTGTATCCGAGATCATCAAGCAATCAATTTGCTCATTGACAGCTTTGGAATCAACTTCAACCTTCTCTCGAGGCTTTCCCATAACAGAGAAGGAAAAAAGGGACAAACAGAGCTTGAATAACTATGTCTCCACTATTTTCACTTCAGAAAATAGAATAGAGTTTTGCACAAAGCTGAGGCACGACCGGCCTTCTCTATGCCCGGCCGGGCTTTATTGAGGGCCGACCGACCCTCAAAGTTTAGTCAGTAGTGTATTGTTGCAGAGAACAGAGGACAATGGCTGAGGTGAAACAGAGCAAGCTTAGGGCAGACAAGGTTGTTCTTGAACATTGTCCATGTACATGCATGCAATTCTTGCGCATCCTCGCTTAGATTATGATTATTATAATTAATTAATTTAACATTGTTTATTGTAATTAGTCTTATTAATTATTAAGTGTTGTAATTATTCATTATTGTCTATTTGTAATTGTTGTAATAATCTTGGTTAATTCGTTGTAATAGCATAGATAGCCTAGTTAGCTAGTTGATTAGCTTAGCCCATTTTATTCATTTGGTTCAATTTTGTAATAATTAGTTTAATTCGGACTTTCGTACATTGATTTGCACCTTCCTACATGAGGGATCAAATGTTGTAATAATGTGTATGTCTTCCAACCCCACGTCTTTCTCCCTTTTATTTATTTGCTTACGATGGCTAGTATAGAGCACGTTTCATTAGCATTCTCATGTTTTGCATCCATTTGTCTTGCATGCATCCAAGGTTCGGCTCATCATGCTAACCCGATATTAATGTTCAAAAATCATTACTTGAATGCGTGCTTTCTTGAATGTCTTGAATGAAATCATAAGCCATGCTCATAACCGAGCCCATTAAAATACATAATGCATGTGTTGCATTAGTCATATTACATTTAAGTTAGGAAGATGCATATTTTTCTAACTCTTTCATCTGTTCTGGCTCGGAGTACTAGGTGAGCAATTTTATGTTTTAGCACCTTGCATCGAATGTTTATGTTACCATGTCAAAGCATATATTCCATGAGGCTAATTGCTTAAATGATATAATTGTTTGAATGCTTGTGGATGAAGGTTAGTTGCTCAAATTGGGATAGTTTGATTAACGTCCATTTTAAGCCCACTTTTTCAGGTGGCAAATTCAAAACCAATTTCGAAACAAAACATAAAATCGAATGTTCCAATTCTCGTAAACTAGTCTATACCTTGTGTGTGCATCACATAGTAAAAATAACAAATAATCAGAACAAGAGCAAATAATGTAAATAAAAATCACATCATGATTAGTAGAGGCCAATCTTTGATTAGGTGAGTAGGGTGCTCAATTCATGACCTTCCCCTCTCGTACCTAAGTTCCCGAGCCGAGACACTTTGGTGATGACGGACCAATGGCCTTTGACACGAGTCTCAGGTTTCCTAAATTTCGCAAAAATATTTAGATGACAACTCTGTAATCTGGCAAAGGAGTCCATTTTTGGCATTTGATTCAAACTTTGATTTTTCAAAAAGAATTGCCAGATTTGGACTCTTTTTGTGTTTTTACTATTTCATATTGCACTTGTGAAATCAGATTAAAACCACAAGTGGAGTCCGAACTGTAGGGCTATTCACCTTCGAAAAGGAGCGCGGAAAGTTGGGCTATAATTTCTGGTGACTTCGCTGGGGATTTTCGAGAACTTGACTTGAAACTTATGACGTGACTTTTTATTTACACTTATATGTTTCTTTGCATTTGTATTTGCATTGGTGCGCTTAAAATCACTGTGTTTGCCGACTGCCATTCCTGGACAATTTGCTGGGGGCTCACCCGAAAAGCTTGCCAAATGGCTGACCGGTCATGGGCTTTGCCATGTTGGGAACACAACCCTTGGATCTGGACTACCGCTATACCGTTTGATCCTCCTTTCACTTCTTAGTGTTAGGTGTGAGAGTTATATTAGGTAATCTTATCAAGGTACCCTTTTGACCATTCAGCCTAGTTGTATATAGTGAAGCTATAGCGACTATTCCAAATTAGAGGAGGATGCCACCCATGTGTATGATGCCGTGAAGCTCGTTGTATGAAATAGTGCAGCCTAGATCATGCCAAAAAAACTAGGACATGATAACCCTAACCCCCCTCATACGGGTGTTTTGGCTCTTTTTACT
The DNA here is from genome assembly GCA_036172215.1 of Camellia granthamiana. Classification (NCBI taxonomy): domain Eukaryota; kingdom Viridiplantae; phylum Streptophyta; class Magnoliopsida; order Ericales; family Theaceae; genus Camellia; species Camellia granthamiana. The sequence goes on from CM069910.1 coordinate 105,016,639, forward strand.
TGATGCATGCTTCTACAGTGAGACTATACAAGATGATTCATATTAATAAGGTTTGAAAACTGAGTTCAGTGGGATTACAGTTCAACTATGTGCCTTGACTGTTGTGGATTGGGGTCGAAGTGCTGTCCAATTTTGATTTTTGTTTTCATTTTTTTCTTTTTGCCAGGTAGTTTACCATCATAGCTTCAGAAAGACCTGATATTCCCCAAGTTGTGTGGACTCGTTTCGATAGGCTGTGTAAAGCTCGAGACCTTGTTGGTGGTCAGCCCTTGCTAGGCTCACTTTCTCCAGTCACTCGACGGAGAAGGAACAAACAATCAGTAGATTCAGTACAAAGCACTCCACAAATACCTACCTGTTCTCAGTCAATCAATTCACCAGCATCTAGTTCACCAAGATTAGCAATGGCGCAGAAGACAACACCAAACGCAGAGGAATTTGCTGCCATGATGATTGCCATCCAAAGAACTATGGATACTATAAACCAAAGGATGGCTATACAAGATGAAGTCATTGCCGATCTGAGGCGTACATTTGAGGCATGAACATCAACCGTGCATCTGGTCCCTACTGCTTAGCCAAACCCGGATCTACTTCCGCCAGCAGAAAATCAACCAGTCTCAGATCCTCAGGATATATTTCCCCTAGCTTCAGCTTATTGTCCTCCGGTTCAACCTCCTCCAGGGATTTTTCCTTTCGATATCAATGAAATTGATCCAGCCTTGATCAAAATTGGTAGATTAGAGAAAGCATTGAAGAAATCCTAGGGCTTCAACTCAATTCTAGATATCGAAGATGGCTACACTAAGGTTAGACTACTGGAGAAATTTAAGATGTCCCACATCGACAGATTTGATGGAAGTAGGGATCCAATCGTGCATGTCCGATTGTTTTCGAATGTATTGAGGCCCATGGGTTTGTCTCCGGTGCAGAAGCTTTCGTTGTTTGGAAGGACCCTGTCTGATGTGGTGGCAATCTGGTACGCTAAATTGGAGGACTCTACAAAATGGAATTGGGAGGAGCTATCTGAGGCATTTGTTAATCAACACTCATATAACACTCAGATAGAAGTAACCATTAGTGAGTTGGAGGCTACTACCCAGAACCCCAAAGAATCATTTATTGATTTTGTCACCCGGTGGAGAGCCAAAATAGCCCAAACGACAAATAGGCCTGCTGAAAGAGAACAAGTCCGATTAGTAGTCCAAAACCTCGAGCCAGACATGTTGTAGAGAATGATAGTGGCACCGTTGTCCACGTTTGCTTCCTTACATGCACTGGGGGTCCAGATCGAGAGTGCATTCAAAAAGGGTATCATCCATAGAACAAGTGAACCTGCAAGAAGGTCGTTCTCTCGGAGTACCAATGCTAGCAGTAGCACTATTCTGCGGCCTACAGATGTCAACAATATCGTCACAACGGCCAAAATGCTTGATCTTTTTGCTACTGCCACAACCTCACAACCTTCACAAAATACCAGTCCACCCCGAAACCGTAGAGTCTTTACTCCCCTCCATATGAGCCCAACTCAAGTCCTCAAGTTATTGATCCGAAAGGGGCATCTCAAGCCTCTCGATCCTCGTCCACTTCCAGATCCATTGCCACCCAAACATGACCTTACCTAGTACTATATCTTCCATCAATAACATGGCCATCCCACAGATATGTGCTACCACGTACGTCATGAGATTCAGAATCTCATCGACAACAAAGTCATCGCCCCACCCGCAAAACCAAACGTAATAACCAATCCATTTCCAACACATAACCAAGTTCCCCCACCCAGAAACATTAACCACATCCATACACTACTGCCCATCTTCAACCCCAGCATATACATTACCTCATCCCACATACCCAAATTGGAGGTGGTCATTCCAGAAGGCACAGACATGTGCATGATGGATTTAACACCACAAACCCTACCCAGGGCCGTGGCAGTAGAAATACAAACCCCACCCAGGCCTATGGTAGTAGAAATGGAGGAAGAGAAGAATACATTAAAGACAGGGTCATCGGATACCCGTGTCATAGAAAAGGAGGTCTCACTTGCAGAGGAGTATGATCCCAGCTTATACATTATGGCCATCGATCAGCCAAAGCCAGTGGTCATACTGCAGGATTTTCTCGGCATTAATTCTATCGGGAAAGACCAAATTGCACAAAATCAGAATGAGTGGCCCGAGCAAGGCCTGCATGACTTAGTAAACCTAGAGAAGGATCTGGCAGAATTAGAAGAGGATCTGGAGGATCTTTACTTCTTCGGGGAAGAAGATACAAGCTGTGTACATATGGGATGGTGGGACCCAAGCTAGACAGAAAGTAGCAATGGGTGGTTGAGTGAGGAAGAGTCCGATGTGGAGGAACAGACAGGAGAGACCGGGGGAGACGAGAAAATTGCTGTTAAAGGTAAGGCTGAGGCTGCACCTCTTACTGAGAAGGAACAGGCACTGGAATGTTTCAAAAGGAAAGGATAGAGGAAATCCAAGTGAAGATAGCTCTGGAACAAGGCAAAGGAAAAGGGAAAGAAGAAGCTAAGTCCATAACCGGCAACATTCAGAACACTAAGAAAACAAAATAGGATCCCAAGGACCAAAAGAGGATGTTGAGGAAACTCAGAAAGTACCGGGATGTTGAAACCCAAGCTGTGGTGGAAGAAGAATGGTGTGATGATGGAGCGCGTGATGTTAATATGCTCCAGATAGAACCTAATGCAAGCCCATCTATAATTGTAGGAGAATGGTGGGAGGACAGCGACCTGAGTCACGCATACATTGACGAAGGTTGGAAAGCTGATACCCTGAATGGCACTTGGTATATCGATGAGATCAATCACATGACCCAGTGTGGTCGGTACTTCAAACCCGCAGCGTTAGAGTAGCCAGAGACCTTTGGAAAGTAGGCCGAGAAAGCAAAAGAGAGGTATGTGGAGGAGAACATGGTCTTGAAATAGCTGAAGAAGATTCAGGCCGACATATCCATTTAGGGACTGATAATGGCGTCTCGATGTAGACGTCCCCGAACGCCCCGGGAGGGTTAAGTCCCGTTCCGTTCATATTGGGGTCACTACAGTTCGAAGGACTCAAAATGTCACGGTTCTTAATCTGAACCAAAGAGTCCAAATCCGGCAAATCGTTTTGAGAAAACAGATTTTGAAAAGAAGTGCCAAACATGGACTGCTTTGCCAGATTACAGAGTCGCCACCTAAATATTTTTTAATTGGGAAATTTAGGAAACCCTGACTCGGTGCCGAAGGCCACGTGTCCGTCATCACCAAAGTGGTCTTGGCTCGGGAGCTTGGGTACGATCGGGGAAGGTCAGCTATGAGCACCCCCTTTCGCCCGGTTCGAAGACCGGCCTCTACTAACCGTGATATCCGTTTTTGAAAACTTTATGCGTTCTTATTCCGGTTATTAACTTAGAATTACTATGTGATGCGCACAACACAAAAGTATAGACTAGATTGCCTAACTTGGAAATAAACATTGCATATCCGTTTTGTCTCGAAAAACGTGTTAGATTTTGCTACTCGCAAGTAGGCTAAAATGCGGATTTCAACTAGTTATTCCAACTCACGCAATCCAACCTCCACCCACAGGCATTCAAACAGTTTATCACACATAAGCATTTAGCCGCATGACAATCATACTGTCATAGCAAGACATTCACACGCATGTGATATGCTAAAGCATAAATACTTACATCGTACTCCGTGCCAAAAACAATAACCCGGTTAGCAAACATGCATGACCTAGTTCATGTTAAGTGGCTAATGCAACACAGGCATAAATGCAAGCTAGAGTAGGCTCGGCTAACCCTAATCATGGCATATGAAATGCTATCACATAGCACGTATTCAATTTGGAATTTGAAAATTACGATGCAATTTGTATGATGTACCGAGCCCGGTGCATGAAAACAAATGCATGAATGCACGCATGCATAGCATAAGGTATGCTAATTGAAAATGTGCCCTAATCTACCATCAAAGCAGGTAAATAAAAGGGAGAAAGAAATGGGGGTTGGAAGACATACACCCACTCACACACACTTATTACAAATTTGCCCTCACTCGGAGGGACCGAAATAGTAATACAGAACCGAATAAATAATTAACTAAACTAGCTAATTAAATATTACAAATTGAATAAATTAATTAAGCTAATTAATTAACCTAATTAAAGCAGTAAATGCCTCGGGAGGAGGGCCGGATGCGGCGCGCGCTCGGAATTGGCTCGGAATCGCACTGTCATGCAAGTGTGCCTCTGTTTCCCTTGCTATCCTCCTCTGAAAATTGCCAAAATCCCAGGAGTGCCTCTCAGGGCATTGGGGATCACCACCGGCTGGGATAGAACACCACCGGCTAGAAGATGTGGCCACCGGCACTAAATTTCCTTATCGGCTGCCAATGAGCAGCCGGTCGGCACAAAAAAGTGCCGGTCGGCACAAAATTCCTGCAGAACCTGCAACTCACAGCAGCAGAGGGAAACAACATGCAAGGCAATGCAATTCAAGCCATTTATGCACCAAACACATCCCACATCATGTTTATGACTCAATGGGGCATGTGCCTCGATCCTCGGACCACCAATCGCGCATTTCCATGCGTGATGGTCTAAAGGACCAAGAATGCAACTTCAATGTCAAATGCACACAAACCAAGCAAGCACATAAGGGTGCTAAACCTCCATCATGACTTAGTCAAGAGGCCTAGCATGCATGTCCATGTGATGCAACCCTAAGCATGTGATCTAGCATGCAATATGGACAATGGCATGGCATTTATGCAAGCATACAAACAAGCATATAAGGCAAGTATGCTAACTAAGCAATGGGATGGACTTATACATGAGTTGGGCAGCTCTAACAAGGCTCAAAACAATGGCCAAAGTGCCTAAAGATGGGGTCTAAACACACATGCACACATGCACACATTAAGACACCAACACTTGAGCATAACAAACAACATTCAAGCACACTTGAAATGAGTTAAACATGGACTACTAGCATGTAGTATAAGCTCTGAAAATCAAGCAAAACATGTTGCCAAATCATGCAATAAAGCAAGCTCAACATGCATGCAAGTGGTCCAAAGCTTAAGGTAGGCCAAAGATGCATTGAACTACACCTAGCACAACCACACATGGCAACACTTAACCAACCAAAATCAGAGTTTTACCACATAAAACTAAGCCCAAAATAACACTTAGATGGCATCTAAATGGCATGGATCTAAAGGCATGCAATATGACCAACACATAGAGCATACAAAACATGCTTTTGAAGCTTTAAAGGAGCATGCAATGCAAACATATGAGCATGTCAAATGGACTGATATGACATGATAAATGGTTCCAAACCCTCGAAATGATGCAAGTATGGCATGCTACACAATCATGCACCTAAGGCTCACAAGCCAAGAATACAAAGAGGCTATGTTAAGCATGCAAAAATCAAACCAAATGACTATGGTCAGACCTAAAACATGTTAAAATAAGCACAAAAGCTTCATGAATCAAGGCCCAAAACATGCTAGAAACTAAGGCATACCACCTAAGCATGTTAAGGCATAAAAGAGCATTACAAGACACCTATGCTAAGCATGCAAAAGGGGCCTAAACCAACTTGGAATCATGTTATAACATGGCAATATAAGCATGGAAAACAAGTCAAACATGCTCAACACACACTCAAGCATGAAACTCCATAAGGGAGCAAAATTTGCCCTTTTCAAGGACATCAAGGAGAGGGGGTGACCCTCTCCTTCTTGAGACTTCAAGGCATGCTCTTTACCACTGAAATCCCTCAAGATTTCAGTGGTGAAGAGATCCTATCACCAAAATCTCGGATCCCTCACAAAATAGCACAAAAAGTGCCCTTTTCAAGGCCTAAGGGTGGTCAAACTCACCCAAACCACTAAACACTCTTAATGAACAATAAAGAGGGCTTAAAAACAGAACTTTTATGTGCCAAACACTAAGCCCAAAAACTGTTCTAAACTAGGTAAAAAAAGATTGCAAAAATGGGGAATAAAGGGGTAGTTTCTTACCCTTGATGACTATCTTCACAAAGGTTGTTGTGCTTGGTCCCTTGAGCTCCAAATCAGTCAAGAACTTCAAGAATAAGCTCTGATTTTCAAGAATGCCAAGAAAAGGTGGAAGACTAGGTGTGTTAGTGCAATAATATGAACTAAAACACCTAGAAAGCAAAAGAGAAAGGGAGAGATAGGGTGTGTATCTATCTTAACCCTAAAAAAACCAGAGCTCTAACTCTCTAACAATGTCTAAAGCTCTTGGATTTTGTAACCCTTGAGCCAAGAGAAGAGGTCCTTCTCTTATAGGCAAAAAAGCTTACAAGCTTAGTCACCAAGCAAGCTCATCCCTCCATACACGTGTATGGAGGGGAAGACAAATGCACACAGCTGTCTGAAAATATCTCAGAAAGCAAGTGCACAGTAGTCGGCAGGGCAAAATGGTCATTTCGCCCAAAATGGTGCCGACCGGCACAAAATAGTGCCGACCGGCACAATATAGTGCCGGTGACAACTACAGCCAGCCGGTGGCCTCTAGCCCCAGCCGGTGGTGTGTGGGGATGCCTCACAAAGCATTTCCTGCCCTTCCGAGGCAAAACACAAGTGTTTGGTGCAAAACCAAACACTAACGGTCGAGTTCGGAGGTCCCGAGGTAAGGCGCGCGAGCCGAGAACTCTGGGAACTCCAAACGAACACAAACATGGATAATCACCGAGTGTTCCAACGGTGACGTCCAAGGCTTGAGGACGGTCAAAAATGGGGTGTCTACAGTTGCCCCTCTTTGACAGAACTCGAAAGTCATAACAATGACGGGAGTGAATGTCAAAGTCCAGAGACGACCCATTTTTGACAAGGCCGAAGACTTGGACAAACATGCAAGACAAAGCAAGGTATGCGCCCGAAGGCAGGGGCAAAATGCAACTGAAAATGCAAGAAGCCGGGCATAACTCATGACTATGCAAAGAAAGCTATAACGAAGCACACATGCGACAGTTATAAGCCAGAATATGCCAATCTACCCTACGAGGCAGAAAGGATGTAAGAGAATTATGCAATTCTCAAAACGTCTCACGCGGAGGATACAATACCTGTGCGGCTCGCCTGGTTTCACCAGCGGTAAATGAACCGTAGATACAATATCGTGCCTGAAAAGAAAGCAAACTTAACAGGTACAATATGATTAGCAACATGCATGATACATGCAATGCGACTGATGGATGCAATGCAATATATACAAAACTATGCATGAATAATGCAACTAATATGTAGTGCAATTGAAACTAATGCAAATGCAAACTACATGCAGGGCAATTGAATCATGATTCACTCGTAAGCGGTTCAAAACCACACATATGTCAAATAGATTGATGGAAGTAACGAGTCTGTCTACCATAGAAAAGGTGTCGAAGCCCTCAAGGCGCGAGCGCACGCAGAACTATGAGTAATGTAGACAGACACAAGAACAAGTATTGGGTGGAATGACATAAGTGGGGCAACGACCCGCCGAGGAAAGAATAATGATCCTAATGCCGGATGCAACAATTACACTACAATGTAATATGATGGATAGATGATACAATGGATATGGCACGCGGGCCAAACCAAATCTCGCCTAGGAAAGGCATGTACACGTACAAGCCATGTCTAACATAGAAAAGGTGTCGAAGCCCTCAAGGCGCGAGCGCACGCAGAACTATGAGTGTATAGACGTGAAAAGTATGAGCACATATCAGACCAAGCTCAACCTGGAAAGGCGCAAGCCATGGATGGAAGGTGATGCAGTGGATGCATGCAAGCTACAATGCAATGGAAATGGATACAATGGATATGGCACGCGGGCCAAACCAAATCTTGCCTAGGAAAGGCATGTACACAAACAAACCATGTCTAACACAGAAAAGGTGCCGCAACCCTCAAACCAACATACCAGCGTGGAATAGGCGCGTACACATGCAGAACTGTGTTTTAACGTGAAAAGTAAGGGAACATACCAGACCAAGCTCAACCTGGAAGGGCGCAAGCCATAGATGGAGGGTGATGCAGTAAAATGCATGCAACCTATAATGCGCTATCTACAATGGAATGGATGGAATGCATGACAATGCAGATGATGCAATGACCATGATTGCCGTTTTCCCTATCTTACCGGCAGTGCGATATACTAGGTTGGTTCAGTATCCAGAATCGAGGCGTAAACACGCCGCCTCAACCTATGGGGCTTCCATACAGAGTTCAAGCCGAGGGTTCACCCCCCTGGGTATTTAAACCAGACTTTAGTCTCGGAAATTCCGAACCTTTGCGTTCCAGGCATAAGCCGTTCAAACTCTAGTTTTCACCGTCCCCATCGGTCTTCTAGGAACTCACCGCAAGCATGGAAGTCGTTCGGGCACGACAAACACCAAAGGAATTGCACCTTCAGAGGATTTAAGGTCTCCTAGACCGGAATATGGAAAATGTATGCATGACAATGCATGTTGTTTTTGTTTTTGTTTGTCTGAAAATGCAAATGATGCATGATTTTTTTGCTTTTTGGTTTTTGAAATGCAAATGATGCATGATACATGCGCTACCTACAATGATACATGACAATGCAATATTTACAATGCGATGCATGATAATGCGGATGGGGCACGCATGCCGATGTATCGAAGGTTTTGCACCCTCCAAGGATTTAAGGTCTCCTAGACCGTGCGTGTTTTTGGTCCCGCCGGACCCTCGTTTCGGGGCAACGCAAGTGTGGTGCGCAAAATAGCGCGATGAAATGCATGCCAAATGCAATGAGGGGCAACTGTTAGAGAGCAGAATATGCATGACAATGCTTGCAATGAAATGCATGACAATGCAGTCAAACGGGTTTAAGGTCTCGCTAAACCCGGGGGGCAACGATGAGATGCGCAAAACAATGCTGTGGAATGCATGCCAAATGCAATGAAGGGTGCAAGATGGTGCGATGAAGCGCACGCTAGGCGCAACGAGGTGCGTCTTACTGCACCGAAGGCCTCGCGCCTCCCGAGGGTTTAAGGTCTCCTAGACCGCACGTGTTTAAGGTCTCGCCAGACCAAGCGGGGTAACTGTTATGCAACACTTAAGTGAATGTGATGCAAACGAGTAACGCACGCGGGTGCAAATGGGGCAGGCGAGACGTGCGTGTCTCAAAAGATGGAAAATGGAGTGCAATGAGGTACGCGTGCCTCAAAGGACGGAAAATGAAGTGCAATGGGGGTGCGCCAAACAGCGCGATGAAATGCATGCCAAATGCAATGAGGGGCAACTTTAGTGCACCGAAGGTCTTGCACCTCCCAAGGATTTAAGGTCTCCTAGACCGTACGTTTTTAAGGTCTCGCCAGACCCGGATGGGTGCATGGTTTCAAAATGCGCGGCAATGCGCGGCCGCTGAGATAATGATACATAATAATGCATGCGCCAAAGGTTTTGCCTCTTCGAAGGATTTAAGGTCTCTTGGACCGTACGTGTTTAAGGTCTCGCCAGACCGGACGTGTTTAAGGTCCCGCCGGACCCGGATCAAACTCTAAGGTGCGCGAAATAGCGCGATGAAATGCGAAATGCAAGATGAAGCACGTGAGGTAGTACACCTCACGTGGATCAAAATGAAATGCAAAATGAAGCACGTGAAGTAGTACACCTCACGTGGATCAAAATGACACGCAAAATGAAGCACGTGAAGTAGTACACCTCACGTGGATCAAAATGAGATGCAAAACGAGGCACGTGAAGTAGTACACCTCACGTGGATCAAAACGAGATGCAAAACGAGGCACACGTACCTCGAGATGCAACGAAATGCAAAATGAGGCACGTATACCTCATTTGATGGTCAATGAAATGCAAAACGAGGCACACGTACCTCGGGATGCAATGAAATGCGAAACGAAACACGTGAGGTAGTACACCTCACGTGGATCAAAATGAAATGCAAAATGAAACACGTGAAGTAGTACACCTCACGTGGATCAAAATGAGATGCAAAATGAAACACGTGAAGTAGTACACCTCACGTGGATCAAAATGAGATGCAAAATGAAACACGTGAAGTAGTACACCTCGCGTGGATCAAAATGAAATGCAAAATGAAACACGTGAAGTAGTACACCTCACGTGGATCAAATGAGATGCAAAATGAGAGTGTATGACACGCATGCCATACGACAATGCAAGACGGTGCAAGTCGCAAGGGACGTGCAAGATGGCGCGATACGATGCGTCGGACAATGTGATGGATGCGCGTGACACACACGGGGCAACTTTTGAATCTCTGTAAACGACAAAAGGATACAAAAGGATACATTCTTTGCTTGAATTTGAGTGCCACGCACAGTAGAGACGGTCCGAAGTCAAAACGGAGGCCGGTTGAGCATCGGGGATGCATTTTCTTGCACTTTCTTGAGCTATAAAGACCCAAAACTCCTCAATTTGCCTAAAAAGGGCCTTGGGAACACCACCGGCTGAGTGGGGTGGTCACCGGCTACCACCGGCTGCATAAAATCATCTATCGGCACAAAATAGTGCCGACCGGCACAAAAGAGTGCCGACCGGCAGAAAATGCCTGATCGGGGGCAGTTTTGCCATTTTGCCTCGGGTCTTTTAAAAATAGGGCTTGAAACCCTATTCCTCACACTTCAAGCCGCCGAAAACTCCTCCTCTCTCTCTCTAGAGTGTTTTCCTTTCGATTTCTCGCCGATTTCTTCGCGTTTCACGCCCATTTTCTCGTCGGATTCGCGATATTCTTCGCGTTTCGGACATTTTCGACCGAACAAAACTTTGTTTCGGTGCATTTTTCACCATTTTCGCCTTTTCGGGACTTGTTCCCCTCGATTTTCTCTTCATTCTCGTGTCTTTTCACATTCCGACCCTTCCGGCCATTCCCGACCCTCTCGGGGTTGACTTTGTCGGTTGACTTTTCGTATTCCGGCCCATTTTTCATTTTCCGGTCATTTTTCACCACCATTACCCATGGCAGACGATGTTCCACATGTCGGGACTCCCCCGGACCATGAGATGGACCCCGGGGTCGAGCTCCTCCCGTTGAGCGAGCGCCCATTCGATCCGGCGACCTATCGCCCGGCCATCCACGTGCTACCACCCGATGGACTTCGCCATTTCCGCGGTTTTGACAGGGCTTTGGACCCGGAGCTCTTGCTGCGCGAGCCGGCCTTCCACTTGTCTGCTGGTGCCACCGAGGTAACATTCTGGTCTTTTATTTTCTGCAATGTAGGATTTCCTGTCAACTGCCATAGCTAACCGAACCCATTAACTGCTTAGTTCTGATGTACTGTACTGTAGTTGATTGTAGACAAACTCATAACTGACATCTGTTTAGGACCGACGCGCATGCACACACAATACATTATCCTCAAGCACTCAAGCACACGGCACACATTGCACTGCAAATTCAAAGACACCCGGTGCTTATTTGAATCTAAAAAACCTGCACGCATGCTAGTTTTGCACTGAATTGAACCACTCGAATACGCTACCGTATTACATACTGTAGCTCACTGCAGACCCACGATGACCCGTTATCTGCTTGAATCTGAAAAATGCGCACACGTGCACCATATCTGTATGCTGTTTCTCACAAAACACACTGACACATCACAGGCCGTATTCCACCGCAGTATACTGAAACCTGACATTTGCTTGCATCTGAGAAACGTACACACGTGCACGATGCTTACACAGATTTGCACCGTTCAAAAAAAAAAAAAAAAAAAAAAAAAAAAACACACCGACGCATCGCACATTGTAGTTTACTGTAAACACACCGGCACCCGGTTTTTTTGTTTGAATTTTAAAGATAATCTGCACGCATACCAGATTTACACCAACTGCATATCTTCATATGGCTTTGCAATTTCTTGACTACAGGGAGACTCCCATACTCTCCGCGGGTATGGGAACGTTACCGCTCGCGATTGGTACGCCGAGCTGCCTGACGCCGTTAGCCGCATTGTGGATCGGGCCGGCTTCGGTACCTTCTGGAGGGGACTCTCCAGGCTCTCTGCCTGCAGACCTCTTCTTGCCGCTCTGGCAGAGAGGTGGTGGGACACCACCGATTCTTTTCATCTATCAGCGACCGGGGACATGACGATGACCCCTTACGACTTCTCGATGCTCACCGGCATCGGGGTGGGGGGTGATCCGATCCCCTTCGACACAGACATGGACGAGTGGATTGCCGCTCAGGTTCATTTGCTCGGCGAGGCACCGCCGCTTGTTCGTCCAGGGTTCGTCCGCTACTCCTGGTTCGAGGTGCAGTTTAGGGTGCAGCCTGCGTTGGAGGCGGCGGCTCCGATGACCGAGACGGCCGTAGAGCAGTATGCCCGCGGCTTCTTGATGTTTCTGCTAGGGACCACCCTCTTCGCCGACCGGGCGAACACCGTGCCTCTCTGTCTTCTCAGCGCACTGGTGGACGTCCGACGGATTGTGCAGTATGACTGGGGTGGCGCGGGTCTGGCCACTCTTTATGGCTACATGAGCTCCGTTTCTCGTGGCAGTGGACAGCTGCTAGGAGGCTATTGGCGAGCCTGGGAGGTATGTCTTCTCCTCTGCTTTACATTTCTGCTCTGTACTTTTTGTATTCTGTACACTGCACACATTGTTGTCTGCTTTACAATTACTGCACACTATACACACGGCACACACATATTTCTACTTTATACAGACTGTATACTGTACACACGGCACACACATACTGCTGCTTTATACTGACTGTACACTGTTCACACTGTACACTCTGCTCAATACACTGCACAACACACGGCTCCGCTATTTCTGCTTTATTCTGTATTCTGCTTTTCTGATAAATGTTCTGACATCTGTCTTGCAGCTATGGGTGTACGCCTACTTCCCCAGGCTAGAGCCAGTGCCGGAGGCGGAGACTCCTCTGGTCGTCCCCTTCTCTCGCCGTTACGACGGGCGATGCGTCCGGAGGCCCCGGGACACTTTCAGCTTCTTCCGCCGTTTTTTCGACACCATCACCCCTACCGAGGTATGTTTTACTTACAGTCCGTTTAAGCTTCGCTTTCAAGCGTACATTTCCATATCAGTAGATAATCAACTGTATTTCATTTCAGGTCATCTGGCAGCCGTGGGCTCCACTACCAGCGGTGATACGAGATCGGTATGCCGGCGCCATCGAGACCTCGCGCTACCGGATTCTCCTGGAGGGCCCGGTCTGTCGGGCCTGGTACCTGGGTGAGCGCTTCTTGCGTCAGACCCTAGGATTGCCAGAGCAGATAGTTCCGATCCATCCTCCCGAGCGCGTGAGGGAGACTGAGGGGTACAGCTTCCAGCAGATGGAGGACTACACCCTTGGTTGGGCCGTGGACGTAGATGCCTACAGGGGCGAGGGCGACTACTCAGAGTACATCCGGACCTTCATCATGCAGCCTCTGAGCAGGGGCTCTCGAGCTGATCCAGCGAGACCTGCGGCGCCAGCGGCCCGGGCAGAGGTAGGAGCAGGAGCGGGGCCATCACAGAGGGCTCATGCTCGCGGCAGGAGGGGAGTGCAGAGGGGGCGAGGGACGGGCTGGCCCGCTTTGCCTACTATGTTGACTTATAGGGGGCAGAGTGGGGAGACCTACCAGATCCCTTTTGCTTCTCCCCCGGCTGATCATGAGCTGGCTGGTATTCCTGACTTGCCGCCGGTATGTATTACTTTATTTCTGCATCTTGCATTGTTATTTCAGTTCATTCAGATATCCCACAGAATACTGATATATTTAACACTTTTGCAGGCTTCCTCCGAGTATACCCGTCAGTCTGTGGAGCTGAATGCCTCCCTGATGGGGATGCTGCAGCGGACCCTCGACGCTTTGGCCGTCTACGGCTTGCCGGTATGTTCTACTGACCACAGTCTCAAACCATACTCTGTTTCGCACCGTCTGCTATACTGCACAAAAATCTGACAAACTGCTCACGGCTTTCATACACTGTGCTTATACACTACATCTGGCACTGATTCACTGTTTACAGCATTCACACCCTGTACTCATACACTGCATTCTGTACTGATAAACTGCTCACGGCATTCACACACTGTAATCATACACTGCATTCTGTACTGATAAACTGCTCACAGCGTTCACACACTGTACTCATACACTGCATTCTATACTGATAAACTGCTCACAGCTTTCTGATGTGTTTGTTCTTCATATTTTCAGCCTCCTTTCCCGATCCCTCCAGTGGGCGGCGCTGCTCCAGCTGGGCCTCCCCTCTCTACCCGGGATGGCAGGATATTCCCTCGTACTAGGGGGGGACGTGGTCATGTGGGGAGCAGCTCACGAGCTCCAGTTCCAGGAGACGGTGAGTCGGAGGCGGGGACTGAGTCATTTGCGGAGGAGGCCGGGGATAGCTCAGGCTCGGGCTCTGACAGTGACGGCTCCGACGATGCTTTTGTGCTTTTGCCTAGGAAGAGGGCGAGGACTGATCCTTAGGCATGAGGCCTGCTGCTGGCTGCTGATGATTTTGCTGCTTCTTTTCTTTATTTCTTTTCTTGTACTTTTCTCTTTTTTGTAGATAGAGTACTTTGTACTGCCGCAGGCAGGTTTTGCTTTCTTCAAAAGTTGTACTTTGAAAGAGATTATATAACACAAACTTTTTGTCTGAAAAAGTATTTACATTTGTGTATATTTCATACCCTGCACTGTGTTACATCATATTACACCTCAAATGTAAACGATATTGATCTGTTGTCTGACACTTGAACACTTGCACTGTAATAATCAGATAACCCACCGACTAATCGGCAATACAAAACATACACATCACTGCTTGAAACTGGACACACAGCCCAATACTCTACTGGGGACTAATCTGCTGGGGATTGATCTGTACGCAACCTGGAATACGGCATTCGGCCCATCCTGCATACAACAAATTCTGAATCAACAGAGCTGAAACAGTTATAATCGAAACACATCCGGATGTCCCAAATCAATCCTTTCCTTCTCCTGCCTCATACGAATGTAGAGAATGGCACAGCATTCAGAGCACAAACGACCTTTTCGAAGTGAGGAAGGGTTCCACGACCGGGGTATCGAGCCTACCACAGGACATGGCGAGACAGACTCAGACAGAGAAATAAAGGCACGCGACCTGACATAACGAGGTATGCTCGGACAAGACTCAAAGCCGAAAGCAAGACCGACAAATCAGAAGACACGACACGGACGTGTTTGAAAACAAAAGATCTCGAGGAGCCAATTCTTCCGGGCAGGTTCCCCACCCTCTCTGATTTGTGTGATCCTCACGCCACTCGGCCCTCGAGCTCGGTTTTTCTCACAAAACCCTTTTTGCTCACTTTTTCTCTCAACTTACACCTCTCTGTTCTTTATTCTCTCATTTTTCATCCCTCCCCAGGGTGATTGATGGATGAATAGGAAGCGGCGGATTCATGCCGAATACAGCTAGCTCACGGCTATTTCTTCTGATAGATAGGGCGCCTTCCTGGCAAGCGCGTTGATGACAAGGGAAAGACAGAACACCTGACTCAAACTGTGCCCCTGGTTCATTACTTTGACCATTTTTTGTTTTCTTTCTAAAACAGTTTCGATCAAAAAGAACGTCGGATTAGCGTGCTTATTCAATTTTTGATTTGAAAATCATGCAAGTCGAGCCGTAAGCACTGAAAGTTTTCCTTTTTGGGTCCAAACATGGTCCGTTTTTTGGAAAATGAAATAATTTTCGAGAAAATGGTCAACCTCAGTAAAAATTTTCAAAAACTATTTTTGCAAACAGTCAGTGCTGGACAAGCACGGAACTTACCCTCGAGATGCGCAAACTCGGATCAGAGGCAATGGAGAATTGCCCCTTGCTTAAAGGAGGGGCAAGGCAACGGAAAGTTGCCCCTAGTTTGGGCGACAACTTAGGGCAACATGTGGCAATACATGGCAACGGAAAGTTGCCCCTTGTTTAGATGAGGCCGCAGCATGCTATAAACCAATCCTTGTTGATGACGATCAGACCCTCGGACGCGGAGGAGTTGAAGACGGTCTGAATCAATATGTGGACACAGTCGCCTGGAAGGTGTTGGTGGCTGGGCTTCAAGAGGAAGTTACTCACGGAGTTCCAGATTGTTACAATCGGGACATTGGATTCGGAGAGGCGCAAGTGATCAAAACCATGACATGGACTGAGACGCTATGGAAGCGTTGGGGCTGGACTTCAGGATGAAGTTGCCTACGTATCCCAGACATGAGAATCAAGCCTTACGTAGTTCCAGTTAAGGTACACTCGGGTATTTTAACCTTCACTATTTTTAGGCTCTCACTTTTGCCAAGGCGCCTATTGCAGGTTTTCGACCTTGCGAGCTTTGTTCTTTTTTCAAAATTTTTTATTTTTTCATTTTTTTTTCTTTTTCCTCTTTTTTCTTTCGCTATTCTTTTGCATTTTTCTTTTCTTTTCCTTGTATTTTTGTCTCTTTTTTTGTATTTTTCTTTTTTCTTTTTTTGCTTTTTTTTTGCTTTATTTTCTTTGTATTTTTCTCTTGCTCTAACTTTTGCCTGGGTCACCCTTCCGGGTTTTCGGCCCAGCGAGCCTCTCAAAGGGTAAAAGTGTAACAAGTCCATGCCAAATGGTTTTGAGATTGGAGCCCTCTGTACCCAAGAGAATGGCTATTGTATTGATTTGCAGAAAGATCCACCTTAGCACATCGGATATTTTTGCCCCTAGTTCGAGGGGTGCTTCTGTTCTAGCTTTGCAAGCTTCTTCTGATGAGGTTCGATCTTCTTGATCTGACTTTGGTGCCTCTTGCTCGAGGGCTGCTTCAAACGGGGCCCCACAGGCGTTTGACTGCTCGAATATCCTGAACGGATTCCAGGTTCGGAACAGATAGGTTGAACCTGGAGGCTGAGAGCGATCCTGGGCTGCACAATCTCAAGAGCGATTCCACACAGGTATTCACAGGACTGCGCAAAATATTTTGTTTTTGAAAGTTTTTAAAGAAAACGACACATCGCTCGCGCTGAAGACAGTGTGGAACCAATCTGGATCAAGCCAGGGTCCTTCTCAGTACTCACACTAACAAGCATGATTTCATCCATTAAAAGCTTAGCACGCCTCTTTTTCTCTCAGTTGATCAAAGTTTTACAAATCCCGAGGAATTCATTCCTCTTTGTTTTCACCGCAATGTTCGAAAGGTTTTGAAAAACTCAGGTCATTACAATGACTTCAAGGCACAAGGGAGTAGGTAGAAGGCACTATCGTTCCTCTCACAAAGCAAGCATAAAAAAACAGAGTAACCGCAGCTGTTTCATTCCAAAACCCTGATTGCAACCGGCTCCTTTACTGAGACAGACTCAAAAGGAAAAACAACTAAGTACAAAACAGAACGGTGTTTGAGGCAACAACCCCGAAATCACCCGGTATTCTATACAAGAGGGATTGACTCATTACAATTAGACAGACCCTTAAGCAAAAGGAATGTCTCCAAACAATGAGACAGGCTCAAGACAAAACAAAAGACTGACTCGACACCCAAGTCAGATTTTACAAAACTAATATTGGTCGATGCTCAAAAATGCGTGCCAAACGCTGCATCCAAAAAACGTTCCTAATACTGCCCGCAGGCGGTTCGCCTCCTGATCACATACTCGCGGTATCTGTGTCCTCGATATCTGTGTCCTCATATTCCAAGAACTCTGTAGTGACTGATTTGGCCGAGGTAGGCGGGAGGATAACCTTGTTATCGATCAAATCCTGCACCTCATGACGGAGGCGGAAGCAATTGTCGGTACTGTGACCGGTCTGCTGATGGTACGCACAGTACTGAGTGGCATCATGGCCTGCTGGAAGGGGTTTGGGGAGCGGCCTAGGATCGAGGGGTGTAAGATGCCCCTTTTTGGCCAAGATCAGAAGTGCCCTAGACAAAGGCATGTAGAGAGGATGGAAGGCCCTGCGCCCCCGGGGCAGGTATTTTGGGCCTGAGCACTCTTGCTAGATGAACTAGCGAACGGGTCAGCGGGTGCGGCTTTGAGTTTCTGATTCTTCCCTGGTGTAGGATTGGGAATGGGAGAAGCCACCCTGGCATCAACGCGTCTACACTATACATCAAGGAAGGTGAACCAATATAACAAAGTGGTCAATAAAGTGCATCACTTACAAACATGTTTCACGTGAATGAAAAATAAAGGGAGTGCATCGGATACAAACGTGTTTCACACAAATGAAAAGTAAGGGGCGTGCATTGCATACAAACATGTTTCACACAAATGGAAAAGAAAAGCACATCACATACAAATGTGTTTCAGAGGAATGAAAAAGAAGGGGGTGCATCACATACAAACATGTTTTGCATGAATGAAAAAGAAGGATACATCGTGGCCTCTTCTAGCGAGTCCTAGCCTTGGGGGATGTTTATATGCCTTGGCTTTTGGAGATCTCCATTCTATTTTAAACTCATTGTGGTTGTTCTGTTTTATTCTAGACCCAAGTTGTCATGACCCAAACCCACCCCTATGGATTAGAGTCATAATTGGCCAGTAATCATGAGATTACCTATGGCCTCAGTCAGAAATCAAATCACATTTAATAATAAGGGCCAAATTGCGGAAGCAAAGCTCACAAAGATTGTCCAATGAGCTGTGCATACATGGCTTAACCAAAAACTTTTCTCCTGTATGTAATAACTCACACTATACAAACATCCATAGCATGTATTACATAAGTCCAGGGTTATTCAAAAGTCAGTATTAACAAAAACCAAGGTTATACACAAATTCGGTCACACATGACCACAAAACAACGACAGGAAAAGAAAAACAAAAGTAAGGCCTCTTGCATGAGGCGACCTTGGTTGACTCCTCGAAACTAGGTTTCTTGTAGCTCGCTGGAGCTGGGGCTGGGGCTGGGGCTAGACATCCCGTTGCTCACCTACATACATATAAATAAAGAGTGAGCTAATGCCCAGTGAATAATACCAAAGTAAAGGAGTTCATGAATGAGATTCATTTAAACCTATTTCATAAACTAAACTTGTAGATCGATACCAATACAAAACAACCCTAGGTCCAACATATCATATATCATATACAAAACGACCTTAGGTCCAATTCATTTTTACAAAACGACCTTTGGTCCATTATATGCAAAATGACCTTGGGTCCAATTCATAGGCAAAATGACCTCCAGTCCAATATATGCGAAACAACCTTGGGTCCATTGTATGCAAAACGACCTTGGGTCTAATTCATATACAAAACGACCTTGGGTCCAATCAATCCATATTCACATTTGTGGGCACTTTTAGATCCATGATCATGTTCACATTCGCCTTTGTATTCAAAACGACCTTAGGTCCAATCAACTCCTTATTCAAAACGGCCTTCGGCCTATTTAACAGTTATACAAAACGGCCTTTGGCCCAATTTATATCCTCTTGGGGTAAATTGAACGACCTTGGGCCCATTCATATTCATGTATCAATTACTTCACATATTTGATTTCGAATCAGGCAGATAGAATAATCATTCATAGTATCCAATCGAAGGTGTAGAAAGTTACCACATGGTAACATTTAGAAAATAATGTATACAAAAAAATATATTTACTAAGATATTACTCATTGTGTTCCGGTGCTTGATTCGTCCTCGCACTTGACCCTACATAATTCATAACAAGTTGGGTTTAGTTTACTTAATTTTCTTAGGCTTCTTTCATGCCCCTTTAATTCATTTAAGATATTCAATTTGTGCCTAAGAATACTCAGAAATGGAAGAGAACGAAAATTGAAACATAAAACGACTTTTCAAAAATTTCTAAAACAGGGCACTCTGTTCGAGCGCAGCTTTGGTCACTCGAGTGGTCTGGAAAACTCTGTAAAAGTATTGGTTGCATGATTTTTATGCTCAAGCGAGACATTCTTCGCTCGAGCGATGAGCCATCCAAAAAGGGCGCGCTCGAGCGCAAAATTTGCCTCTCAAGATACTGTGCAATTCTCTGCAAAACTTCTGGGAGCTTGATTTTTACGCTTGAGTGACACTTTCTTCACTCGAGTGGACAAGTCAAATTCTAGAATTTCCAGAACTATGTTTGAAGTTTAAATATTGTTTCCAATGGCTCAAAGCTTGCAAGTTGATGCCAAAAACATTGTATAACATGAACACATAGGTAATTTGAAACCAATTGTCCAAAATCATGGTCCATCTCCTAAATCGTTCAAATTCTTATTGTAAATTTCAAAACACATGCAACCAAGCATCATAACTTCATGGATTATGCATGCATGTGAGATGTAGACTTTAACTCCATTTCAAATGGTACAAATGATGTTCAAAATCATGAGGCTCAACAAAATTATGTAAGCATGTGTAATTTGGCACCCAATTCTTCATGTTAAGCTTCTATTCGACATTAATTTACCAATTCTTCTCGAACACACATAATTATGGACTCAAGCTCATGAATTAAGGTTCACATACTCACTTGGAGCCTTCAATCCTTCCAACTCTAGCAAATTCTTGAGCCTAGCTTCCCAAATCTTCAACTTCTAAGCCAATTCTTCAAGAATTTGGCCTCTCTTTCTCTAAATCAAGTGTTCTCTCTCTGCAACTCTCTCTTGAAATATTTTTGGGCTCAAAAATATGAGTTAGCCCCTTAATTAGCATATCTATAGGCTTCCTTAATCTTTTTGGCTAATGAAAGCTTAAGCCAAATCAAATGAACTTAACTAAATGAAATTAATCTAGTTTTTTTTATTCGAATCAATTTTTAATTAAATTTCACCATAGGCTCTAAAAATCATGCTAATCACAATAATACAGTCAATTTCAATTTTTGTAGCCTTTATGGTCTACAATTTCAAATTATAGCAGAAAAGTAATAGATTTCTCTACGGCGGACAGATATAAGTTCAAATTCACATTTAATCACATAATTAGCATTCAAATTCTCATCAAGCACATAATCACAAGTATAATTGATGATTAACAATACATCACAGAGCCGGGTTGTCACATAAGTGGTCGTTCTGTGATGTTCTGGACCTAAATGGTTGTTCTATTAGTGCTATTGGATGTACCACATATTTTGTTCAATTTTGAATGTTTTGATAAGAGTTGTCTAATTATCTTTGAAATGAGATACGAAAATGCTTGAAATGTTTTAAGAGAATATTAAGGAACTTGTTCATTAATCTCTTTGTACTTATATTACTCATTTGATTTTAGCTCACCCATTTCTCCTATATGTATGTAAGTGAGCAACATGAAGATCCGCCATAAAGTTAGCTTCGAAGTTTATCCCTTTGTGAAGCTTTTTGATGTCGCGCCACCGAATTGAGGCTTTTGTTTTTGCTTTTGTCAAGTTTTCTAAATTCAAGTGCTTGGCACTTGAACTTAATGTATAAATATTTGCTCTTTGTACTTAATGTAAATTGTCAAAGTTTATGCAATGAAATTATTGTATGTTTTGTCTATATCATTTACTGCTCAATGGACTTGAATTACTTTTGTATGTGTCATGACCCAAACCAGCCCCTATGGATTAAGGTCATAACCAGCCAGTAATCAAGGGATTACCTACGGCCTCAAACCTGATCAAACATATTTTCAATAGAATAGGGGCGAAAATGGAAGCAGACTTAAAAATTTTGTCCAATGAGTTATGCTTACATGGTAATGCAAAACACTCCATTAACAATGTATAATAACTCATACATGTAGACAAAAATAACATCTTAAATGTCCAGGAATTTTCAAACATGTAGCCAGTCCAACAAAAGGGCTTATATACACAGAGATCCTACGTGTTCATTAATGTAACAAAGGGGAATCAAAAATAAAGAAACAAAACAAAGTCTCATGCGTGAGACGGTCAGGCTGACTCCATAAAAACTTGACTTCTCTCATGTCTTTCACTAGGTCTGGGTTTGGACGTCTCTTTGCTCACCTACACACACATAAATGAGAGTGAGTGATAGCCCAGTGAATAATATCAAAATAAAGGAGTACATGAATCAAATTGTAGAAGTCATATCATACGGCCTTGGCCCATCCATTCATATCAAACGGCCTTGGCCCAATCATTCATATCAAACGTCCTCTGGCCCAATCATTTATCTCAAACAGCCTCTAGCCTAATCATTCATGTCAAACAGCCTTTGGCTCAATCATTCTTTTCCATATCCGTATCCATGTGTGTGTCATACTCATGATCGTAATTACATTCATATTCAATTAGTCTTGTGTAGAAGACTGTCATTCAGACTATTCATCCATAATTCAAATTACAAACCCATAAGGCTCACATAGAAGTAACATTGTGGAAAATAACGTACTTGAACATATCTTTATTAAAACATTACTTACAGTGATCTGCCGAATGATTTGCTCTTGTGCTTGACCCTACACATTACATAAGCATAATAGGTTACAAGCGATTCAATAAGTTCTTAATTCATATATCCTTCATAGGCTTCTTCCTTATCTTTTTAACTCATTTATAATGTTCAATGCATGCCTAAGAGTGCTTAGAAATGAAATGGAGTAGAAAACAATTAATAAAACACATTTTTAAAATTTCTGAAACAGGGCACTCCGCTCGAGCGTAGCTTTGGCCGCTCGAGAGGACCCCTTTGGTCTGTAAAAGTACTGGTTATCTCATTTTTGCGCTCGAGCGTGACTTCGGATGCTCGAATTGAGAGTCAAACATGTGACTGGATGCTCGAGCATAACTCCTCCTGCTCGAGCGGACATCAATTTCTGCAAAACTTCTGGGAGCTAACATTTCACGCTCGAGCGGCTCATTCCTTGCTCGAGTGGACATGCCGAATTCTAGAATTTCCAAAACTGCATTTAAAGCTCAAACTCAGTATTCAAAGGCCCAAAGCTTGAATTTTTGGTACAAAAACATGGAAAATCATTACATGACATGGAAACACTTTTAGTTTGGAACCAATTACTCAAAATCATGGGCCAATGTCCAAAATCAAGTTCAAATCATTCAATTCCATGTTCATAGCTTTGAGACTCATGCATGTATGATCTTACATGGGTTCATCATCTTCAAAACATGTAGTTGAGTCTCATAACCTCATTATTCATGGATGCATGTCTTAAATGACATCCAATTCAACTCATTTAACATGTCTTATACACAAACATGAAAACTCATAGCAAATTGTCACATATATACACATATTGATCTCAATTTCATCATGATCAACATGCTTCACATTCAAATATGCAAATTTATGGCTAACTCTCACATGCATGTACTAAATATCTTCAAATTCATTATCATCAATTCAATTCTTGTTCTTCAATACATATCTTGTTTGAATTCACTCAATTGCAAACTAAAACTTATGAGTTGAGCTCAATTACTCAAACCTTGAAGATGATGCTCAAAAAGAAAGGATTTGAGTGTATATGGCCCTACAATTCTCCAATCTTCAAAACACTCAAAACCTACAATAGGGCCATATACACTCAAAACCTAGCCATCAATTCAATTCTCTAGAACTGGCCCTCTCTCTCTCTCTCTCCCTCTAGAGTGTGATTTTAGCCAAGAGGAGTTCAAAAAGAAAGGATTTGAGTGTATATGGCCCTATTTATAGGCTTGGGTAATCAAAATAATTAAGGTTAAGTAATGATGCTCTAATTTAATCATTCTGAATCTAATTATTCTGATCCGAATGAATTTTCAATTAAATTTCACCGTAGGCTATAAAAATGACGCTAATCACAATGGCGTAGTCAATTTCGGTTTCTGTGGCCGATAAGGCCTTAAATTTTCAGTTCACAACAGTAAGTTGAACAGATTTCCTACGGTGAACAGACATAAGGCTAAATCCACATATAATCATGCAATTAACACCCAAATTCAAATTAATCACATAACCACAACATGATCACAATTAATTAACTTAACACAAGACAAGGTTATCACAATCTTTCCCCTTTTAGGAAGTTTGGTCCTCCAAACTTATTTTACCTCTGTTCAGAAACAACTATGGCTAGCATAGTCGTATCTCATCCTCTTTTTCCCATGTAGCGTCCGTCCCATAGTGTTCTTTCCACTCTACCTTCACCATTGGGATGGACTAATTTCTCAACTGTTTCACTTGCTGGTCAATGATTCGTTCTGGCCATTCTTCGTATTCCATATTTTCATCGAGAGTTATCCGATGGTAATCAATTACATGAAACAGATCTTGAAGATAACCTCTCAACATTGATAAATGAAACACATTATGCATTTGTTCGAATCTCGGCGGCAAAGAAATCCTATAAGCAACGGGACCAAGTCTTTCTAGAATTTGAAATGGCCTAATGTAACGGGGTGACAATTTACCCTTCTTACCAAATCTCAACTGGCCTTTCATCGAAACCACCCGAATAAATACATGATCACCAACCACGTACTCAAGTGGTCTTCTTCAAACATCTGCATAGATCTTCTGTCGACTTTGAGTCATCTTGAGCCTTTGTTGAATAATTTTGATCTTCTCAAAAGTGTCTTGCACAATTTCAAGCCCAAGTAAGGCCCTATCTCCAACCTCTGTCCAACAAATTGGTGATCTACACTTTCTACCATACAAAGCCTCGTATGGTGCCATATCGATGCTGGAGTGGAAGCTGTTATTATATGCAAATTCTGCTAGTGGCAAATAATCTTCCCAACTCCCTTGAAAATCTAAGGCACACATTCTTAGCATATCTTTCAAGGTCTGTATTGTCCGTTCTGATTGCCCATCTGTCTGTGGGTGGAATGCGGTACTAAACCTCAATTCTGTTTCCATAGCTCTTTGCAAACTTTTCCATAATCTAGATACAAATTTTGGATCTCTATCTAAGACAATGGACACCGGAACCCCATCTAGGCGAACAATCTCATCAACATACATAGTAGCCAGTCTATAAGCATCAAATGTAGTTTTAACAGGTAGAAAATGTGCTGATTTAGTCAGCCTATCAACTACAACCCAAATAGAGTCCATACCTCGAGGAGTTCGAGGTAAACCAACAACGAAATCCATGGTTACATGCTCCCACCTCCATTCCGGGATAGGGAGAGGTTGAAGTAGACCGCCTGGTTTTTGGTGTTCAGCTTTAACTTGCTGGCATTGAAGGCACTTGGACACATACTCTGCATAGCAATAGCTTTCTTCATTTTGGGCCACCAATAGCTTTGTTTCAAGTCTCGATACATTTTATTGTTACCTGGATGCATAGCAAATACCGATTTGTGAGCTTCGTCTAGAATTCTCTTCTTTAGTTCCGTAACATTTGGGACACACATTTTGTTTTGAAATCTCAACACTTCACCTTCAATGTTGAATTCTGATTTCGGATTTGTTTCAAACTCATCAATTACCTTCTTAAGGAACTCATCCTCTTTTTGTCCTTGCTTGACTTCAGTAATTATTGCTGGCTCAGCTGAAATGGTGGCCACCAATACGGTTTGTTCATGTAACACGACTTCAATCTCGATTCTCTCAAAGTCTAGTAAAATTACCTTCTGTTTAGTAAGCAAGCAAGCTAAATTCCCTGTCGATTTTCTACTCAAGGCATCAACAACTGCATTGGCTTTCCCGGGGTGATACTGAATCTGAAGATCATAGTCTTTTATTAGTTCAAGCCATCTCATTTGTCGCATATTCAACTGCTTTTGAGTAAAGAAGTATTTTAGGGTTTTTTGATCCGTATAAACTTGACATTTCGCCCCATACAGGTAATGCTGCCAAATTTTTAGAGCAAATACAACTGCGGCCAACTCCAGGTCATGTGTCGGGTAGTTCTTCTTATGTGGTCTCAATTGTCGAGAGGCATAAGCAATTACCCATCCATCCTGCATTAACACACAACCCAGACCCTTATAAGACGCATCACAGAAAATCACAAAGTTTTCCATACCTGTGGGCAATGTCAAGACTGGTGCAGTGGTTAGTCTCGTCTTTAATTCTTGAAAAGCAGTCTCCCTCTCATCAGTCCACTCAAATGATTGTCCTTTGCGTGTGAGTTGAGTAAGTGGTACAGCTATTTTTGAAAAATCCTTCACAAATCTTCTGTAGTACCCAGCTAAGCCCATGAAACTGCGGATTTCTATTACATTTGTTGGAGTGGGCCAGTTCACAATGGACTTAATTTTCTATGGGTCTACTGAAATTCCTTCCTTGTTGATAACATGCCCTAGAAAATAACTTCATCCAACCAAAATTCACATTTCTTTAGCTTGGCACCACCAGCCACAGGATGGTGCACTACAACTGGTTCTTAGAGCACTTTTTCGGCACTTAGCCAGCTACTACAGATGAGGTTGCCCAGTACACCCGCGGCTTCCTCATATATCTTCTCGGTACTACCCTGTTTGCGAATAGGGAAAATACCGTGGGGTTATACCTTCTAGGGGCACTGATACGCCTTCCTCAGGTGGTGGAGTACGACTGGGGTGGTGCCAGCCTGGCCACCTTATATTGCTACATGAGCTCCATCTCCCTCTGCAAGGCGGATTCATTCAACGGCTACTGAAGGGTCTGGGAGGTATACCCTTCACTCTCTTTTCTGATATGCTTTACATTCTGTTCACTGTTGCATTTCTTCTTCATCTGATCTATTTTTCCCATGTCTTCAGTTTGCAGCTTTGGGTCTACATATATTTCATTTCCCCGGCTCCAGTCTTAGTGAGGTCGATTGAGTTGTCAGCACCCCGCTCCCGATACTACAACTCGCGGTTCGAGTGATGCCGCCTTATAGACCAAACCTTCCCATACATCCACCGTTTCTTTGACACAATCACGGCGGACCAGGTAGCAAAATGCCAGCCTTTAACTGTTACCTACTATAAGCATACTTCACCATTTCCCATACTACATGGTCATTCTCATGCTGTTGCATCTATACCATATTGCCATTCTCATACTGTACTAACTTCTGACATTGCACTGATTTCTGACACTGCACTGCCATTCTCATACTGCACTGACTTTTGACACTGCACTGATTTCTGACACTGCACTGACATTCTCATATTACATTGATCTTTGACACTGCACTGATTTCGAGGCTTGACTGGCACTCTTGGGCGGGCATTCCCCAGGTGTCGAGAACGACCTACGTTGCTGCATGGCATGCCTCTACGATGGGGACTCTATTTGAGGGCCCCTTTGGCCGAGCTTACTACCTGGGGGAGAGATTCATCTGCTAGACACGAGGCGTCGCTACCCCCGACATTCCACTTCCCTCTCCTCCTGGCATGAAGGTAGTGGATGATCTGCAGGACGGTCCTCGGATCGACCTATTGATGTTAGGCGAGGATAGCGATCGTTATCATGAGCCTGGCAACTTCACTACCTTCTTACACACCCAGGTGATAGTGCCTCTTAGCCCAAGCGTGGCTCTAGCTGTGCCAAAGGTTGCTGTTGTTGGTGATGCGCCTGCTGGAGGTGCCCCTATTGCTGCTCCCATTCCTGGATTTCCTATGATCCCCACTGAGATCATGTACATGCGTCCAGATGAAGTGATCGAGCAAATCCCACTTCCACATCGAGGAGAAGAACCGCAAGCAGTGTGTTTGCTCCTGGCATCGAGTAGGTACACATTCCTTTATGCTAGTCCATACTGCACTTTACCTTGTTTTCTACCATTTCTATTCGTTGTTCGCTATTATTTCCCTTTGCCTTTCTCAGATTCAGTTTTCTTTTACAGATCCCCCGGGCATACGGTGATGACCTTCTTCGTACAATCGACCGACTGCTCCTCGTGGTACGGAGGAGGCAGACTGTCTTAGTCACCCATGGGATCGAGGTACATTCTATCTACGGTTTATTGTTGTTGCCATACTATACACTTTGTTAATTCATACTGATATCTATCCTCTTTTCAGCTTGAGCCAGCGCCAGCAGTGCCTGCAGGACCTTCCGCAGCCAGTAGACAGAGATAGGGCCCAGGGAGGGGCCGCAGAGGAGTCGATCGGGGGAAAGGTTGAGTGAGGAAGCGCTCGCCTTCCGAGGAGTCTTGTGATGGGTCCACGATCCCTGAGGATGAGGGAGAGGAGGCTGACTTGCAGTCGAGCAGCCTTAGCAATGACAGTGATGCACCTCCTCCGCAGCCGAGGAGGAAGAGAGCGAGAATAGGCCATTGATGAGGATGATGACTTTGTTTTTGTGTTTGTTTTTGTGCTTTCGTTTTGCTAGGTAGTTAAAAACTAGCTCCAGATAGACCTTTTGTTTTATTTTGAAAGATTTTATTTCGTTTTGCTACTCTGTAAAACAATGACCAGGGTTGCACAAGCTAGTTCATAAAAGACAAGTTTTTGTTGAATGATCTCTTTGCACAATGTGATGAATGGCATTTGCGTGTGATAAATGGTGTAACTCTTGCATTGTAACCTTTAGAACTATGAATGCTTGTTCTTTAATTGATTCATGAATCAAATAATGGCTTACAACTGGCCAAAATGTAAAATACAGCTCGATAACAGAAAAATGAAATGAAAACAACTCAAAAAAGCTAAATAACTCTTGGTACAAACAAAACGCGACTCAAAAGTACAGTTGTGGTCTACCCGAACAAAGGCCAGCTTTTGCTACAACTGCACTGAACTGGACCAGCACTAAGACTCAGTTGGGCTTCACTGATGCACGACCGGCCATTAGTGTGATGTCGGTCAGTGTTGTCCAACTGTCATGCACAGCTCCTTCTCAAACTCTATAAATAATGCTCTCATGCTGTTTTTTTAGCAGACTCACAAGTCTTTGATATTTTTCTCTCAAGATGGAGATGTTACTTGTCAATTGGCTTCGAGACTGGATAACCACTGTGGATGGCTCAAAAAAGGTGACTTTTCACAGTTTCAGCCTAAACGCCCTTTTTCCTTTGAGTTGTGCTTCTCTTTGCTTTCCATTCCTCCATGCTGTGGTTCGATGTTGGAACCTGGTCGCACATGTATTTCAATTTGGATCTCAAGAAATGTGTCTAACACTCGAAGAATTTCAAGCAGTGATGGAATCCCGGTGCAACGAAGAAATCATGCCTCAGCCCTGTTTTAACCATGCCCAGGCTTTGGGACGGATGTGTGGATTATCATTGTAGGAGGCTCGATCTTTGGCTCATGACAGAAAGCTGGACTTCCACGGTTTAGTTCATCGGTTTTCCACTATTGGAGATATGAGCGACTTTCTCTAGCGCAGCCACCGACAACATGCTCTCTAGTTATACCTACTTGCGCAACTCCTAATTGCCCCTAGTTTCGGCGGAGCCAACATCCGGTTGATCGAAGTGACCCAAGGCTTGAAAGAGGGCAAGAGCTACATAGGTTTAGCACTGGCCGAAACTTTGATGGGTTTGGATGCTTTCCATCGGGGAGAGACTGTCTACCATAGAAAAGGTGTCGAAGCCCTCAAGGCGCGACAGCAGCAGGGGACAGAGCAAGGCATGGCAATGCATTTCAAGCAAATGTATGCACCACCACATCCCTTATCATATTTATGACTCAAAGGGGCATGGTCCTTGATTCTCGGACCACCAATCGCGCATTTCAATGCGTGATGGCCCAAGAAACCAAGTATGCATTTTGATTTCAAATGAAATGCAATGCAAACAAGCACAAAGAGACCCAACCTCTATCATACTCAATTCAAGAGGCAAGGCAATGCATGCACAATGCAATGCAACCTAGGCATGTGAGCTAAGGATGCAACATGTCAATGCAAGCAAACATTCAAGGTATATAACAACCTAGGCAAGCAAGCATGCAAGGCATGAAGCAATGTGACCACATTTGAACAACATGCGAAAGGTGGTCTTAGACCAATATGGACAAGCCTCGGCCATGTCTAAATAGGAAGCCAAAATGCTATGGAATGGAGGCAAATACACACACAAGCAATGCATGCAAACATGGCCCAACACTAAAGCATTAAAGAGCATCTTTTAAACACACTTAAAAGAGGATAATCATGGACGAATGGCATGCATATCAAGCTTTGAAAACATGTAGAAGATGATGCCAAATCAACCTACCAATGCAAGTAAGACATGCAACCAAGCCCAAGGACTTAAACTAGGATCAAATGACACATGAAGCAAATGACCAAAGTGAGTCAAAATAGCCCTAAATCATGCAAAGGTAAACCCCAAAAACCACTTAGATGGCATCTAAAAGGTCTAAGTATGGAAGCATACACAAGGGTCCAAGTATGAAGCATAAGACAACAACCTTATAAAGCATTAAGGGGGCATCAAATACAAGTATACAAGCACACCACAAGGACTGAAATGACATGGCAAGTGGTTCCAAACCACTGAAATGATGCAAGGATGGCATGCTAGAGGGGTCCATGCTTAAGGCATACAAGGGAGATTGCATGGTAGCTATACAAAGCGAAGCATGGATGACCCAAACAACCAAAAAACAGTCCTCAAGCACACCAAAACATGCATAAAAGCTTCACAAAGCTAAGCCAAAACAAGTAAGCATAGTGGTCTAAATGCTAAGCACATGTTAAGGCAATTCATGGCATTACAAGACAAGTATGCAAAGCAAGCATGGTGTGTGTAAACCAACTTAAAACAGTGCTATATCATGGCAAAATAAGCACAAATACTACTTAAGACATGGCCAACATGAACTTAAACAAGGTGCTCACACATGAGGCAAAAATGACAAGTTTTGAAGACAATAAGGAGAGGGGATGGCCCTCTCCTTCTTGGGACCTTAAACCACCATCCTCACCACTGAAATCCCTCAAGATTTCAGTGGTGAGGAGGCGCAAACAAGATGGTCCCGAAGCTCACCAAAAACACACAAAAAAGAGGTCAAACAAGGCCTAAGAGGGGGTAAACGACCCCAAACACAAAAGTGACCTTAATGAAGTATCTTAAAAAAAAAAAAAAATAGAACTTTTTTATGTTATACACAAAGCTTAAATCAGCAAGCAGGACAGGCTAAAAGTGTGTGCAAAAACGGGGAATAAAAGAGGGTTAGATGCTCACCCTTGTAGACCAACGGGGACAGCAGCCTTTGGTCCAAAAAACCAGCTCCTTAGCCTCTGAAAATGGCCTCCAAGAAGCTTAGATGGATGATGGAGAGGTGTGGTTGAGAGGTGGTGTGCAAAAGGGGCCAAGAACCAACACTTATGGAGCTTGGATGTAGAGATATAGAGGGATACAACTCTTGTATCCCTTAGACCAATTCTTGGAACCCCTCAAATGGAAGAGGAGCTCTTCTATTTATAGAGAAGATGGAGGCTTGAAGTTTCTAAGAGAAGCTAAGCAAAAAGGGTCAAGGGGGTCAAGCTTCTCTTAGAAGCTTGGAGCAAAAGGGCCAAGAAGGCTAAGCTTCTTGGAGAAGCTAGACAAAAGAGCCAAGCTTCTTGGAGAAGCTAGGCAAAAGGTTCAAGAGGTGCAAGCTTCTAGGAGAAGCTAAACCAAGGTGCAAAAGGTTCAAGCTTCTTGGAGAAGCTAAACCAAGAGTTCAAAAGGTTCAGGCTTCATCAAGAAGCTAGAACCAAGGGTTCAAAAGGTTCAAGCTTCCTCAAGAAGCTAGAACCAAGGTGCAAAAGGTTCAAGCTTCTTGGAGAAGCTAAACCAAGAGTTCAAAAGGTTCAAGCTTCATCAAGAAGCTAGAACCAAGGGTTCAAAAGGGTCAAGCTTCCTCAAGAAGCTAAAACAGGGGGTTCAAAAGGTTCAAACCCCCTCAAGAAGAGGTCTCGGCCAGAAAAAGAGTCAATCGGCCAAATAAAGATGGCCGACCGACCAAACAGAGTGCCGACCGGCCAAATATATGGCCGATGGAAACAAAACACTGGCCGGTGGCCTCTAGCCATGGCCGGTGATGTGTGGGGATGTCTCACAAGCCATTCCCTGCACCTCAAAAGCAAAACACAAGTGTTTGGTGCAAAACCAAACACAAAACAGTCGAGTCGGGAGATCCTGAGGGAAGGCGCGTAGCCGAGACCTCCGGGAACTCGAGACGAACACAAACATGGATGATCATCGGGTGTTCAAACGGTGACGTCCAAGTCTTGAGGACGGTCAAAAATGGGGTGTCTACAGTTGCCCCTCTTTGACAGAACTCGAAAGTCATAACAATGAGGAGAGTGAATGTCAAAGCCCAGAGACGACCCATTTTTGACAAGGCCGAAGACTTAGACAAACATGCAAGACAAACAAGGTATGCGCCTGAAGGCAGGGGCAAAATGCAAGACAATGCACGAAGCCGAGCATAACTCATGATCATGCAAAGAAAGCTGTAACGAAGCACACATGCAACAGTTTTAAGCTAGCATACACCAAACTACACTACAATGCAGAAAGGAGGTAAGAGAATTATGCAATTCTCGATACGTCTCACTCGGAGGATACAATACCTGTCCAGTTCGTCTGGTTCCACCAGTCGCAAATGAACCGTACATACAATATCGTGCCTGCAAAGAAAACAACTTAACTGGTACAATTTTATTAGCAACATGTATGACAATGCAAGAATGAATGCAAAATGATATGCAATATATACAAAACAATGTATAAATAATGCAAATGAAAATGTAATGCAATTGAAACAATGCGAACTACATGCAAAGCAATTGAATCATGATCCAATCATGAGAGGTTTGAAACCACACGTATGTCAAATAGGTTGATGGAGGTAACGAGTCCGTCTACCATAGAACGATCAACTGAACTATGAGTAATGTAGACTGTCACAAGAACGAGTATTGGGTGGAATGACATAAGTGGGGTAACGACCCGCTGGGGAAAGAACAACGATCCCAATGCTGGATGCAAAATTACACTACAATGTAATATTTACAGTGGATATGGCATGCAACCAAACCAAATCTTGCCTAGGAAAGGCATGTACACATACAAGCCGCGGCTAACATAGAACGGTCAACTGAACTATGTTTTGACGTGAAAAGTATAGGCACATACCAGACCAAGCTCAACATGGAAAGGCGCAAGCCATAGATGGAAGGTGATGCAATGGATGCATGCAATCTAAAATGCAATGGAAATGGATACAGTGGATATGGTACGCGGGCCAAACCAAATCTTGCCTAGGAAAGGCATGTACACAAACAAACCATGTCTAACACAGAAAAGGTGCCGCAACCCTCAAACCAACATACCAGCGTGGAATAGGCGCGTACACATGCAGAACTGTGTTTCAACGTGAAAAGTATGAGCACATACCAAACCAGGCTCAACAAGGAAAGGTGCAAGCCGTAGATGGAGGGGGTGATGCAGTGAATGCATGCAAGCTACAATGTGATATTTACAAATATGCAATGAAATGGGTGTGGATACAATGGATATGTATGATAAATGCATGTTTTTTTTTTTTTTTTTTGTTTGAAATGTAAATGATGCATGATGTTGAAGTGCGTGTCAACGGGCGGCTTGAAATGCATGAAAATGTGCGGTGATGCAAGTGCGTGACAACACACGTCTTTTGATATGCATGAAAATGCATGATTTCGAATATGCGACCACGCGCGTCGTTGGAGATGCATGACAATGCAACCGAGCGGATTTAAGGTCTCGCCAGACCGAGCGTATTTAAGGTCTTGCCAGACCCGTCTGCTGGAATGGTGTGAGCATTGGAACGTATTCCGAACGCTTTTAACCGAAGAGGGGGAAACATAGGGACGTATCCCGGCGTTTCAGAATGGTGTGAGCATTGGAACGTATTCCAAATGCTCTAAACCAAAGGAGGTCTAACCTGTCGCACGTGCGAGGAGAAAGAATGATAATTGCAAGTGAAAAGGTTCATAACAATGCAAGATGGATGTGCATAATCAATGCAATGAATGAGCATAACAATACTAGTGAAGTGGGTGCATAACAATGCAATTGGAACGCGCATCGCAATGCAAGTGAGTGGGGAGCATAACAATGCTGTGAAGGCACAGACACATGTAAGTAAAGCGTGTGGTCTACGCAAGCAATGAAATTAAACACGTGTAATTAAAGTATGCGGTCTACGCAATCAACGAAATTGAACATAAGCATGCGGTCTACGCAAGCAATGAATTTGAACATAAGCATGCGGTCTACGCAAGCAATGAGATCGAACATAAGCATGCGGTCTACGCAAGCAATGAAAATGGACATAAGTATGCGGTCTACGCAAGCAACGAAATGGATCATAAACATGCGGTCTATGCAAGTAACGAAATTGATCATAAACATGCGGTCTACGCAAGCAATGAAATTGAACACAAACATGCGGTCTACGCAAGTAATGAAATTGATCACAAACATGCGGTCTACGCAAGTAATGAAATTGATTACAAACATGCGGTCTACGCAAGTAGTGCAATTAATTACAAACATGCGGTCTACGGAAGTAGTGCAATTAATTATAAATATGCGGTCTACGCAAGCAAAACATGCGGTCTACGCAAGTAATGAAATTGAACATAAGAATGCGGTCCACGCAAGCAAAACATGCGGTCTATGCAGGCAAAACATGCGGTCTATGCAAGCAATGAAATTGTTCATAAACATGCGGTCTACGCAAGCAATGAAATTGATTACAAACAAGCGGTCTATGCAAGTAGTGCAATTAATTATAAATATGCAGTCTACGCAAGCAAAACATGCGGTTTACGCAAGTAATGAAATTGAACATAAGAATGCGGTCCACGCAAGCAAAACATGCGGTCTACGCGAGCAAAACATGCGGTCTATGCAAGCAATGAAATTGTTCATAAACATGCGGTCTACGCAAGCAATGAAATTGATTACAAACATGCGGTCTACGCAAGTAGTGCAATTAATTATAAATATGCGGTCTACGCAAGCAAAACATGCGGTCTACGCAAGTAATGAAATTGAACATAAGAATGCGGTCCACGCAAGCAAAACATGCGGTCTACGCAAGTAATGGAATTAATTATAAACATGCGGTCTACGCAAGTAAAACATGCGGTCTACGCAAGCAAAACATGCGGTCTACGCAAGTCATGAATTGGGTTACAAACATGCGGTCTACGCGAGCAAAACATGCGGTCTACGCAAACAAAACATGCGGTCTACGCAAGTAATGATACTGATTACAAACATGCGGTCTACGCAAGTAAATCCTGCGGTCTACGGAAACAAAACATGCGGTCTACGCAAGTAATGAAATTGGTTATAAACATGCGGTCTACGCAAGCAATGGAATCGATTACAAACATGCGGTCTACGCAAGTAGTGAAATTGAATATACACATGCGGTCTACGCAAGTAATGGAATTGAATATAAGCATGCAGTCTACGCAAGTAATGAAATTGAATATAAGCATGCGATCTACGCAGGCAACGAAATGGATCATAAACATGCGGTCTACGCAAGTAACGAAATTGATCAAATTAACGAGACCAAATTCGAATGCGACCTCCGATTTACCTTTCGGAAGGGTTTGCAACACACTCAGCTCAAAAACGGGCACACCCTGTTCATATCAGAGAGAGATAACATTTGCTGCTGCTTTAATTGCCATTCTGACTTGAAGTAGGCTTCAGCTTGGGGCCGAAATACACTCATACTTCGGAGTAGTGACAAGGCTTGAGGAGGTACATCCGGAGTACAATCACGGAATTTGCTGAATGTGAAACACACTCAGATGCTTCGATTTTCCCTCTTTTCTTTTGCTTTGCAGTCTAGAACCCATACAGCTTCAGATAGGTCCTTGTTCTACTGTTCTCACATGACCTGGGTTGAACCCTGCGGTTTATGAAAGAAAGAATCTTGTTTTGCACAAATGTGGAAAATGTCACAGCACTCTGAGCACAAACGATTTTATGAAATTGAGAGATGGGTTCTTGACCGGGGTATTGAGCCTACGACTGAATACAGCAAAGACGACCCAACAACGGAAAATAAAGGTAAACAACCTAAACACATCGAGACACGCTCGGAACGACTCAAAGCAAGAATCGAGAAAAACAAAACAGAAGACACAACACACAGACGTGTTACAAAGACGAGAGACCTCTCAGTGCACGAGGAGCCAGTTTCTCTGGGTATTATTTCCTACCCTTTCTCATTTGTGATTCTCACATCACTCGGCCCTCAGGCTCTGTTTTTCTGAAAAAAAAACCCTTTTGTCACTTTTTCTCTCAGCGCACATCTCTCTATTCTTCAATCTCTCATTTTTTTATCCCTCTCCTGGGTGGTTGATGGATAAACAGGAAGTTGCGGGCTCTTGCCCCTAGCATTCCACTAGATTCTTTTTCTTCTGCTCATAACAGTGAGTTTCTCCCACAGAGGGGTTGCGCTATAACTGGGTGTGTAGCAAATCTGCAGCTGATATCGGTTGACGGTGCCCTGCTGGGGAGTTTGGACGTGATCAGATCTATCCAGGTGATGGAGTGGAATATCTTATCCCATTCCAGTTCGTGCTTCGTACTTGGCTTGATACCTCGCTGCTTGGAGGAGGAGAGAGCTTTCAGCCCTTTGTTGTTGACTTCAGTTGTGCCCTTTCTGGCAGGTAGAGTGCCCTTCTTGGCAAGTATGGTGCCCTTTCTGGCAAATGCATTGACAACAGGGAAAAGACAGGAAGCCTGACTCAACTATGCCCCTAGTTCATCATTTTGACCATTTTTTAGTTTTGCTTTCTACTAAAACAATCTTGACCAAAATGAGAGTTAGATTAACATGCATGTTCGATTTTGATTTGAAATCAGGCAAGTCAGGCTATGAGCACTGAAAATTTTCCTTTTTTGGGTCCAAGAAATGGTCCAGTTTTTGGAAAAGATGGAATAATTTTCTAGAAAATTTGTCAACCTCAGTAAAAATTCTCAAAAACTATTTTTGCAAACGGTCACTGCTCAACGAGCAGAGAACCTACTTTTGAGACGCACAACCTCAGATCCAAAGGAAAACTGCCCTGTGCTTGAGGAGAGCTTTATGGCAACGGAAAGTTGCCCCTTGTTTGAAAGGCACCGCAGCACATTTTATGGCAACGGAAAGTTGCCCCTTGTCTGAATGGCACCGCAGCGCATTGTAATCAGTCTTCATGGTAATGGTCACAACCGGACTCTTGGATACAGAGAAGGCGAGGACCATCAAAAACCAACACATGGACACACTTGATTTGGAAGTGTTTGTGGCTGGACTTCAGAATGAAGTTGCCTACGTATCCCAAACATGGGAATCAAGCCTTACGTAGTTCGGGGTTAAGGTACACTCGGGTATTAACCTCTCCTTTTTAGGCTCTAACTTTTGCCAAGGCGCCCGTCGCGGGTTTTCGACCTTGCGAGCTTTGTTCTTCTTCTTTTTTTTTTTCAATTTTTGTATCTTTTCATTCTTTTTTCTTTTTTGCATTTTTTTTCTCTTTCTTTTTTTTGCATTTTTTCTCTTTTTTTTTTCTTTTCTTTTGCATTTTTTTTTTTTGCTTTCTTTTTTTTGTATTTTTCTCTTGCTCTAACTTTTGCCTGGGTCGCCCTTCCGGGTTTTCGGCCCAACGAGCCTCTCAAAGGGTAAAAGTGTAACAAGTCCATGCCAAATGGTTGTAGGGTTTTGAATCCACCCGTATCCAGGAGAGTGGCTGTGGTATTGATTTACTGAAGGATCCATCTTCGGCTCTTCGAGCATATCGGACATTTTTGCCTCTAGTTGAGAGGGGGGGCTTCTGATCTAGCTTTACAAGCTTCCTTTGATCTGATCTTCTTGATCTGACTTTGGTGCCTCTTGTTCGAGGGTTGCTTCAAATCTGGCCACACAGGCCTCACATTGTAGTTGACCGTTGAACGTTCTGAAGTCAAGTTCAAGGTTTTGGGAGCAAAGGGGTTGAATCTTGAGGCTGAGAGCGATCCTAGGCTGCACAATCTCAAGAGTGATTCCACACAGGTCTTCGCAGGACCGCGCAAAACATTTTTTGAAAGTTTTTAAGAAAGCGACAAATCGCTCGCGCTGAAGACAGTGTAGGACCAATCTGGATCAAGCCAGGATCCTTCTCAGTACTCATACTAACAAGCAAGATCTCATTCATGAAGGGCTTAGCATGCCTCTCTTTCTCTCAATTGATCAAAGTTTTGCAAAACCCGAGGAATTCCTCCCTCTTTGTTTTCACCGCAGTGTTCAAAAAGTTTTGAAAAACTCAAGTCATTACAATGACTTCAAAGCACAGAAAAGACAGAGCTTCTAGTCAAATACTGCCATCTCATTTAGAAATTCTGGCACAACTGGCACACGGCAGAAGCAAACACGAGAGTGTGAAAATCACTGCTGTTCCCTTCAGATCTGTTGGCATAACTGGCTCCAAGGCAGAAACAGACTCAAAAGAAAGCAAAAAAGACAAACACAAAACAAAATGGTGATGTCCGAGGTAACACCCCCAGAATCACCCGACTCCAATAAAACAGGACTGACTCGGTACAACAAGACAGACTCAACAGGATTGACTTGATACAACGAGACAGACTCAACAGGACTGACTCGATACAATAAGACAGACTCGGCAGGACTGACCCGATATAACAAGACTGACTCCATATAACAAGGTAGACTCAACAGGACTAACTCGATATAACAAGGTAGACTCAACAGGACTGACTCGATACAACAAGACAGACTCAATAGGACTGACTCGACACAACGAGACAGACTCAATACCCAAGTCAGAAAGTAGAATAAGCAGCACTCGCAAATGCTCAAAATAGTGCGTGCCAAACGCCACATCCGGAGTAAACTGAGTGCCGCCCGCAGGTGGTTCATCCCCCGATCACATAACAACACAAGTCCAGAGTACCCGGGGGATATCAGACCCTTCTGAAACTATGGTTCCAAGACCACTTAGCAAAACAGAAAACAGACAGCATCTCAGCCTGATTTCACCTGAACAGATACGAGCATAGCGGAACGAATGTACTCAATACTGATCACTGTTCCCCAAATATCTGTGCCAAAACTGATACCCTCAGGTAAAACTGATTCCCCAAATACTGATGCCCGCAGGCCTGATGCCCAAACTTGCAGACTGATACATGCATTTCCTGTAGAGATACACTCTAAAAGCACGTAGCATGTAAAAGAGAGCCAAAACACCCCTATGTTGGGGTAGGGTTTCCCTGTCCTATTTTGTCAGGAGCTAGGGTTTCACTATGCACGCAGCGGTTTCAAACAACCTATATCGGGTAAGCAACCTGTCCTAGTTTGGAATGGTCACTACGGATTCCGAATATGCACTAGGTCGAATGGTCAAAAGGGGTGCCCCGGTAAAACCGGGGTTTGTGTTCCCATGCTGTCATAGCCCATAACCGGTCAGCCTTATGGTCATGCTTTCACAAGACAAGCCTCCGGCAAACCGTTCAAGAATGGCAGATGGCAAACACGGTGTCCTAGGCGCACCAATGCACATGCAATGCAAAGAAACACATAAGTGAAATCAAAACAGGATATCATGAGTTCGAGTCAAACTCTCTAAACTCCCCAGCAGAGTCGCCAGAAACTGTAGACGCGCCCTTGGGCTTCGCTACTACAGTTCGGACTCCCTTTTGTTGTCGGTTCTTAATCTGAACCAAAGAGTCCAAATCCGGCAAATCGTTTTGAGAAAACAGATTTTTTTTTTGAAAAGAAGTGCCAAACATGGACTGCTTTGCCAGATACAGAGTCGCCACCTAAATATTTTTTTTAATGGGGAAATTTAGGAAACCCTGACTCGGTGCCAAAGGCCACGTGTCCGTCATCACCAAAGTTGCCTCGGCTCGGGAACTTGGGTACGATTGGGGAAGGTCAGCTATGAGCACCCCTTCTCACCCGGTCCGAAGACCGGCCTCTACTAACCGTGATATCCATTTTTGAAAACGTTATGTGCTCTTATTCCGGTTATTAGCCTAAATTTACTACGTTATGCGCACAGCAAACAAGTATAGACCAAATCGCCCAAATTGGAATAAAACATTTCATGTTTGTTTTAAAAATGGTTTGCTACTCGCAAGTAGGCTAAAATGAAGATTTTGCCACCCTCGAGTGGGCTTTGGAAAAGATGGCTTTGCCACTATCTAGTGGGCTTAAAACTCACAGTTTTAATGCATTATTCCAACTTAGGTAATTGGACCTCCATCCACAGGCATTCAAGCAGTTGCATCATATAAGCAGCTAGCCTCATGGTAATCATGTTATTATGGCAACACTCACACGCATGCGATATGCTAAAGCATAAAAGCTTACCTAGTACTCCAAGCCAAAACAGAAAAGTGGCTAATGCATCACAGGCAAAATGCAGCTATAATAGGCTCGGCTATCCTAATCATGGTATGTGAAATGCAATCAATTGATGCACGTATTCAATTTGGAATTGAAATACAAATGCAGTTAGAATGATGCGCCGAGCCCGGTGCATGCAAGACAAATGTATGAATGCACGCATGCATAGCATAAGGTATGCTAAATTAAATATGCCCTAATACTAACCATCAAAAGCAGGTAAGTAAAAGGGAGAAAGAAGTGGGGGTTGGAAGACATGCACACACGCACCCATACTTGTTACAGATTCGCCCTCGCTCGGAGGGACCAAAAAGAATATACAAATTAATTAACCTACAAGCTAATTAATTATTACAGACCACTTAATTAATTAACAAATTAACTAAGCTAAGGAAAGCAGTAAAAGGCCTCGGGAAGCGGGTCCAATGTAATGCATGCTCGGGTTCCACTCGGAAGCGCACTGCCATGCATAGACTGCCTCTGTTTTCCCTGCTCTGCCTCTCTGAAGACTACCAAAGTCTCTGAATTGCTTCCCTGAACATTGGGAGACACCACCGGCTGAGTAGAATCTCCAC
The DNA here is from genome assembly GCA_036172215.1 of Camellia granthamiana. Lineage (NCBI taxonomy): Eukaryota > Viridiplantae > Streptophyta > Magnoliopsida > Ericales > Theaceae > Camellia > Camellia granthamiana. The sequence goes on from CM069910.1 coordinate 105,057,409, forward strand.
CGGCAGTGGGATGTGGTCATCGGCTGTTGATGAAGCCACCGGCCATCTATTAACTGCCGGTCGGCACTAGGTGCGGTCGATCGGCAATAAATTCCTGCAGAACCTGTTTGACAGCAGCAGGGGACAGAGCAAGGCATGGCAATGCATTTCAAGCAAATGTATGCACCACCACATCCCTTATCATATTTATGACTCAAAGGGGCATGGTCCTTGATTCTCGGACCACTAATCGCGCATTTCAATGCGTGATGGCCCAAGAAACCAAGTATGCATTTTGATTTCAAATGAAATGCAATGCAAACAAGCACAAAGAGACCCAACCTCTATCATACTCAATTCAAGAGGCAAGGCAATGCATGCACAATGCAATGCAACCTAGGCATGTGAGCTAAGGATGCAACATGTCAATGCAAGCAAACATTCAAGGTATATAACAACCTAGGCAAGCAAGCATGCAAGGCATGAAGCAATGTGACCACATTTGAACAACATGCGAAAGGTGGTCTTAGACCAATATGGACAAGCCTCGGCCATGTCTAAATAGGAAGCCAAAATGCTATGGAATGGAGGCAAATACACACACAAGCAATGCATGCAAACATGGCCCAACACTTAAGCATTAAAGAGCATCTTTTAAACACACTTAAAAGAGGATAATCATGGACGAATGGCATGCATATCAAGCTTTGAAAACATGTAGAAGATGATGCCAAATCAACCTACCAATGCAAGTAAGACATGCAACCAAGCCCAAGGACTTAAACTAGGATCAAATGACACATGAAGCAAATGACCGAAGTGAGTCAAAATAGCCCTAAATCATGCAAAAGTAAACCCCAAAAACCACTTAGATGGCATCTAAAAGGTCTAAGTATGGAAGCATACACAAGGGTCCAAGTATGAAGCATAAGACAACAACCTTATAAAGCATTAAGGGGGCATCAAATGTAAGCATACAAGCACACCACAAGGACTGAAATGACATGGCAAGTGGTTCCAAACCACTGAAATGATGCAAGGATGGCATGCTAGAGGGGTCCATGCTTAAGGCATACAAGGGAGATTGCATGGTAGCTATACAAAGCGAAGCATGGATGACCCAAACAACCAAAAAACAGTCCTCAAGCACACCAAAACATGCATAAAAGCTTCACAAAGCTAAGCCAAAACAAGTAAGCATAGTGGTCTAAATGCTAAGCACATGTTAAGGCAATTCATGGCATTACAAGACAAGTATGCAAAGCAAGCATGGTGTGTGTAAACCAACTTAAAACAGTGCTATATCATGGCAAAATAAGCACAAATACTACTTAAGACATGGCCAACATGAACTTAAACAAGGTGCTCACACATGAGGCTAAAATGACAAGTTTTGAAGACAATAAGGAGAGGGGATGGCCCTCTCCTTCTTGGGACCTTAAACCACCATCCTCACCACTGAAATCCCTCAAGATTTCAGTGGTGAGGAGGCCCAAACAAGATGGTCCCGAAGCTCACCAAAAACACACAAAAAAGAGGCGAAACAAGGCCTAAGAGGGGGTAAACGACCCCAAACACAAAAGTGACCTTAATGAAGTATCTTAAACACAAAAAAACAGAACTTTGTTATGTTATACACAAAGCTCAAATCAGCAAGCAAGATAGGCTAAAAGTGTGTGCAAAAACGGGGAATAAAAGAGGGTTAGATGCTCACCCTTGTAGACCAACGGGGACAGCAGCCTTTGGTCCCAAAAACCGGCTCCTTAGCCTCTGAAAATGGCCTCCAAGAAGCTTAGATAGATGATGGAGAGGTGTGGTTGAGAGGTGGTGTGCAAAAGGGGCCAAGAACCAACACTTATGGAGCTTGGATGTAGAGATATAGAGGGATACAACTCTTGTATCCCTTAGACCAATTCTTGGAACCCCTCAAATGGAAGAGGAGCTCTTCTATTTATAGAGAAGATGGAGGCTTGAAGCTTCTAAGAGAAGCTAAGCAAAAAGGGTCAAGGGGGTCAAGCTTCTCTTAGAAGCTTGGAGCAAAAGGGCCAAGAAGGCTAAGCTTCTTGGAGAAGCTAGACAAAAGAGCCAAGCTTCTTGGAGAAGCTAGGCAAAAGGTTCAAGAGGTGCAAGCTTCTAGGAGAAGCTAAACCAAGGTGCAAAAGGTTCAAGCTTCTTGGAGAAGCTAAACCAAGAGTTCAAAAGGTTCAGGCTTCATCAAGAAGCTAGAACCAAGGGTTCAAAAGGTTCAAGCTTCCTCAAGAAGCTAGAACCAAGGTGCAAAAGGTTCAAGCTTCTTGGAGAAGCTAAACCAAGAGTTCAAAAGGTTCAAGCTTCATCAAGAAGCTAGAACCAAGGGTTCAAAAGGGTCAAGCTTCCTCAAGAAGCTAAAACAGGGGGTTCAAAAGGGTCAAACCCCCTCAAGAAGAGGTCTCGGCCAGAAAAAGAGTCAATCAGCCAAATAAAGATGGCCGACCGACCAAACAGAGTGCCGACCGGCCAAATATATGGCCGATGGAAACAAAACACTGGCCGGTGGCCTCTAGCCATGGCCGGTGATGTGTGGGGATGTCTCACAAGCCATTCCCTGCCCCTCAAAAGCAAAACACAAGTGTTTGGGGCAAAACCAAACACAAAACAGTCGAGTCGGGAGATCCTGAGACAAGGCGCGTAGCCGAGACCTCCGGGAACTCGAGACGAACACAAACATGGATGATCACCGGGTGTTCAAACGGTGACGTCCAAGTCTTGAGGACGGTCAAAAATGGGGTGTCTACATATAGAAAACGCAGAAACACTGCATTCTTCATGCCCACATCTTTTAGTATAAATCGTATCATTTGCACGAGGGCTGCCTCGCATATTGCCATCTTCACGTCCTTATCATCATTTCATTGCATTACATAGATTTTCAAATTATTTTCAAAATTTTTGAGAGTGTAGTACATGTAAGCCTAACTTTCAAACAACCAGCTACGCGAACCGTGTAAGTCTAACTTTTGATTGCATTTCGAACATATCATTTGCATCTTACCCCTGGGCTACGCTGGTTTGATTCGTTGTAAAAGGATACGTAGGCAACCTTCATGTCCAACCAACTACATTTGCATTTTGTTTGTTTGCCTAAATCTTACGGCTTTGTCAAAAGGGTCGTGTTCGGGTTTTGACATTCACTCACGTCATGAAATAATGTACCAGCTCTGTCGAAGAGGGGCAACTGTAGGCACTCCATTTTGACCGACTCTAAGACTTGGGCTCCTTCTCCTCAAGCACCCGATGATGAAAGACCAGTACGCGCAAATCTTTCGATCCCTTCAACAGCGAGCATTATCCAGAAGTTGATTCTAACATTTTCACCTATTTTGGCCAAATGTTTCCAAACTGTTAAAACCTTTTTCAAAATGTTTTCTTTATCCATGCATAAATCCAATCATTTTCGTGATGTTCAAGCTTATCATTTCCATGCATAACTGTAGGCACTCCATTTTGACCGACTCTAAGACTTGGGCTCCTTCTCCTCAAGAAGCCGATGATGAAAGACCAGTACGCGCAAATCTTTTGATCCCTTCAACAGCGAGCATTATCCAGAAGTTGATTCTAACATTTTCACCTATTTTGGCCAAATGTTTCCAAACTGTTAAAACCTTTTTCAAAATGTTTTCTTTATCCATGCATAAATCCAATCATTTTCATGATGTTCAAGCTTATCTTTCAAATCAACGTGCCGTGGCTTTCGGAAACTGAGCAAAGACAAAGTGGGAACGAGTCGAAATAAGGAGAATCCTTAAAAAAAAAACATTGTTTTCCCTGCAAAATTGCCTCAGGCATACAAAAAGAAGGCCTACCATATAACTCTTATGCCTGACCATCCATATTTTGGCTAGTCGGCCATAAAATAAATGGCCGGACATCTTTTGGTTGATTGAACCATTTTGTCGAGAAGAGGAGCAATTTTAGGGAGACGGTCCTCCCGTGCATGTGAGGTTGCCACCTCTGCAATTTTTTCACTAATTACGAACCAAGAAACCTTTTGGCCTATATAAACACCTCTCCCTGAAGGGATAAGGGGAGAATAATTTTCATTAAGGATATAGACACCCAAAATTCTCTAAGCTTGCAATTCTTCTAATTTTCTCAATCTACATATACATACACCATTGAAGACCATGGATTGAAGCTCAAGTTGCTAGAGATTGAAGATCAAGTTCAGAAGATCTCAGGGTGCTTGGAAGAAATGATTACTAACCAAGAGGCTTATCTTCCTCAATTGAAGTAAATTTACCAACTTTCTCACCACTCTCTCTTCTATTTTCTTTCCTTTTCTCTCTTACTAAACACTTTGAAATTCCGAATTTAGTAGTTTAATATGTGATTGGGCATTATGGATAGTGGAGGGGATTAGGCATCCCTCCATGTTGGATTACTTGAGTTCTAGTCTTTTCTACACTTCTTTCTTATTTTCTCACCTCCCAAACACTCTATTTTCTGATTGTTTTTGATAATTTAGATTAGTTTTGGACATGTATATAGGGTTCTACTCCTACCCTATAGCTTGTTTTGATAATTGTTTTGTTTTACCTCATTTTCTTTTATTTTCCATCACTTTCTCACCAATTTTTTCATCATCCAAACATGTTTAATTCTCATGATCTAATACATGCTCACATTCTAATGAGTATTTGGGATGCTTTGTGAAATTAATTGGGTAGTATATGGGCCTAAATTGGTGGTTAAAGATTTGTAGATTCTATTTTCTTTCACTTTCTCTCACTTTCTCTTATTCTCTCTCATCTTTCTTGGAAGCCAAACATGGTTCCCATCTAGAAGTAATTTGTAATCTACTCTCTCTATCTACTCTTAACATGGATTTGAGTATCTATTTACTGTTTTCCATGAGAGATGATGTAGATTCATATTCACTTCTTTGATTTGTTTCTTGTTTAATTTCCATTTCATGTATATTTTTTCTATGATCATCATTGATTCCCTATATTTTTTTATAATCAAAGAAGTCTATCATCTCATCCCCTTCTCTATGATGAGTATGGTAGTTCTCATTTTAGTCTCTCTCTTTGTTTTGCTTCCATGATCATCATGTGATTTTGTATATCCATTGGTGATTGAAAAAGACCATCATCTCATCTCTTCCATTGTGAGAATGACGCATTTGGCTTATTTCCATTATTTATTTGTTTGATTTTATGATCATTGTGTAGTATTTCATGATGCTTTGTAGCTCCTCTCGCGTTTTCATTTTATAGCTTTGTAAAGATGGTTACTGTGACAACCCCATTCTATATTATGCTTTTAATTCCTTAATTGTGCATGTGCTTATGTGCTAAGTGTGAATTTGAGTGATTAATATGTCATTAATATGATCTTGACTTTATATCTATTCATTGTAGCAAAATCTGTTATGATTTTTGCTTTTATATGAAAATTGAAGGCGTTAATGGTCTCAGAAATCAAAATTGGTTAACTTATTATGATCAACATAATTTTTAGATCCTATTAGGAAGTTTGATTAAAATTTGATTTAGTTAAAAAATATTAAGTTTTGATTAAATCAACCTTAAATTATTCCCTTAATCCTTGGTTATTAATAATTAAGCCATTTAGTATATATATGTTATGATTAAGAAGTTGAGCTCAATACTTCATTTTGGCTGAAATTTGTAAGTATAGAGAGAGAGAGAGAGAGAGAGAGAGAGAGAGAGAAGGGGCTCAACTTGGAAAATTTTGCTTGAAGCTTGTGGAATTGTCTGAAGTAATTGAAGAATTAGCTTGTGAAGGTTTAATTGAAGACCTTAGGTATGAGTTTGAACCATAATTCAAGTGTTTAAGCCATCAACTATGTGAATTCAAAGAGATTATGTTTTTAAATGAAAGAATTGAGCTAGAATTGTTATAATCAAAGTCAATTTAGACATGCATGCAGAATTTGATAGAGTTTCATAAGTTTGAACATAATTTATGTCATATATGTTGAGTTTTGAAGCTATCTTCTTCATGCATTCACGAATTATGAAGTTTTAGAGCTTAATTCCATGATTTACAAGATTTTGAAAATGAATTGCATGTTTTTGTAAACTTTGGAAAAGAATTGAAGTTTAATCATACATGCATGATCATTTGAGTTGAATTCAAGTAGTTTGGCCATGAGGCTTGAGAATTGGTCTTGAATTCAGGTTTTTGGAAGAGTTTTAAGTGTTTGAGAAATGGTTTATAGGCTATGCAAGAATTTGTGCTTGAATTGCAAGCTTTGAAGCACAACTTTGTTATGGAATTTCTAGAATTCTATCTCACCACTTGAGCGAACAATCTGTTGCTCGAGAGCACATTGCATGCATCTAGTATTTTTGCAGGCATTTGTAGTTGGCTCGAGTGACCAAGTGATTGCTCGAGTGACCACTTTTTATTTTGCATCTTGGCTCGAGCGAGCATCGAGCCTAGATTTGGATCATCTAGTACTTTTACAGACCAAGTGGTCCACTCGAACGACCAATATTGCGCTCGAGCGAAGTACTCTGTTTCAGCGAATTTTGAAAAGACATCTTCTGATCAAATGTGCATTCTCATTCATTTCTGAGCATTCTTAGGCATGAATTGAACATCCTAAATGAAATAAAGGGTTAGAATGAAGCCAAAGAAAATTGAATATGTTAAAGAACAATCCAATTAAGCAATGTGATTCAACATGTGTATGTTGATGTATTGTGTAGGATCATCTGCAAAGACAAGTCAACAACTGAATCACTGTGAGTAATATCTTAGTAAAGATATTTTCTTACATACTTCATTTTTTGAATGTACTAATGTGATAAGCTTTTCAAAATTCTGATTTTGTAAGTGTGAATGAGTTTTTATCTGTTTGATCAATATGATATTTATAAATGTGATTGATTTGACACGAATGTGTATGATGGACCCAAGGTCATTTTGTATATTTGAAATGGACCCAAGGTCATTCTGTATATATCTAAATTAGACCCAAGGTTGTTCTGTACATTTGATAAGCAAGGTCGTTTTGAACATTTGATAAGTCTAATTATCTGTTATGAGTTCACTGAATGGTTGTGATACAACTGTAAATGATTGGACCACAGGTCATTCTATTGTGATATGATCAATTCCATTATGTACATCTGTTGGACGCAAGGTCGTTCTACTATATGTTGGACCTGAGGTCATTTTGTTATGCAATGCCTATGATATAGAAATACTTATGTCAATTACTAGAACTCATTTACATAAACCCTTTACTTTGATGGTTTTGAATGTCAATGATGTTTAAAAGATCTTGGATATGTGGAATCTTATTATATGTGTATACGTGTGAGTTATTAACATATGAGATATTTTGTTTATGCCATTTATGCATAGCTCATTTGAGAAAATTTGTTAGTCTACTTCCGCTTCTAGCCCCCTTGTTATTAAATATGTCTGTATTCCGGTTCGGGTCATGATAGAGTGGTATCAGAGCACGAGCTAATAATTCACACACTTGTCCAAATGAGCAATAAGATTTCTAGAAAAGACTTAAGATGCATTTATTTGACAAGAATCTGCCTGTGTGCATTGAGAACATGTAAATATTTGGAACATGAATTGTTTTGCCTATATGTATTTATGTGCAAGTTTTGTGTCTATTATAATGCTAGTTGATAAAGATAATTGTGAGAACAAGGGCTGATGAGATAGAAGAGTCGACTACGACTCGACTGGACAGAATGGAAAGGATTATCCATGATATGTCTGTAGTATTGAGGCAACAACAGTAACAACCACATCCACTTCCGCTAATGCCAATACCAATGCCGCCTGTACATGATTGTTACACTGATGATCGTACAATTGCTCTCACTAAAGAATTTAAGAAGATAAAACCATCATTGTTCCATGGGGAAGCAGACCCACTAAAAGCTGAAGCTTGGGTCCTTAGAATAGAGAAATTATTTGAGGTATTTCTGTGTGTTGAGGCACAAAGAGTTGAGTTGGGCGCATTCACTCTAGGGGATGAGGCAAGACAACAGAAATAGAAGTTATAGCCATGTTCAGAAATTGGAGTTCATAGTAGAAACAGATTCAAAATCATATTCATAATCGGAATTTGCAATTATTCATAGGTGGTACATTCATTAGCACTAATAGAAATGGTTTACCCATAAAGGAACGGCCATAAAGGCGTACAGTTGACTTACGTGCACGGAGACGGTATAGTTGGCTCATGAGACGTGCATTTGGCCTATAAATGGGACGTATATAGAAGGATCCATAACAGTTGACTCGTGAGACATATAGTTGGCCTATAGTTGGGACGTAACAAAACAGATAACAGATGTCATCTGAAGCTAATGATGACATGAGTACATTTCAGAAACGTTGGACAATCATTCATTCATACAGAAAATAAAATTGCAGAAAATAGATCATCTTATATCATTTAGAAAATACTTATAATTTGAACATAGCTTTACAAAGTTATTACTCATAGATGGCTCCAATAGTAGATAGACAAAAAGGATAACCGGATAGCTTATGGCGCATGACCTACACAAACATAACATATACACACATTGAAACACACAGTCAGAGTACTCAATTTATTTCATTTCATTTTTAGCGTGTTTCTAATCTTTGTCCTCATTACTATGTTTTAATTATGGCCTAGGAAGGCCTAGGATGCAATGAGGATGCTATAATGCACTTGAAACTACTTGGATAGATTTGCTGAAAACAGGGTCTTTGCTTGAGCGAAGGTTCAAACATAAGGGTGGTCGCTCAAGTGTAACTTTCGTCACTCAAGCGGTCTGTAAACTCTGCAAAAGTACTGGTTACTTGATTTTTCCGCTTGACACACGCTCGGTGGTAGCTCGAGCATGGGACTAAGGTCTTCGCTCGAGCGCAACTCTGGTCGCTCGAGCGGTCTACAAAACTTGTAAACTTCTGGGAGCATGCATTTTACGCTCGAGCCAACTTTTGTACGCTCGAGCGTAGGATCTGTTGCTTTAGCAGTGAGGCAAAATTTTAGAATTTCTAGATTGCACTCCCAAGCTCAAAACTCGAATTCAAAGCTTTTAAACACATCTTCTTGGACCAAAAGCTTAAGGAAACATGTGTTAACTCATAAAACATTTTGAATTCAAAATTATTTCTCAAAATCAAAGCCCAAAAGTATGCTAATTGTGAAAACATATCATTACATATCATGCATGTAAAGATGCAAGTTTAAAACTTTCAAAACATGATCAAATGAGGTGTTTAACTCAAAAACATGTTGAATTCTTAAAACAAAGCCAAAATGAGGACATGCAAGAGGGGATTCTTTGAATTCAACTTCAAAATCATGAGAATTATGCATGCATGCATGGTATGATTTCAATTCCTTCATTCTAACTTAATTCTAGCATCTCTTAGTTCCACCCTTTTAAATTCAAGTATTACTCAACTCAAGGACAAACTTCAAAGGGTAGGATTCTTACCTTAAGTGTTCAATTGGGCTCTAAATGATCAATTTTCAAAGTCTCCAAGCTAGTTTCTCCAAATTCTAGCTAAAAGCTTGATCTCAATTCCTTCTAGTCTCTCTCTCTCCCTCTCTCACGTTTTTTTATGGCAAGAGATGATGAAGTGTGTGTGTGTCTAGTGGTGGCATAAGACAACATATGGCTTATATAGGGACCATTAGTGAGATTAATTAATCCTTGCATAAATTCAACAAATTCTACTTATTTTATTCTAAATATTTGGTTTTGAATTGAATTTCAATTAAACCTACCATAAAATTCTAAAAATCCTAAATGCCACATATACTGAATCAATTTCGAGATTGGATGCTGATAAGGCTTTAATTCACAAAACAAAATAGAAATACAAACTTATATTTCTACCATGGCCAGATACAATGCAAATCACATAGATAACACATAAGTAATCACATGATTTCATCTTAGATACTTATCAGGCATTCTTAATCATGGGTCAAGGTTGTTACAACTTCTTAGTCATACAAAATAGTGTCCGACCGAACAAGAATTTGTTCGCCCCAGCTAGATCAGGTTTCTTCAAGGATAGTTTTGACCTTTCACCTCCAGAAATGTTTATAAAAGAAGCCTGATGGTTTCTTTTCATTCCATGCCATCCAAATTCATTCCCTTTTTCTCTAGATTTTCACCCTTTCTCAGATTGCCAACCAACCCATGGTTTTTTTCCTTAAAAAAACTACCCAATTCCTCTACATTTTGAACTGAACGATTTGTGAATCTGTCAAGTTTGAGCTTTTTACTCCTTGTGTATTCCACATGGCTTGGGCCAAGTTTTCCCTTCTACTTTGGTTCCTCATGTTTCTCTTCTTTTTTTTTGGATTTTCGGGTGACCCATGTTAGATTTTAGATTTTTTCCTTCCTTCTCTTGATTTTTGGTTACCCACACCCCACCATTCATCCATGGCTGCTAATATCCCTCATGGGGATGATACGATCATCGTCGACCCCTTATGTGCCCTCCCCCGTCCCTAAGGCTAACCTTCACATGCCTGCTCTGGACGTTGATATTTAGATGGACGATCTTGACCTAGCTGCAAAGGATATTATCCCTGTAGAGCTGGAGCGAGAGTTGCCTTCTTTGCACTTGAGGCTCTTTGACCCAGCCACCTACCATCCCCATATTCACTGGTTGATTCATGGGAGCATGCTTATATTCGATGAGTTTGAGCTGAGGGTTGTTTCAGAACTACTACTCCAAGAGTGCCGAGTGCACCTACCATATGGTGCCTGATTAGTAAGGATTCACCCCAATTTTGTACTTTCTTTTGATATTTCATTCTTAATCCATTTCATCATTTTACTCACTAACAAAGTTCCTTCTTGTAATAGGATGACGATTGACAGATGAATAGATATGTGATGGTTTAGAGCCCTCGGCGTTAGTATCGGGCTCGCCCCCCTGAGGTCTAGGCTTTGGTGGTCAAGGGTAGCTTTGACTCATTTTGTTCGGGGATCACCAAGCGTTAGGCCACTCGATTAGCCTCTGCTTCTCTGATAAAGAAATGGTGGGATACCACTAACTCTTTCAACTTCTCTTTAGCCAAGGAGATGACGATGACTACCTTCAACTTTTCTATAATCACCAGCCTTAGAGTAGGGGGTTATCTGATCCCCTTTGATCTAGATATGGGGGATTGAAATGTTGCCCAGGTTCATTTGCTCGGGTAATTCCCCGAGGGATAGCCTGGGGATGATACAATATACTTGGCTCTACTGGAGGTTTCATAGCGGGACTCTAGAGACCACAACTCACAATGCCCGCGATTTTCTCCTTTACATCATTTGTGACAACCTCGTTCTGTATTAAATTTTCAATTCCTTAATTGTGCATGTACTTATGTGGTAAGTGTGAATTTGGGTGATAAATATGCCATTAATATGTTTTTGACTTTATATCTGTTGATTGTAAGACAATCTGTTATGATTTCTGCTTTGATCTAAAAATTTAAGGCCTTAATGTTGTCAAAAATTGAAATTGGTTAATTCATTGTGGTCAACATAAATTTTAGAACCTAATGAAGGGTTTGATTAAAATTTGATTCAGTCTAAATTAATTAGATTAAAATCAATGAAATTAAGCCTAGTATTAGATAACCTAAACTTTAATTAATTAGCTTAAGCTTTGATTAGTTAATTAAGCTAATCCAACCTATATACATGTTAAGATAACATTATGCTCGTTATTTTGCACTCAAAATCTATTGGAGCTCTAGAGAGAGAGGAAGATTATCTTGTAGGGAACTATAGGGCTCAACCTCGGAGATTTGGCTAGGAGGCTTGGGCATGTGTTTGGAGCTTTGGAAAAGAGGTTGGAAATAATTGATGCTTCCATGGGAGTTTTGGTTTCAATTATGAAGTTTTAAGCTTTAATTTTGCATAATCATGAAGTTTTACTTGGTAATTGACCATGTACTAATGTTTTGGAAGGGTTTCATATTTTTGGATTGCATCATACATGAATCCATTCTTAGAACATAAGCTTTGAAGTTCAACTCTGATCTAGAAATTCCAAAATTCGGTATCATCGCTCAAGTGAACAATCTATCACTCAAGCGCACATTTCATGCATCTAGTATTTTTGCAAAGAATTGCAATTAGCTCGAGCAACCAAGTCACCACTAGAGCGAGCACCTTTTATTTTACACCTTGGCTCGAGCGAACATCGAGACTAGATTTGGACCATCTAGTACTTTTGCAGACCAAGTGGTCCACTCGAGCGACCAATGTTGTGCTCGAGCGAAGTGCTCTGTTTCAGCATATTTTGAAAAGATATATTCTGATCAAATATGAATTCTCATTCATTTCTGAGCATTCTTAGGCATGAATTGAACATCCTAAATAAATTAGAGGGTTAGAATAAAGCCTAAGAGAATTGAAAAGTTAAACAACAATCCAGTTAAGCAATGTAATTCAACGTGTGTATGTTGATATATTGTGTAAGATCATCCACACGGTCAACAACCAAATCACTGTGAGTAATATCTTAGTAAAGATATTTTCTTACGTACTTTATTTTTTGAATGTCCTAATGTGGTAAGCTTTTCCGAGATTGTGATTTTGCAAGTGTGAATGAGTTTCTAAACGTCTGATCGATAAGATGTAAATGTGATTTATGTGACACAAATGTGTATGACGGACCCTAAGGTCATTCTGTATATTTGAATTGGACCCAAGGTCATTCTATTTAATTGAAATGGACCCAAGGCCATTCTAAACTTCTTATAGGTCTAATTATCTATTATGAGTTGACCGAATGGTCATTATACAGCTGTAAATGGTTGGACCCGAGGTCGTGCTATTATGATATGATCAATTCCATTCTATACATCTATTACACGCTGGACCCGAGGTCGTTCTGTCATCTGTTGCGCCCAAGGTCATTCTGTGATGAATTGGTTATGATATATAAATGCTTGTGTCAATTACTAGAGCTCATTCACATAACCCCTTTACTTTGATATTAGTAACTGGGATTTCGCTTACTCTGTGTTTATATGTATGCAGGTGAGTAGCGGGATGTCTTGCCCCAGCCTTAGTGAACCTGTGAAGGATACCAAGTCTTGTAATATCTATCATGAGTGCCTCATGAGCGAGGCTTTTGTTTATTTTGTCTTTTAATTTTCTATTTGCTTTTGTCAGTTAAGCTCGATCGCTTTTGTATGTAAGTTTAGTTTTTGTATGTTCATGACAATGATGTATGGAAGACCTTGGACATATGGGATTTTATTATATTTTCATGAGTGTGAGTTATTAATATAAAAAATGTTTTTTTTCATGCCCTTTATGCACAAGCTCAATGGACAAAATTTGTTAGTATGCTTTTGCTTCTAGCCCCCTTATTATTAAATATTTATGTATTCTATCTAAGGTTGTAGGTAATCTCATGATTACTCACCGGTTATGATCCAAATCTCCAGGGGGAGGAAAGGTTCATGATAGAGTGGTATTAGAGCACGAGTTAATTACTCATGCACTTGTCCAATTGAGCAATAAGGTGTCCAGAAAAGACTTAAGGGGTATTCATCTAATAAGAATATGTCTGTGTCCATTGAGAACATGTGAATATTTAGAACATGAACTGTTGTGCCTATATGTGTATATGTGCAATTTCTGTATATATTATAATGCAAGTTTATATAGATAATGGTGAGAACAAGGGCAGATAGGATAGAAGACTCAATTACAACCCGACTAGACAGAATGAAAGAATGATCCATGATATGTTAGAAGCATTAAGGCAACAACAACAACAACCACCCCCACCTTTGCCAATGCCAGTAGCGCCTGTACAAGACAATCAAATTGATGACCGTACAATTGCATTGACTAAAGAATTAAAGAAGATGAAACTGCCGTTGTTCCATGGGGAAGTAGACCAATTAAAAGCTGGAGCTCGGGCCCTTGGAATAGAGAAGTTATTGAGGTATTTTCATGTGTTGAGGCACTAAGGGTTCAGTTAGCCACATTCACTCCAGAGGATGAGGCAAGAAGATGGTGCATGCTAATCCGAGAAGACAATAGAGTGATTGATTGGGCAAAATTCCTCAAAATATTCTATGAGAAATATATTTCGCAGTGTGTCCGTGACTGGAAAGTGTCTGATTTTGAGAGAATTAAGCAAGGTAACATGACAGTAGCTGAATACGAAGCAAAGTTCATAGAGTTGGCTAGGTTTGCACCACACATGGTTCACCAATTGTAAAAAAGTGAGAAAGTTTGCGGGTGGACTTCGAAATGCAATTTTAGAAAAAGTAAATGTCTTAAACCTGCCAAAGTATGTGGATGTTCTTGACTGAACTCTAATGTCTGCGGCAAATTTTGCCTCCCATGACCAACCCTTTGATAGAGGAGAAACAGGCATGGTTCTTATTCGAATAAAGGATCATCGTCTTCAAATAAGCAAAACTGAGGAACATCTAATACCTCCAATTCGACAAGAGATTCTACACTAACATGTAATGTGTGTGGCATGAAACACCAAATAGTTTGTTATCATACATCTAAGGCATGTTTTAGATGTGGCAAGACTGGACATATGGTCAGAGATTGTTCCCAAGTTGAACATAAAAGTGGAAGGTCAGCTGCTAGTTCTATTGGATCTATTGCAATGCCAGGAAACACTATCTGACCCACGGGTACAAGAAACACATTGAGGCAAGGGAGAGGTTTTGCACTCGTCCCTGGTACATGAAATACATAAGCTCTTGTCTCAGATACCCTTTCTATTTGCAAACAAGATACTTATGCACTAATTGATTCAGGTTCAATACATTCCTTTGTATCTACTATATTTGCATCTAGACTGAATAGACCCATGGAATCAGTGTCATATCTATTGTGTGTATCTGCTCCATCTGGGGAATCTGTTCTGTATCTATCTATATATCGTGCTTGTGAAATACGTGTTGGAGATGCTACAATATTTGTAGATTTGTTACCACTAGACATTAGACACTTTGATGTGATTTTGGGAATGGACGGGTTGTCTAAATATTGTGCCACCATTGATTGTGTAACAAAATGGGTTTTGTTTAAACCTCTACGACATGATGAATTTGCATTTGTGGGTAATGATGTCGTACCTCTGCCTTATTTGATTTGAAAACTACCTAAGAAAGGATGTCAGGGTTATATGTGTAGCATTTTGACCGATCAGCCTATGAATGTTGTGTTAGACAATATTCCTATTGTTGGAGAATTTTCAGATGTGTTTCCAGAGGAATTGCCAGGGGAATTAGTTCATAGGGAAATTGAATTCACTATTGAAGTTGTACCAGGTACCCAACCTATTTCAAAAATTCCCTATAGAATGTCAATTGCTGAAATTAAAGAATTAAAATAATAGCTACAAGATTTGCTTGACAAGGGTTTTATTCGACCGAGTACTTCACCGTGGGGTGCGCTGACTTTATTTATGAAAAAGAACGATGGAATCTTACATTTATGTATCAAATACCGAGAGTTGAATAAGGTAACAATCAAGAGCAAATACCCTCTACCTCATATTGATGACTCGTTTGATCAGTTGTAGGGTTCACAAGTGTTTTCAATGATCGATTTGAGATCCGGGTACCATCAACTAAAAGTGAAAGATGAAGATGTCGAGAAAGCTTCATTTCAACAAGGTATAGACATTACGAATTTTTGGTTATGCCATTTGGGGTTACAAATGCACCTACAGCATTTATGGGCCTTATGAACCGAATTTTTAAATCACACCTTGATGAATTTGTATTAGTATTTATTGATAATATCTTGATTTATTCAAGAAGTGTAGAAGAACGAAAACAACATTTAAGAACCGTTTTGCAAACACTTAGGGAGAAAAAAATTATATGCTAAACTAAAAAAGTGTGAATTTTGGCTAGATGAAGTTGTGTTTCTAGGGCATGTGATTAACAGAGATGGAATTTCAGTAGACCCGTAAAAGATTGAGGTAGTTCTGAATTAGCCTACACCGGCGAATGTGATGGAAGTCCGAAGCTTCATGGGATTAGCTGGGTATTACAGAAGATTAGTGAAAGATTTTTCAAAGATAGCTGTACCACTTACGCAACTTATTCGAAAGGGACAACCGTTTGAATGGACTGAGGAAAAGGAATCCGCGTTTCAAGAAATGAAACCAAGACTGACTACAACACCGATCTTGGCATTGCCCTCAGGTACAAAAAAAATTATAATATATAGTGATGCTTCTTACAAGGGTCTGGGTTGTGTTCTGATTTAGAATGGTAAAGTGATAGCCTACGTGTCTCGACAACTGAAACATCATGAAAAGAACTATCCGACTCATGACTTAGAATTGGCAGCAGTTGTATCTGCATTGAAGATTTGGCGCCACTATTTGTATGGAGCAAAGTACGAAGTCTATATAAAACACAAGAGTCTTAAGTACTTTTTCACTCAAAAATGAGCTAAATACGTGACAGAGAAGATGGCTCTAGCCGATTAAATATTTTGAGCTTTAGATTCCGTATCATCTGGTTAAAGCCAACACCGTAGTTGATTCTTTATGTAGAAAGTCAATAGGGAACTTGGCATGTTTACTGACCGAATAGAAAGAGATATTGAAAGACTTAGAAAGAACCGAGATTGAAGTGGTGTTACATAATCAGGGCGGGTTCATAGCCACTATTTTAGCTCAACCGCCAATCATTGACAAGATTAAACAAACACAAAGAGAGGATAAGTTCTTCAAGAAAGTGATTGATGAATTTTAATCGAATTCAAAAATCGGGTTTAGTGTTGAAAATGAAGTGGTGAGATTTGAAGGAAGATTGTGTATTCTGAACATTTCTGATTTGAAGAAGAAAATTTTAGAAGAACCTCACAAGTCCAAATTTGAAATGCATCTGGGCAACTACAAAATGTATCGGCATTTGAAACAAAGTTATTGGTGGCCTAGCATCAAGAATGAAATTGTAGAATGTGTCTAAGTGCCTTTAGTGTCAACAAGTCAAAGCTGAACATCAAAAGCCGGCGGGATTACTTCAACCTCTTTCTATTCTGGAATGGAAATTGGAGCACATAACCATGGACTTCGTTGTTAGTCTACCTCAGACACTAAGAGGTATAAACTCTATATGGGTTATTGTAGATAGGTTGACTAAATCTACCTATTTTCTACCTATAACATTACAACAAAAAAAGTCTTTGGTGACAAACTCATTTTGTCTACAACATCAAATTTTTGTCACCAAAGTGATCTATAACGAAATAATTTTGTCACCACGTTTGTCACCTATACGTTGTCGCTGAAAGTAGCTGGTGATGAAAAATCCTTTCGTCGCTTATTTTTCATTTTTGGCGATGGAATTTTTCATCTCTAAATGTTGCATTTTTTGTCCTCTATCAACAATTTTGTCACTAGAATTAGATAATATTTTATTTTAATTGTTTTGGCCACAAAATATGAAAATAGAGGTTTTAGTGATGAAATTTATCCTCACCAATGATATAGATTAAGGTGACAAAAAAATTCGTCTCTAAAATGAGTACAAAACAACATTATTTAATGACAAAAAAAATTTTGTCACAAAATATTTCAATTTAGGGACAAAATATTCAACAAATGTGACGAAATTATTTGTTTTGAACTATATCATTAGTAACAAAATTATTCGTCATGTTGTCTGAAAACTTTTTTTATTTCAACGCTAATAATAATTAAAATTTTTAAAAATGAGGGTAATATTTTCAATTTTCAATTTTTCTTTTCACTAAAAATTCCCCGCACATTTTAATAACCTATTCAATAAAATATCTATTACAGATCAATACAAAAATCTGTTCATTTTCATAAACACCACAGTCGAAATGTCTCATAATATCCACAAAAATACAATATCAATTGCGGATTACCAAACACGTCTCCTAACATCCATGAAAAACATGTCTCCTAATATCCACAAAAATATAATATTAACTGCGGATCACCAAACATGTCCCCTAATACCCACAAAAATATAAAATTTACAATGCAACCAAAATACATGCAAGGTAACATTAACAAAAGCACAAAATGAGCAAGCTTCTGCTCTCCAGATTACCAAACACGTCCATATCTAATCTCCAATCTGCAACAAAAGAAAAAAGAAAAAGAAAAAGAAAAAGGAAAAGGAAGACAATTATTATCTTATCAATCAAATATACAATTTAACATTTTTCAAGCCTAAGTGTTGGAAAAGTGCATTTTTCGGCTTAGTTTTCAAATCGGGAGTCCCTTGCTAGTTCTGTAAATTTCCACAACTTACATTGGTCCCTCCCGAGGTGTTCAGGGTGTTCCCCAGACCTTCCCGTGGTTGTTTTACAATTTTGGCCCACGATGGCCTATTTTCAAGCCTAAGTGTTGGAAAAGTTCATTTTTCAAACCGGTAGTCCCATGCTAGTTCCGTAAGTTTCCACAACTTACATTGGTCTCTCTCGAGGTGTTCAGGGTGTTCCCCGAGTCTTCTCGTGGCTATTACATGATTTTGGCCCCCGATAGCCTATTTTCAAGTCCAAGTGTTGAAAAAATGCATTTTTTGACTTAGATTTCAAACCCGAAGTCCCGTGCTAGTTCTATAAGTTTTCACAAGTTACAATGGTCTCTTTTGAGGTGTTTGGGGTGTTCCTCAGGCCTTCTCATAGTTGTTTAACGATTTTGGCCCCTAGTGGCCTATTTTCAAGCCTAAGTGTTGGAAAAATGCATTTTTCGACTTAGTTTTCAAACTGGGAGTCCCGTGCTAGTTCTATAAGATTCCAAAACTTACATTGGTCCCTCCTGAGGTGTTCGGGATGTTCCTTGGGCCTTCTTGAGGTTGTTTCATGATTTTTTCCCCTGATGGCCTATTTTCAAGCCTAAGTATTGGAAAAGTGCATTTTTAGACTTAGTTTTCAAACCAGGAGTCTCGTGCTAGTTCCATGAGTTTTCACAACTTGCATTGGTCTCTCTTGAGGTGTTCTAGGTGTTTTCCGAGCCTTCTTGTGGCGTTTCACAATTTTCGCCCATGATGGCCTATTTTAAAGCCTAAGTGTTGGAAAAGTGCATTTTTCAAGCCCAGAGTCCCATGCTAGTTTCATAAGTTTCCACAACATACATTGGTCCCTCCCAAGGTGTTCGAGGTGTTCCCCGGGCCTTCTTGTGGCTATGGACTCAACTTTCTTCGCGCCCTCTTTGGGAGAGCTTGAATTGGTCCTACAGTTCAGACTCTTGTCACGGTTCTGAATCTAATCTCACAAAGTGCAATGTGAGATTGATAAACACCAAAGTGTCCAATCCGACAAATCATTTTGGAAAATCAGATTTTGAATCAAATAATGCCAAAACTGGACTACTTTGCCAGATTACAGAATCGCAACCTAAATATTTTGTTTTTGGGAGATTTAGGAAACCCTGAGTCGTGCCAAAGGCTACGTGTCCATCATCACCAAAGTTGCCTCGGCTCGGGAACTTGGGTACGAGAGGGAAAAGGTCTTGAAATGAGCATGCCCGCTCGCCCGATCAAAGGATCGGCCTCTACTAATCATGATATGTTGTTTTATAGACCTCATGTGTTCTTATTCCGGTTATTAGCTAACATTACTTTGTGGGGCTCGCGCAAGCAAGTATAGACTAAATCGCATGAATTGGAACAAAACAACTCATATTTGTTTTCAAAAATGGTTTCAAAGCGCCACCCTCAAGTGGGCTTAAAACATTATTTTCCACTTCGCAAAGTGGGCTTAAGAAAACTCAAATTCGTCGAATTGTTCCAATTCAAGCAATCAAGCCTTCATCCACAAGCATTCATGCAGTTTAACAATAAGAACATAGCCTCATAGCAAGCATGCTATCATGGCAACACTCATACTCATGCAAGTATGCTAAAGCGTAAAACTTACAGTGTACTTCGAGCCAAAACAAAAGCTAGTTAGAAATATGCATGATCCTAACTATGCAAAATGCCTATTGCAACACATGCAATAATGCAATTAATAAGCTCGGCTATCTAAGATGGCATATAAATGCAACAATTTGATTACATGCAGTTAAACACGTATTCAAATAAGTGTATTGAAATACGACGCAGTTTGAATGATGCGCCGAGCCCGCTGCATGCAAGACAAATGAATGATGCAAACATGCAAGCATAAGTTATGCTAATTGAAAATGATCCCTAATCTAACCATCACAAGCGGGTAAATAAAACGGAGAAAAACACGGGGTAGGAAGACATGCACACAAGCACGCACATTTATTACAACATTGTGCCCTCTCGAAGGAGGGTCCGAATGAATAATAGCTAAGCTACTTTAGGCTAAGCTAATCAAATTAATCTAATTAAACTAATTAGACTAATTATAACAAACCAAACGAATAACTAGTAAACTAATTACTAATTATTAAAACACAACATAAAGAAATAGCTAAAGCTAAAGCTACTTAATTATTACAACAATAAATGCAAATTCACCAAGTAATTAACATATTAAACTATGTTGCTACTACTCTGCTCCGGGAAGTAGAAGATGCATGCACTCAGTTTTTCGCCCTGAAAAGCGCACCGGTTTGCTCTTGAGAGGCTCTGTTTGCAAGGTTACTCCAAGAACTTTCTGCTCCACTTTACCAAACCAATGCTGAGGACTGCACCAGTGGCCTGCCGGCCATGAGAGATTGATGCTGGCCATCTGCTGGCCAAAGGTGTACCTCTGCCGGCCAAGGATGAAGCATTGCCGGCCATCATTGAGCCACTGTCGGCCACTGGTGTGCTGAATCACCACACTGCAACAGAGCACAAATAGAAGAAAATTGAGGGTTTTCCAAGGATATGTTTGTACTATGCCCTTCCTCATCATCCCAAAACATCAAAGGAGTGGCATTCTTGGATCCAAAACCACCAATCAAGCATTTTCAATGCATGATGGCCAAAGATCTGAGTTGCACAATGTTAATAAATGCACAAAAACAAGACTCAAAGGACCACCACCCTATCATGCATGATCAAGGGTGATGGAGACTAAGGAGATTGGCTCATTTCATCACTTTGACTATGAAATGGACCAATCTACCTTGTGTTCAATATAACGTCCGATTGAACACATGCAATGCAAACACAACATGCTTATCTTGGTCATGTTTTACTTGTCCAATTTTGTTTACACATTTTAGCATTAACAAACCATTCCTTAGTCAATTTGTCCAAGATAAGTGTCCTCTAATGGGAGAGGGGTCAACTAAAGGGTGGTTTAAGACATGAGAGAGATCATGCCTTTTGTTAGGAGGAACCCTCAAAAGAGGGTTAAAACCATGGAGCACAAGCTCTATCTCAAGCTTAAACACAACCCTAAGGTTAACCAAACCTCAAAGCAAATGAAAAAGTGAAGAAATAAGGGAGGCTGCAGATATTTAAGTGTTGAAATGGCATGAAAAATGATATTACAACATGCAAACAACTCATGAACAACATGTTCAAAAGCCAAAAACACTAAACTAGTGAAGATCACAACACTATAAGCATGCAACACAGAGCTCAACTGACTAAACTAGCTCTGGACAAAGCTAAAACATGCCAAAACAGTGGCTAAAACATGCTGAAATTGAAGCATAAAAAGCTAGAAAAACATGCTCACATGTTAGCCCACAAACAAGACTCAAGGCACAACTCTCAAGAGCAATGAAAGAGTGAAATAAGTGAGAGTGTGACAGAGCTATATACACTGAAATCACATGCAAAATGATGCTATAACATGCAAACCACTAAAGCAAAACATGTTAAAGGCCTTAAACACTAAGCTAGTGAAGGCATTTGCACTACAACCATGCAAGAGAAGGCTCATATGACCAAGGCAGCCCAAAACAGAACTAAATCATGCTAAATAAGTAACAAAAACATACTGAGATCAAGTCACAAAGAGATAGAAAAACATGCTCACATGTTAGGCTATCTATACTTGCAAACAAGACACAAGGAGGGGAGGCCACCCCCTCCTATTTTGGACCTCAAAACATGGTTTTTACGACTAAAAATTCTCTGAGTTTCAGTAGTTAAAAGGCCAAAAGAGAGTTGTTTTAAAAGTTTTGAAAGATGGCATAACAACTTAGCAAGCAAGCTACAAGAAGGGTGGACCACCCTCAAACTCAAAATAGCCTCAAACCACTATTTTTAAGCCTCAAAATAGAGGTTTTTGTAGTTGAAAACCAGGCCAAAAGTAGTTTGTAAAGGTGGCAAAAGAAGTGTGCAAAATAAGTTTAAATGGGGTAAGTTCTATACCTTTGAAGCAAAGCACACAATAGGCACAAATCTGAGCTTAAACCAGCTTCTAGAGCTCAAAGGAAGCTCCAAGAGAGTTTCAAGAAACCTCAGCGCAAGGATGAACCCCTTTGGTTAAGGGTTGATAGGTTAAAGTTTGAAGTATGCAAGCTTCTAAGCACAAAAGCTCAAGAGAGAGAGAATTGTAGAGAGAGAGGCTCCCAAAATTTTTCTTCCTCAAATGTTCTAACCTTCAAAACAATAAAGAAGGCTCTCTATATATAGAAGAATGAGGCTACCGGTCAAAAATATCCCAAAATGGACAGCTAGAACAGTTGGAACACAAATATCTACAGAAATCTGACTTTTTGCATCAATGGCTGGCCGGCCATCATTGATGGCCGGTACATGTCCATTCTTGGCCGGCAAGGATCACTCTTGGATGGCACCTGGCTGGCATAGGCCATTCATGGCCGGCACATGGCCGGCAAAAGCCCATTCATGGCCAGAAACGTCCACCTCTAGCCGGCCAGAAAAATCTGCTTTTTGGGCCCAAATTCAAATGGGAATATCTCCTTCATCTGGACTTATTTGCAGGTCATTCAAGAGCCTAAATTGAAGTCCTAGAAGTCTTCTTTCTAATGGTGGTAGCCTCACATCAAAATTCCAAGTGTACAAGAAGATATGTCTTTATTAGTGAAGACTGCTCAGTTTCGATCCTACCCAGATTCATGCCCAACTTCTTCTCCAACTTGGTTTCTTCTCTCCACTCCAATTTTCTTCAACCCAAAACCTTTAAATAAGAATTTTTAAAGATTTTTCCAATGATTTCATCTCTCTTCCATTCATTTCCACTTTGTCCTTGCTCGGTTTACCGAAAAGCGCAACATTTAACGAAATGCGAGCCTCGAAACATCGTAGAAACTTTTTTTCAAAAATGTTTTGAAAGAGAGGGTTTTAAGGTCTAAAAATCATTTTGGTCAAAATAGTTTTGGTCCAAAAAGGGGTGTGAGGTTGGGATTTGACACTCTCATTGCCGAAGAAATCGAACCTTTGCACAAGATAGCCTGCACCATCGAGTAAGCAATCAGTGGCGCCCAAGTCTTAAGGGCGGTCAAAAATGGGGTATCTACAGTTGCCCCTCTTTGACAGAGCTCAGAAGTCATGAAATGACGTGAATGAATGTCAAAGCCCAGAAACGACCCATTTTTGACAAGGCCGAAGACTTGGACAAACAAATAAAATAAAGATGCAGAAACAAATGGTTGTGCCTGCAAGCTGCCTACGTATCCCATTTCAAGGAATCAAACCAATGTAGTTCAGGAGCAGGATGGAAAATGATACACAATGTAATAAAAAAAAAAAATCAAACCACTAGCAGTGCAAAACCACACAAATATCATAAAGGGATGGAGATACAAAATCAAATTACGTTTAACATAGAAAAGGTGCCGGAACCCTCAAACCACAATTCTCTTAGTGGAATAGGCGTATGCATATACAGAACTATGTGTTTCGCAGAAAGAATACAAGTAATTGGGTGGCATGATATCAGTGAGGAATGATCTTGTCATGACTCGAACCCGCCCCCTATGGGTTAAGGACATAACCGACCAGTAATCAAGGGATTACCTACGGCCTCAAACCAAACCAAACATAACTCATCAGAGTAAAGGGGCCAAACGGAAGCAAACTTACAAATTGTTGATAGAGCTGTGCTTACATGGCACATCATAACAGTCCATATACATACATGTTAATAACTCATGTCAAAATAAGTAACAACATAAAGTTTTGTACATACAGGATCATTAAGTCTAAGTCGGTCAAACCCAAAGTTTATATACAGAAGTAATCTGATGTTTTCGCCAATATAACAAAACCACATCAAAAGAACAAAAGAGGCGAAGACAAGTCTCGTGCGTAAGACGTTTGGGCTGACTCTCCAAAACCTTGACTGTTTTCACATATGTCACTGAGGCTGGGTTTGGGCATCCCTTGGCTCACCTACATAAACATGAATGAGCGTGAGCAAAAGCCCAGTGAATAATATCAAATAAGGAATATACATGAACAATGTTTGAAACAGTTACGTCAGACGGCCTTAGGCCCAATTCATATTTCTATTTAATGTATCACTCAGCTAAAGTTCTAGACGTGTCAAACGGCCTCGGGCCCAATTAACTCATACCCGACGGCCTTTGGCCCAACCATTCCTGTCCGACGGCCTTTGGCCCAATCATTCATGTCAAGCGGCCTTTGGCCCATTCATTCATGTCATACGACCTCTGGCCCATTCATTCATGTTGTACGGCCTCTGGCCCATTCGTTCATGTCATACGGCCTCTGGCCCATTCATTCATGTCATACGCCCTCTAGCTCATTCATTCATGTCACACGGCCTCTGGCCCATTCATTCATGTCACACGGCCTCTAGCCTATTCATTCATGTCACATGGCCTCTGGCCCATTCATTCATGTCACATGGCCTTTGGCCCATTCATTCATATGTCAGTCTATCATTCATGTCAGACTATCATTCGTATCAGACTATCATTCGTATCAGACGGCCTTTGGCCCCATCATCCATGTCCAATGGCCTTCGGCCCAACCCATTGTGTCTAACGGCCTTTGGCCCAATCACATGGCATAACAAATATTTGTCCCCAATTCATTGTAACAACTTACAAGACTTATATGAAAATAAGCAGCTGGACAAATAACATATTTCAGATATCTTTGTTAAGATATTACTCACAGTACTCCGCCGGTGGATTCACCCTTGAGCTTGACCCTACACATTACATAACACATATGGGTCACAAACGATTCAATCCGTTCTTAATTCATACATCCCTCTTAGGCTTCATTCTTATCTTTTTAATTCATTCATAATTCTCAATGCATGCTTAAGAGTACTTAGAAGTTAAAGAGAATAGAAAACGAAACAAAGAACACCCTTGCAAAAATTTCTGAAATAGGGGTCCCTGCTCGAGCGTGGACTTTCCCACTCGAGCCGACCCATTAAGTCTGCAAAAGTACTGGTTGCCTCATTTTTACGCTCGAGCGTAAATTTGGATGCTCGAGCTGAAAGTCTCACTACATGGCTCCCCGCTCGAGCGTGAATCTCCCCGCTCGAGCGGACATCCATGTCTGTAAAACTTCTGGGAGCTCGTATTTCCCGCTCAAGCGGCGCTTTCCTCGCTCTAGCGGACATGCCAAATTTTGGAAAATCCAGAATTGTTCTTGAGGCTCAAACTTCATATTCAAAGGCTCCAAAGCTCGAATTAAGGTACCAAAATAGGGAAACACATTATATATTCATGAGTACACAAACAATATGAGGCCAATTGCTCAAAATCATGGGCCATTCTTCAAAATTAATCAATATTCCTTTGTATAATCATGGCTCATGCATTCAAACCTCATATAAGCTCCATATCTTTAATAATCAAACATGCATGCCAATTTTGACTTCATTTTTATTTCAAATGATGCAAATGGTGTTCATTCTCATGAAACTCAACAAAACCATGCTTGCATGTATGATCCAACTACTTAATTTTTCATAATTAACAACCTACGTGATAAATTATACAATTCTTGCCAATTCATGATAATTCTATGGATGCATGAACATATCAACTTCAATTCATGTTCTTGATCATCATTCAACTTTGAATTCACAAAGTTACAAACTAAAATCCATGAATTTACTCACCTAGAAGCTTCAAACACCCAAATTCTAGCCAATTCTTGAGTTAATCTTCAAGATTTCCAAGCCTATTGCTCAAATCTCCAATTGTTTCCCTCTCTCTCTCTCTAGTCGACCCTGACTCTCTTTCCTTAGAGCAATCTCAGCCAAGTTGAATAAAAAGAGAGGAATTGAGTGTATAATGGCCCTTTTATAGCCCCACTCAATCAAATTTGATTATAATCAATTAATGGCACTTAATTAATCATTCTGAATCCAATTATTTTGATCCGAATCAATTTTCAATTAAATTTCACCATAGGCTCTAAAAATTACGCTAATCACAAAGGCGTAGTCAATTTCGGTTTTTGTAGCCGATAAGGCCTTCAATTTTCAGTTTATAATAGTAAGTTGAACAGATATTCCTACGGTGAACAGATAGAAATTCAAAACCACATATATTCATATAAATGGCACACCAAATCATATCAAACACATAATCACACTCACAATTAAGATTAATTAGTATAATATGGAACAGGGTTATCATAGTCTTCCCCCCTTTAGGAAGTTCGGTCCTCGAAACTTATTTTACCTTCGTCGGGAAACAAATGTTGATAGCGTAGTCGCATTTCCTCCTCTTTTTCCCATGTGGCATCCGTCCCATAGTGTTCTTTCCATTCCACTTTCACCATTGGGATGGACTTGCTTCTCAATTGTTTCACTTGTCGGTCAATGATTCGTTCCGGCCATTCGGCGTACTCCATATTTTCATCAAGAGCTACCCGGTGATAATCAATCACATGAAACGGATCTCGAAGATAACCCCTCAACATTGATACATGAAACACATTATGGATTTGTTCGAATCCTGGTGGCAAAGCGACTCGCTAAGCAACTGGACCAAGTCTCTCCAGAATTTGAAACGGCCCAATGTAACGGGGTGACAATTTACCCTTCTTTCCAAACTTGACTTGGCCTTTCATTGGAGTCACACGGATAAATACATGGTCACCAACCTCATACTCGAGAGGTCTCCTTCGAACATCCGCATAATTCTTTTGTCGGTCCTGAGCTATTTTGAGCCTTTGCTGAATGGTTTTGATCTTCTCAGAAGTGTCTTGCACAATTTCAGGCCCAAGTAAAGCTGTATCCCCGAGTTCTGTCCAACAAATTGGTGATCTACACGTTCTACCATACAAAGCCTCGTATGGTGCCATACCGATGCTGGAGTGGAAGCTGTTATTGTATGCAAACTCTACTAGTGGCAAATAGTCTTCCCAACTCCCCTGAAAATCTAAGTACACATTCTCAGCATATCCTCCAACGTCTGTATAGTCCGTTCTAATTGCCCATCTGTCTGGGGGTGGAATGCGGTACTAAACCTCAGTTCTGTCCCCATAGCTTTCTGCAAACTCTTCCACAATCTAGATACAAATTTCGGATCTCTATCCGACACAATAGATACCGGAACTCTGTGTAAACGGACAATTTCATCAACATATATAGTAGCCAGTCTATAAGCATCAAATGTAGTTCTAATAGGTAGAAAATGTGTAGATTTAGTCAGTCTATCAACTACAACCCAAATAGAATCCATACCTCGAGGAGTCCAAGGTAGACCAATAACAAAATCCATAGTCACATGCTCCCACTTCCATTCAAGAATAGGGAGAGGTTGAAGTAGACTGCCTGGTTTATGATGTTCAGCTTTAACTTGCTGACATTGAAGACATTTGGACACATATTCTGCAATTTCTTTCTTCATTTTAGGCCACCAATAGCTTTGTTTCAAGTCCCGATACATTTTATTGTTACCCGGATGCATAGCAAACACTGATTTCTGGGCTTCATCTAAAACCCTTTTCTTTAGTTCCGGAATATCTAGGATACACATTCGGTTTCGAAATCTCAACACTTCACCTTTGTTGCTGAACTCTACTTTCGGACTTGTCTCAAATTCATCAATAACTTTCTTGAGGAATTCATCCTCTTTTTGTTTCTGTTTAATCTCATCAATGATCGCCGGTTCGGCTGAAATAGCGGCTATCAATCTGCACTATTCACACGATACCACTTCAAGCTCAGACTTCTCAAAATCTTGCAAGATCTCTTTCTGTTCAGTAAGCAAACAAGCCATACTCCCTATCGACTTTCTGCTTAGGGCATCAGCAACTGTATTAGCTTTCCCGGGGTGATATTGGATTTCAAGGTCATAATCCTTTATCAATTCAAGCCACCTCCTCTGCCGTATATTGAGCTCTTTCTGTGTAAAGAAGTATCTCAGGCTCTTGTGATCTGTGTAGACTTCACATTTTGCCCTATACAAATAATGCCGCCGGATTTTCAAAGCAAAAACAACTGCGGCCAATTCTAAGACATGTGTCGGGTAGTTCTTCTCATGTGGCCTCAACTGTTGAGAGGCGTAGGCAATTACCCTTCCATTCTGCATTAGCACACAAACCAAACCTTTATAAGATGCATCACTGAAAATTACAAAGTTTTTCGTACCTGTGGGCAATGTCAATACTGGTGCAGTGGTCAGTCTTGTCTTTAGTTCATGAAAGGCAGATTCTCTTTCGTCATTCCATTCAAATGGTTGCCCTTTGTGTGTCAGTTGGGTAAGAGGTACAGCTATCTTTGAAAAGTCTTTCACAAATCTCTTGTAATAACCGGCTAAGCCCATGAAACTGCGGACCTCTATCACATTTGTCAGTGTAGGCCAATTCACAATTGCCTCTATTTTTTGTGGGTCCACTGCAATTCCTTCCTTATTGATCACATGCCCTAAAAAGATAACTTCATCTAACCAAAATTCAAATTTCTTTAGTTTGGCAAATAATTTCTTTTCTCTAAGTGTTTGTTGGACAGTTCTCAAATGATGTTCATGCTCAAGTCTATTCTTGGAGTATATCAAAATGTCATCAATAAAAACCACAACAAATTCGTCAAGGTAGGTTTTAAAAATTCAGTTCATTAAGTCCATAAATGCTGTCGGAGCATTAGTCACTCCAAATAGCATAACAAGAAATTTAAAATGACCATGCCTCATTCTGAATGCGGTTTTCTCAACATCTTCTGCCTTTACTTTCAACTGGTGGTACCCGAATCTCAAATCAATTTTGGAAAACACTTGTGATCCTTGCAGCTGGTCAAACAAGTCATCAATACGGGGTAGGGGATATTTATTCTTTATTGTTACCTTGTTCAGTTCTCGATAGTCGATACACAAACGCAAGGTTCCATCTTTCTTTTTCACAAACAACACTAGTGCACCCCATGGTGAAGTGCTAGGCCGTATAAACCCTTTGTCAAGCAGGTCTTGCAAATGCTCCTTCAGTTCTTTCATTTCAGCAGTAGCCATTCTGTAGGGAGTTTTAGAAATAGGCTGGGTACCTGGCATAATTTCAATAGTAAACTCTATCTCCCTGTCCACCAATTCCCCTGGTAATTCATTTGGAAACACATCTTGAAATTCTCCAACAATAGGGATACTGCTCATTTCAACATTCACAGATTGTTCAGACAACACATAACACAAATAACCCTGGCACCCTTTCCTGATCAGTTTATATGCCTTCATTGCAGATATTAAATAAGGTGGAGGTACTACCCTGTTACCCACAAACACAATTTCTTCCTGTTCTGGTGGTCTAAACACAACCCATTTTGTCACACAATCAATGATGGCACAATATTTAGTTAACCAATCCATGCCCAGAATTATATCAAAGTGCCTAAAGTTCAAGGGCGACAAATCTACATACAAAATAGCATTCCCAATTCGCATGTCACAAAAACGATATACAGATTCACACAATACAGATTCCCCAGATGGAGCAGACACACATAGTAGATATGGCAATAATTCTAGAGGTCTACTCAGTCTAGATGCAAATGCACATGTTACGAAAGAGTGCGTTGATCCGGAGTCAATTAACACAAAAGCATCCTGATTACATATAGAAATAGTACCTGAGACAACTGCGTTAGCATTCCGTGTATCGCCCGGAACAAGCGCGAAAACTCTCCCTTGCCTCACTGTATCCCCGGTGGTCATAGATCTCATAGTATTTTTTGGCTTCAAGATTGATGCAGTTGAGCTAGCAGCTAGCTTCCCACTGTTCTGGTTACAATCTCTGGCCATATGCCATTGTTTACCACATTTAAAACAGGCTCCCGACACACGGTAACAAACCCCACGATGCATTTTACTACAAATATTACACGTTGGGGATGTATCTCGGGAAGAATTTGAAGTACTTGAGGAGCCCGTATTCTGCTTTGTCAAAAATTTCTTCTTCGAAAAGAAGCCTTGCCTCTTATTGCCTTTCCAGTCTGTTGTTGGTTTAGTTTGTCTAGCTACGTTAGCTTCTGATATTATGGCCCGGTCTAGCACCCCAATGTAGGTTTCCAGCTTCAGGACATTTACCCTTTCTAAAATATCACTTTGAAGCCCACCTTCAAAATGCCTTGCTTTCTTATAATCAGTATCAATCACATGTGGTGCAAACCTGGCCAATTCAGTGAATTTGGCCTCATACTCAACCACTGTCATGCTGTCTTGTTTAAGTTCCATGAACTCCTATACTTTCCTGTCACGGACACATTGCAGGAAGAATTTATCATAGAAAACTTCCAGGAATTTCGCCCAGTCAACATCTTTACGCATTAACATCCACCATCTTCTTGCTTTGTCTTTTAGCATAAAGGTGGCTAGAAGCACTTTCTGTGTCTCCGAACAAGGGAACACCTCAAATAGCTTTTCGATACCGAGGACCGATGCTTCAGCTTTCAACGGATCTAATCCCCCATAGAACTGTGGTGGTTTCATTTTCTTAAATTCTTTAATGAGAGCTATTATTCGGTCATCATTCTAATTATCTGGCACGGGTGGTGCCGGAGGTGGAGGTTGTGGTTGCTGCCACTGTTGTTGCCACTGTTGTTGTTGCCTCAATGTTTCTGCCATTTCCTGAATCAATCTTTCCATCCTATCCATTCTGGCAGTAGAGGACTCTTCTATCTCATCACCTCTTGTTCTCACCATCTGATTAGACTTGCATTATACTTTATACAAAAGATTCATAGGTATGCATATACTAAAGAGCATACATATTCAAATAATTTGCAATACAAGCAAATCACAAACTTATAACACATAATCGTTCACATTAAAACATTTAAGCGTATTCTCGATGCTTTTAGATTCATACTTATCACATGAATGCATCCTAGATCTTTTCTAGACGCTTATTGTTCATTTGGACAAGTGTGTGAGTTATTAACTCGTGCTCTGATACCACTCTGTCATGACCCGAACCCGCCCCTATGGGTTAAGGACATAACCGGCCAGTAATCAAGGGATTACCTATGGCCTCAAACCAAACCAGACATAACTCATCAGAGTAAAGGGGCCAAACAGAAGCAAACTTACAAATTGTCCATAGAGCTAAGCTTACATGGCACATCATAACAGTCCATATACATACATGTTAATAACTCACGTCAAAATAAGTAACAACATAAAGTTCTATACATACAGGATCATTAAGTCTAAGTCGGTCAAACCCAAAGTTCATATACAAAAATAATCCGATGTTTTCGCCAATATAACAAAACCACATCAAAAGAACAAAAGAGGCGAAGACAAGTCTCATGCGTGAGGCGTTTGGGCTGACTCTCCAAAACCTTGATTGTTTTTCACATATTTCACCGAGGCTGGGTTTGGGCATCCCTTGGCTCACCTATATAAACATGAATGATGTGAGCGAAAGCCCAGTGAATAATATCAAATAAGGAAGATACATGAACAATCTTTGAAACAGTTATGTCAGATGGCCTTAGGCCCAATTCATGTTTCTATTTAATGTATCACTCGACTAAAGTTCCTGACGTGTCAAACGGCCTCGGGCCCAATTAACTCATACCCGACGGCCTTTGGCCCAACCATTCCTGTCCGACGGGCTTTGGCCCAATTATTCGTGTCAAACGGCCTTTGGCCCATTCATTCACGTCATACGGCCTCTGGCCCATTTATTCATGTCATACGACCTCTGGCCCATTCATTTATGTCATACGGTCTTTGGCCCATTCATTCATGTCATACGGCCTCTAGCCCATTCATTCATACGTCAGACTATCATTCGTATCATACAGCTTTTGGCCCCATCATCCATGTCCAACGGCCTTCAGCCCAACCCATTATGTCCAACGGCCTTTGGCCCAATCACATGGCATAACAAATATTTGTCCCCAATTCATTGTAACAACTTACAAGACTTATATGAAAATAAGCAGTTGGACAAATAACATATTTCAGATATCTTTGTTAAGATATTACTCACAGTGCTCTGCCGGTAGATTCACCCTTGAGCTTGACCCTACACATTACATAACACATATGGGTCACAAACGATTCAATCCGTTCTTAATTCATACATCCCTCTTAGGCTTCTTTCTTATCCTTTTAATTCATTCATAATGCTTAATGCATGTCTAAGAGTACTTAGAAGTGAAAGAGAACGTAAAATGAAACACAAAACATCCTTACGAAATTTCTGAAACAGGGGCTCCTCGCTCGAGCGTGAATGTCCCCGCTCGATCAGATATCCATCTCTGCAAAACTTCTGGGAGCTCGTATTTCCCGCTCAAGTGGCTCTTTCCCCGCTCGAGCGGACATGCCAAATTCTGGAAGATCCAGAATTGTTCTTGAGGCTCAAACTTGATATTCAGAGGCTCCAAAGCTCGAATTAAGGTACCAAAATAGGGAAACACATTATATATCATGAGTACACAAACAATATGAGGCCAATTGCACAAAATCATGGCCCAATTCTTCAAAATTAATCAATATTCCTTTGTATAATCATGGCTCATGCATTCAAACCTCATATAAGATCCATATCTTTAATAATCAAACATGCATGCCAATTTTGACTTTATTTCTATTTCAAATGATGCAAATGGTGTTCATTCTCATGAAACTCAACAAAACCATGCTTGTATGTATGATCCAACAACTCAATTTTTCATAATTAACAAGCTACATGATAGATTATACAATTCTTGCCAATTCGTGATAATTCTATGCATGCATGAACATATCAACTTCAATTCATGTTCTTGATCATCATTCAACTTTGAATTCACAAAGTTACAAACTAAAATCCATGAATTTACTCACCTAGAAGCTTCAAACACCTAAATTCTAGCCAATTCTTGAGTTAATCTTCAAGATTTCCAAGCCTATTGCTCAAATCTCCAATTGTTTCCCTCTCCCTCTCTCTAGCCGACCCTCACTCTCTTTCCTTAGAGTAATCTCAGCCAAGTTGAATAAAAAGAGAGGAATTGAGTGTATAATGGCCCTTTTATAGCCCCACTTAATCAAATTTGATTATAACCAATTAATGGGACTTAATTAATTATTCTAAATCCAATTATTTTGATCTGAATCAATTTTCAATTAAATTTCACCTTAGGCTCTAAAAATTACGCTAATCACAAAGGCGTAGTCAATTTCGATTTTTGTGGCCGATAAGGCCTTCAATTTTCAGTTTATGACAGTAAGTGTAACAGATATTCCTATGGTGAACAGATAAAAATTCAAAACCACATATATTCATATAAATGGCACACCAAATCATATCAAACACATAATCACAATTACAATTAAGATTAATTAGCATAATACGGAACAGGGTTATCACAGATCTGTTGAGGAAAGATCGTGATCCTAAATGTTGAATGCAACAAAACAAAGTACGATGCAATGAATGCAATGGATGCAGTGAATACGGTACAGGCCGAACCACATTTTACCTAGAAAGCGTATGGACAGAAAACAGACCACGTCTAACACAGAAAAGGTGTCGAAACCCTCAGACCACAATTCTCTTAGTGGAATAGGCGTGTACACATTATCACAGAACCATGCTTCAACGAAGGAAATGTATGAGCACATGCCAAACTAAGCTTGATATGGAAAAGATGCAAGCAATAAAATGGATAATGCAGTAGATGCATGCGATAAATGCTATATCCAATGCAATAGAAGTACTAGATAATGTAGTAGCTAGGAAGTGCGGATACCTTATAGGGGCAATTGGAAATGACTCATCTCATGCTGCTGGGATCTTTCTCTTCTTTTCGGTTGAACCACAGGTACTACTTTTCTCCCTGGCTATGTTCGCAACTTTCCATATTCTCTCACAGCGTGACAGACTAGGTTGGTTCAGTATCCAGAATTGAGGTGCATACACGCCACCTCAACCTATGGGGCTGCCATGCAGATTTCAAGCCGAGGATACACCCCTGGGTATTTAAACCAGACTTTAGTCTCGGAAATTCCGAACCTTTGTGTTCTAGACATTGCCATTCGAACTCTAGTTTCCACCGTCTCAGTTGATCTCCTAGGAACTCACTGCAAACACAGGTAGGTGGCTATACAACACCACTGAAAGTCGTTCGGGCGTGACAAACATCGAAGGATTTGCACCTTTAGAGGATTTAAGGTTCCTAGACCAGAGAATGGACAAGACAATGCGGTGCAGAGTGAATGCACAAAACAGTGCTACATAGGGTGCACATGACAGTGCGATATAGGCTGCACAAAATAGTGCAATACAGAGTGCATGAAATAGTGCGATGCGCAAGACAACGCGATTGTAATGCACAAAAAAAGTGTGAATACGTCCAAACGCGACTCACGCGAGTGGAGAAAGAGTGAATAAATGCACAAGAAAGTGCGATGCACAAGAAGGTGTGAGTGTAAATTGCACAAAAAAAGTGTGATGCGCAGGAAAGCGCGAGTGTAAACTGCACAAAAAATGTGATGCGCAAGAAAGCGCGAGTGTGAATGCATGAGACAGTGTGAGAGATACACAACCACAAGGTGCACAAGAAAGTGCGAGTGATACACAACCACAAAGTGCACAAGATAGTGCCATGCGCAAGAAAGTGAGAGTGTAAACTGCACAAAAAAGTGCGATGCGCAAGAAAGAGCAAGTGTAAAATAGCACAAGAAAGTGTGATATGTAAGAAAGCGCGAGTGTAAACTGCACAGCAAAAGTGCAATGTGCAAGAAAGCGTGTGTATAAACTACACAAAAAAGTGCAATGTGCAAGAAAGTGCGAGTGTAAATTGCACAAAAAAGTACGATGCGCAAGAAAGCGCGAGTGTGAATGCCAGAGGGCAGTATAAACATCGGAGCGCGCCCCAATGTTTCTAACCAAAATAGGGTGGTATAAACATCGGAGCATGGCCCAATGTTTCTAACCAAAGCAAGGTGGTATGAACACCGGATGTACCTGAATGTTTCTAACCGAAGCAAGGTGATATAAACACTGGGCGCACCCGAATGTTTCTAACCGAAGCAAGGTGATATAAACACCGGGCGTACCCGAATGTTTCTAACTGAAGCAAGGTGATAAAGGAGAGGAATGGTTTTACCCAGAATTCCTCTAAATGAACTGTACATACAATATCGTGTATGTAAAGAAAGACACTTAACAAGTGTGATATAGTAAGAGTGCATATTTCATGCAAGACAAACAATCGAGATATAAAGACAACAACACATTCTATGCGAGAAAGAAAGCATGTTCTATGCATGAAACATAAGCATATTCTATGCATGAATCATAACGATGCGCAGCAACAGAAGTGTATATGAAAGTGCACATTCTATGCAAGAAGGGAGGCAAATATGTACTTTGGTGCCTTGAATTTACCTCTTGAAGGACTTTGCAACATGCTTAACTCAAAAAGGACACACCCTGTTCGAATTGGTGAGGGGTAATATTTGCATGCTGCTTTAATTGCCATTCTGACCTGAAGGAGGCTTGAACTTGGGGTCGAGGTACACTCATACTCCAGAGAAGGGCGAGGCCTGAGAAGGTGCACCTGAAATGCAGTCTTGGACTTTGCTGAAGTTAAAACACACTCAGATGCTTGAAATTTTCCCTCTTTTTTTTTTACTTTGCAGTTCGGAACCTGTGTAGCTACAGATAGGCCTGGTTTTATTGTTCTCACATGACCTGGGTTGAACCCTGCAGTTTTATGAAAGAACAAATCCTATTTTGTACAAATGTGGAGAATAGCACATTTAGACAACTCATTTTTGACCGTCCTTAAGACTTGGGCACTATGAATTGCTTACTTAGTGATGCAGGCTGTGCAGTGCAAAGGTTCAATTTCTTCGGCAAGGAGAGCGTCAAATCCAAACCACACACCCCATTTTGGAACAAAGCTATTTTGAATGGTTTTTAGATCTTCAGACCCTCTCTTTCAAAATATTTTTTGAAATAAAGTTCCTACGATGTTCCGAGGCTCGCATTTTGTTAAATAATGCGCTTTTCGGTAAACCGAGCGAGGACAAAGTGGAAATGAATGAAAGAGAGATAAAATGATTGAAAAATCTTTCAAAACACCTTATTTAGGGGTTTGGAGTTGAAGAAAAGAGGAGAAGAGAGAAGAAACCAAGTTGGAGAAGAAGATGGGTATCAATCGCTAAGAGAAAGTCGAGCAGTCCTCGCTAAATTAGGCCTATCTTTCTATGAAATTGGATTTAAGATATGAGACAACCACTGTTGGAATGAAGACTTCCGGGGCTTCATTTTACACTCAAGAATCTCCTAAAACCAATTCCGGATGGAGGAGATATGATTGGTTGAAGTTGGGCATCATTCCGGTTGGACTGAAACTGAGCAGTCTTCACTAAAAGAGGGATATCTCTTAGCATAGTTGGAATTTTGATACAAGGTTGCTACCATTGGAAATATTTCTTCCAGGGGTTCAATTTGGACACAAGAATGACCTAAAAAGGAGTTCATATGAAGGCGTTATGCCCATTTGAAGTTGAGCCTGAAAAGCAGATTTTGTTGGCCGATCGGCCAAAAAAAGTAGCAAATAAGTAGCAGATCGGCACAAAAGATGGCCGATCAGCCAAGAATGACCCAAACTCAGATTTTTTGAAGATATTACATCTCCAGCTGTTTCCAGCATGCTCCAGCTGTCCCAACTTAGATATTTTCGACCAAAAGCTCTTGAATTGCTATATATGAACCTATATCTCATATTTTTGAAGGGTTACAACATTTTGAGCAATTTTGGGAGCTTCTCACACTAAAATATCTCTCTCTCTCTACAAATTCCAGAGCTAAAGTTCAGCTTTTCCCTCAAGTTTGCTCTCCCTCTTGCCCCTTGTGTGCATGCAAGAGGCATACTTGGAGATATATCTCTCTTTTGCCTAGGCATCCTTGATCAAACTTGATCACCAATGGGTTGAGATTCTTTGGAGCCTTGTTTGAGCTCCAAAAGGTGGTTCTAGCTCAGGTTTTGGGCTGGTTTTGCAGCTATGCATCAAGGGTAAGCATCTCTCCCTGTCAAACTTGTTTTGCGCACTTGCTTCACCATTCTTTTTCCATTGTTTTGGACTGTTTTTGGGGTGGTGTTGAACTAGAAAAAAACGTCTGTTTTCCCTCTATTTTTCAGTCCTAAAAGTGTTGGTTTGTGCCTTGTTTGGCTAGGGGGTTGTTCTTCTCTTTTGCTCCTTGGCTTGTATGGCCTTTTGAGCTAACTCTCAAAGCTTTCCAAACAACTTATTTTTGCCTTAAAGCCAGTGAAATCCAGTGGATTTTCAGTGGTAGAAATGTTGGTTTGAGGTCCTAAATAGGAGGGGGTGGTCCCCTCTCCTCTTGTCTTGCTTGCTAGTGTTGATGGCCAACCAAATGAGCATGTGTTTTTACTTCTTTATGGCTTTGTTTAGGCTCATTTTTGTGACTTCTTAGACCTTCCATAACTCTATTTTTGTCTTGTTTGATCATTGGTTGCATGCTTTATGCACTTGTAGTGTAAATCCTCTTTGCTAGCCTTGTTAGCCTTACAAAGTAGCATGCTCTTGTAGGGTGAATTAGCTTAGTTCAAACATGTTTTTGGTGTTATTTTTGCATGTTATAACTCTTATTTTGATTGGTGGACTCACCACTTGCATGCATTCTACATTTGTAATGTAATCTTGCAATCTAGCCTAACATGCCTCATGCTTTAGACCATCATTCTAGCATGTTTTTGGCTTAACTCCAAGAAGATTTTGTTCATGTTTTACCATGATTAAGCTCTGATTTGTGTTGTTTTGGTCATGCATGCATTGTTTTGTATAGCCATGGTTCAATCTTGCTCACTAGCCTTGTGTATTAAGTCTACTAGCATGCATTGCTTAGACTATTTTCATGATTTGGCATCATTTGTTATGTGATTTCAAAGCATATTTCATGGTCATTCACTCACATCTTTTACTCTTTCAATGCATTGGAGAGGTTTTGCTTTATGCCTTAAAAATGAGTCATTGTGTATGCCATCATGCTTAGGACTTTGGGCCACCATTTCAGTGTGTATTTGGTCCTATTTTGCCATGATATAGTTCTATTTTTGGTTGGTTAGAGCATCCCTCATTTGCTTCTTACACTTGTAGTGTAAATCCCCTTTGATAGCCTTGCATGCCTAATGAGTAAGCTTGTTATTCTAGCATGTGTTGACTTGGTTTTGGCCCATTTTTGGTGTTGTTTTGACATGCCATAACTCTGATTTTTATTGGTAAAGTTAGCTCATGCTTGGCTTTGGTAGGTGTAGTGTAACCATCCTTATTGGCCTTGCGTGCATCTGTTTTAACCCTTCTTGCTAGCTTGTTTTGGCTTTGCTCCATACATGTTTTAGCATTGTCTTGGGCTGTTTTAGGACTGTTTTGGGATGCCTTGGTCATATGACTCATGCTTTGTATAGCTATAGTGCAAGTGCCTTTACTAGTCTTGGGTTTTGAGACCACTAGCATGCTATATTTGTGATGTGTGCATGATATGGCATCATTTGGTGTGAAATTTCAGAGCTTATATCTTTGACATGCTTCCACTTAAATCACTCTTTAAGTGCTTTTGGGAGTTATGCCTTATATCTTGCTTGTGAGCCAATTTATGCGCATGTTTGTCTAGCCTTTTGAGCTTCAATTCCAACATGTTTAGCCCATTACTTTGATGTCATTAAGCTCTATCCAGAGCTGGTTTCGTCAATTGAGCATTGTATTGCATGGTTATAGTGTTGTGTCCTTCACTAGTTTCAATGTTCAAGCCTTCTAGCATGTTGTACTTGAAGTGTTTGCATGTTAGAGTCTTGTTTATCATGCCGCTTTAGCACTGAAAAATCTGCCATCTCCTTTATTTCTTCACTTTTGATTTGTTTTGAAGATTGATTAGTCTTGAGGTTGTGTTTAATGCTTGGGATTGAG
Organism: Camellia granthamiana; assembly: GCA_036172215.1. NCBI lineage: Eukaryota > Viridiplantae > Streptophyta > Magnoliopsida > Ericales > Theaceae > Camellia > Camellia granthamiana. Next base: position 105,096,607 of record CM069910.1, read on the forward strand.
ACCTATGCTTAAATGGCTTCAACCCTCCTTTGAGGGTTACTCCTAGTCAAAGGCATTGGTCTCTCTCATGCCTTAAACCATTCTCTTTCATAGACCTCTCTCTCATTAGAGGACTCTCACATTTGGACAAGTTGATTAATGAATGGATTGGTAATGTTAAAATGTGCAAACAAAATCAATCAAGTAAAATGTGCCAAGATAAGCATGTTGCATGTGTGCATTGCTTTGTGTTCAACCGGACGTAATGTTGAACACAAAGTGAATTGGTCCATTTCATACTTGAAGTGATGAAAATGGGCCAACCCCCTTTGTCTCCATTGCCTTTGATTATCCATGATAAGGTGATGGTCCAAGTATCTCATTTGTCATGCATTTATTGACCTTGTGTAATTTGGCTTCTTTGGCCATCATGCATTGAGATGCGTGATTGATGGCTTGAGAGCCGAGCACTACACTCCTTTGAGCTTTAGACATGATAGGGAGTGTGGTTGCATACACATTTTCTTGCAAATACACTGCCATGCCCTTGTTTGTGCTCTGTTCCAGCAAAAGGAGAGTTTATAGGAAGTAGTGGCCGATTGACCATCAAAGTCTGCCGATCGACCATCAAATTGGCCGATAGCTATAAACTATGGCCGATGGCGATTCCTCTTGGCCGACTACCCCTCAGCATGTTCCTAAGGTGGATCAGAAGCATATTGGAAATTGGCACAATTTTCAGAAGTATAAAAGAATGCAAACAGAGGCAACACGAGGCACGGTAGTGGATTTCCAAGCGAAGCCGACTGAGCATGCATCATCCTCTTCCTCAAACAGAGCTGGAACAACTTAGTTTAATTATTTACTTGTTAGTTAGCATTTATTTTGGTAACTTAATTAATTCATTAATTAGTTAAAGTGATGTAATAATTAGTTGTAGCTAGTTATTCAATTTGACTGTGTAATGATTAGTTTAATTAGTTTAGTTAGATTAATCACTTAGCTTAGCTTAGATTAGCTAAGCTTATCATTCGGACCCTCCGTCGAGAGGGAGAATTTTGCAATAAGTGTGCGTGAGTATGTGAATGTCTTCCAACCCCACGTCTTTCTCCCTTTTACTTAACTACTTACGATGGTTAGTTCTAGGTCATGTTTTGATTAGCATCCTTGTGCTTGCATGTTTGCATTCATTCATCTGTCTTGTATGCACCAGGCTCGGTGCATCATACAAACTGCATTGTATTTCAATACATTTACTTGAATATGTGTTCAACAGCATGTTATCAAGTTGCATTTCATATGCCATCTTAGAATAGCCGAGCCTATTTTAGTTGCATTTTTGCATGTGATGCATTAGGCATTCTTAACATAATTAGGATCATGCATTGATTTCTAATTAGTTTCTGTTTTGGCTCGGAGTACACTGTGAGTGTTTATGCTTTAGCATCCTTGCATGCGTGTAAGTGTTGCCATGATAACATGCTTGCCATGAGGCTATATGCTTAAATGTTTAATTGCATGAATGCCTGTGGATGAAGGTTGGATTGCTTGAATTGGAACAATTCATCGAAATGCGAGTTTTAAGCCCACTTTACGAGTGGCAAAATCATGTTTTCTAAGCCCACTTGAGGGTGGCAAAATCCATGACTTAGCCTACTTGCGAGTAGCACCTGTAAACCGTTTTCAAACAAACGAACATGAAATGTTTTGTTCCAACTTAAGCGATCTAGTCTATACTTGTATGTTGTGCGCATCACGTAGTAATTCTAGATTAAATAACCAGAATAAGAACGCATATGTCTTCAAAAACAAAATATCATGTTAGTAAAGGCCGATCTTTGATCGGGCGAGCGGGGGTGCTCATTGCATGACCTTCCCCTCTCGTACCCAAGTTCCCGAGCCGAGGCAACTTTGGTGATGACGGACACGTAACCTTCGGCACGAGTCAGGGTTTCCTAAATTTCCCAAAAATAAAATATTTAGGTGGCGACTCTGTATCTAGCAAAGCAGTCCATGTTTGACACTTCTTTATTAAAATCAATTTTCCAAAACGATTTGCCAGATTTGGACTCTTTGGTGATTTATCGGTCTTACATTGCACTTTGCGAGATTAGATTCAGAACCGTGACACGAGTCCGAACCGTAGTAGCTTAAGAACAAAATGGATTTCGCACCTTCGTGCGGGGAGCCGTGACGTTCGGGTATGTCTACAGCATAACACTCCAGGCACAAAACGATTTTTTTTTGAAATTGAAAGTGAGAATGAGTTCTTAACCAGGTATTGAGCCTACGACTGACCACAGTCAAAATGACTTAACAAAGGAAAAACAAAGGTAATGCAACCTAAACACATCTATTGACTCGAAACGACTCAAAACAAGAATCGAGACAAACAAAAAACAACAAACACAACACTCGAATGTGTTCCAATGGTGAGAGACCTCTCAGTTCACGGGAGCCTGTTTCTTCGGGTATTGTTTCCCACCCTTTCTCATTTGTGATCCTCACATCACTTTGGCACTCAATCTCTTTTTCTCTGAAAAGCGTTTTTCTCACTTTTTCTCTCAGCGCACATATCTCTATTCTTCAATCTCACTTATTTTTTATCCCTCCCTTGGGTGGTTGATGGATAAGTAGGAAGTCGTGGGCTTTTGCCCTTAGTATTCTACCAGATTCTCATTCTTCCGCTGGCAACTAGTGAACTTTCCCACAAAGGGGTTGTGGTGCAATTGGAGCAAATCTGCAACTCACATCGGTTGACGATGCCCCTGGCTTAGCTTGATCATGGTGAGTTACAGCATGTCCCACCGGCCAGGCATACAATTGATTGGTCTCACACATTGCATTTTCTACGTCCCCATTCCGGGTCAGACGCCAATTTGGGTATGATTGTCCAGATGAAGGAACCGAACATCCCACTCCAGTTCATGCTTCGCACTTAGCTTGATACCTCACCACTTGGAGGATGAGAGAGCTTTCAGCCCTTTGCTGTTAGCTTCAGTTGTGCCCTTTTCTGGCGAATATTGTGCCCTTTCCGGCAAATATGGTGCCCTTTCTGGCAAGTATGCTGACAGCAAGAAAAAGACAAAAAACCTAACTCAACTGTGCCCCTAGTTCATCATTTTGACCATTTTTTGTTTTTTGGCTAAAACGATTTTGACCAACATGAGAGTTAGATTAACATGCTTGTTCGATTTTCTAATTTGAAATCATGTAAGTCAGGTTGTACGCACTGAAAATTTCCCTTTTTTGGGTCCAAGAAATGGTCCAGTTTCGGAAAAATGGAATAATTTTTGAGAGAATTCGTCAACCTCAATAAAAATTCTCAAAAACTATTTTTGCAAATGGCCACTACTCAACCAACGCGGAATCTACTCTTGAGATGCACAACCTCAGATCTGAAATTGAATTGTCTTGCAGCTGAATCTTCCAACGGAATAGAATAACTGAATTTGAACAAAGACGAGCCAATTTGTAAATAGACAAGATAGCTGAGTTGAACAAGGATAAACCAATCAACATGGATGAGCCAAGCAGGCTGAAAATGATTAGGGCCGAACTTTAGGATGAAATTGCTTACGTATCCCAAAGATGGGAATCAGGCCGTACGTAGTTTCAAGTTGAGGTTCACTCGGGTGCTGACACTCTCCTTTTGTGCTCTAACTTTTGCCAAGGCCGCCCTTCTGGGTTTTCAACCTTGCGAGCTCTGTTTTTCTTTTCTTTTCATTTCTTTTCTTCTTTTCTTTTTCTTTTCATTTTTTTTCATTTATGTTCTTTTCTTTTTTCTTGCTCTAACTGTTGCTTGGGTCGCCCTTCTGGGTTTTCAGCCCAGCGAACCTCTCAAGGATAAAAAAGTTTAACTTGTCCATGTTGATTGGTTTTGAGATCTCGAAGCCATCTGAATCAAGGAGAATGGTTGTTGTTCGCTGATGATGTAGGAGTCTATCCAATCAGGTCTGAATTTGCCCATAGTGTTATGGACATGAACTCGATTGTCCTTCAACAATAAATTTTCTTTTTCTAACTGCCGGAATTTGGCTTTCTTGCCAGTCTTCATTGGTTGGCGAAATGACCCATATTTTGAATCTTTGAGCACATCTGACATTTTTGCCCCTAGTTCAAGGGCTACTTCTGATCTAGCTTTGCAAGCTTCCTTTGATGACATCTGAACTTATTGCCCCTAGTGTAAGGGTTGCTTCTGATCCGGCCACACAAGCCTTATATTGTTATTTGATCGTTGAACATTCTGAGTCAAAGTTCATGGTTTGAAAGCAAAAGGGGTCGAGTCTCGAGGCCGAGAGTGATCCTATGCTGCACAATCTCAAGATCAATTCCACACATGTCTTCTTAGGACCACACAAAATATTTTTTGAAATCTTTTTAGAAAGCGACTAGTCGCTTGTGTTGAAGACAATGCAGAACCAATCTAGATCAAGCTAGGATCCTTCTCAGTACTCACATTAACAAACATGATCTCATTCATTAGGGGCGTAGCATGCCTCTCTTCCTCTCAATTGATCAAATTTTTGCAAATCCCGAGGAATTCCTCCTTCTTTGTTTTCATCACAGTGTTAGAAAAGTTTTGGAAAACTTTGGTCAATGCAATGACTTAAAGGCACAGAAAAAGTAGGTGAAAATCTCTGCAATTTCATTCAGATCTTCTGGCACAACTGGCTTAATAGTAGAAACAGACTCAAAAGAAAGAGTGTAGAAGACAAACGCAAAACAAGCAAGTGATGTCCGAGCTGACACCCCTGAAATCACCCGACTCTAACACAATAGGACTGACTCGACACAACAAGACAGACTCAATACAACACAACAAAACTGACCCAAAACAACATGACAAAACTGACTTAATACCCAAGTCAGAAAGTACAATAAACAGCGTTCGCAAATTGCTCAAAACAGTGCGTGCCATCCACCACATCTGGAGTAAAAATGAGCGCCATCAGCAGGTGGTTCATCTCCCGATCACATAGTCACATTATCCTCCAAGTTCATCGATCCAGTACTGATAGACTTTGTAGGACCTGGTGCGACGATGACCTCTTTATCAATTAGATCTTGTATTTCGTGGCGAAGACGAAAATAACTATCAGTGCCATGACCTGTTTGTTGATGGAAGACACAATACTTGGCAGCATCATGCTTGGCCGGAAGGGGATCCGGGAGAGGCCGAGGCTCAAGGGGTTTGAGATACCCTTTCTCTATCAATACCTTCAATGCACAGGTTAGGCTCATGTGGAGTTGGGTGAAAGTTCGTTTGGGGGAAGAGGAAGCACTAGGTTTAGAAACATCGGCAAATGGAGTAGCGGGTGTTGGTCGGGTATCCATAGGCTTGGAACCAGAATTAGGATGGGTATTTCTGGTAAATCATCCATTTCCGTTGGTTGCCCCCTGATTCAGAATGCTCTTATCCTGAGCGACAAAAGTGTACTCCATAGTTTTTGCAACAACTATAAGCACTTGCTGTCTGTTCAGCCCTTTGTCCTTCAATGCCTTGATAGCCCACCGAAGTTGTGCATAAGGATCAATACTTGTCCTGGCTTTGTTCTTACCAGTTGCTTCAGCTTGGCCAAGGGATTGGGTCGTTATATCAGAGCGGAGCCCGATTGTTATTGTCACACCCCTAAACCCGTCCCTAAAAGTTTGGGCATGACCCATTCGAAAACAGACACTAAACCTGTTATACATATCATATGGGGCCTGAACGGAAGCATCCAATAATATAAAATACATAAAATAACATCCATTGAGCTATTCCTAACATGCCAGGATCTCAACATCACACTGAATATTATACAAAAAGTTTACACACATATGCCTCGACTCATTTCTACAAATAGGCGTATAACAAAAATATTAATGAAAAAGGAATTAAATACAATCAACTATCAACAGACGTCCAGAGTGTAAATCAGCACTCAACAAGACTGTACATGATGCACGGCTTCAGGTGGTGCCTGGACACATTAATGTTGACAAGAGGAACACAAGTCTTAAAGGTTAGGATTGATCTCCTGGTTGGTTACCTACAAGAGACAGACAAAATATAGAATGAGCGAACTCAGTGAATAATAGTACATAAATGATGTGATATTTAACCTGAATAACCAAACGTGTAACTGTAGATACATATGATTAACTACATGCCGTGATTATTTCCAAAATAGCCATAGTCCAATTTCCTTAACAGAATGGCTTTGAGCCCAGTTTATACAGAACAGCCATAGGCCTATAGATGCAGAACGACCGTGGGTCCAGAATAACAGTAATAACAGAAACAACGGAAATAGCAGAAATAACAGAAATCACGGAAATAACAGAACGCATAAGCGTGGTAACAGAAATAACAGATGTATGGACTCAAGAGGTGGCTCGTACGGATTCCAGAGGTGGCTCCCACCAAAGTGTAGCACTTCGTTCCGTACAGCACTTTGTTCCATACCAGAAAATATTCATATCTGAAACATAGTCTTATCAGAAACAGAGTCTTATGCATTTCCAGATTTCAAACCATTTTCGTAATCATTTTCATAATCATTTCCATATTCAGATTTTGCATAAGATTATATGTGGTACACCCATTAGCCATTAGATCAGGTAGGTCCGAAGACCACAACAGGTAGGTCCAAAGACCACAACAGGTAGGTCCGAAGACCACAACAGGTAGGTCCGAAGACCACAACAGGTAGGTCCGAAGACCACAACAGGTAGGTCCGAAGACCACAACAGGTAGATACCAACAGCCACGGTATTGTTACCCCCGGGCGAGGGCCATCCGGACTAAGGGTGCCACAAATACTTTTTAGAAACTGGATATTCGTTCGTTCATTTTCAACATATCATAGCCTTTCAAGAATCAATCATTTCGTTTCATGGTATACTGAAAATACATATAACTTAAGTTTACAGAACGTTACTGATAACTGACTGGTAACATTAATTATCAATAGCATGTTTCCTTATGGTTCTTTGTACATAGATATACTTGTTTCGTAATTAGCAGAATCTTAACATTACCCACAATCCGAAGGTAAATCAGACCAATTCATAAATCAACTTCACAGTGTTAATAGTTGTATGCAATTCTTATGCAGAAGTATAGGTAATTCTTAGGATGGTACATTGACAATAATCATTAGCCATAACCCAAAATACAGAATAAGTTCAGAATCATACCGGTGTGTGATCACTCTTTTAACGTTCACCTCAATTCTCAACCAACACACATGTTAACACATTAACTCACGGAGGATAGAATGTCAATAACAATAATGACTAACGGTAAATAACATATGGTTGAGGTACTATTACTCACAGTGTTTGGCTGTTTGGTCTGCCCCTGTCGTTGTCCCTACACAATTTATAATACACAAAGAAATCGGATCACAAAACTTATTTCGTTCTTAATTAATTCTCTTTATCCAAATTACACATCACTTTGCACTTCCACATAATTCAAACTAAATCTTTGAATCTCATTTCAACACTCCACAATTGAGTTCATGTCATCCAGATTCTTACTAAATCAATTCCCTAATTTTCCTTTACATTATTACATGAATTTCAACATAATTCAAACACAACTTATTATGATCCCACACAATTCAATTCAGCGTTATTAACATAACTTAACATAATCAACGCAATCCCACATATTCGTCACCATCCATTAGAATCCATATTATTTAATTCAATGCCACCAAATATAATTCAACATAATTCAAAGCAAGTTGCCAAAGCTCATTTCAACATTTCATAGCCAAGTTTACATCATCCACCTCATCAACAAATCTTTTCCCCAATTTCCTTTCTCATTAAAACATGATTTACAATACTCCCAACAAAGTTCATTCGCCAATTTTAAACATTATTTTCAAACATTTCCAATTTCTAATTAAACTTGAACACATATAATTCAATACCTCAATTTCATTATTCTATTTTCAATTTGGGCCAAATCCTTGATTGCCATCCTTAATCAACCTAGGGTTTCATGAAATTTCAAATAAAATTCAACCTTATGAACCCATCACTCTTTGTTCCAATTTTCTCATTGATTAAACACCTAAGATTCATAATCCAACATTTAAACCCATTAATTGAACCCCCAATGCTCCAACCCGAAATTCCCCCAAAATCTCATAATTTCTTCTATATACTTCAATAAGGAAATTTGTACAATTATACAATGGAAATACTTCAAATCTACCTATAGATGTACGTATTGAAGAGTAATAGAACCCTTACCTCAAGAATCAAACATAGGAATAAGCTTTAAGCAGAATTTTCGCAAATCCGAATTCCCATCGGGTAAAAACGTTAGTCCTCTCTTGCTCTCCATCCTTGAGGCAAAAACCATGGTAGATTGTTGGTAAAAATGGGTGAAATCAAAGGTTTTGGGGCTAGGGTTTCGGACTAAGGCAAAGAGGAAGGAAGAGGGAAGAAGAAACATCTAAGAAATGATCCAAAATCCTGATTTTAAAGCTGCTGTCCCGTAATTCCCGCTCGAGCGGACTGATTTACGCTCGAGCGGACCTGCCCTCAGCACAGATTTCGAAACTTTGAACAGGTATAACTCTCCCATCCGGACTCCGTTTTAGGTCGTTCTTGTGTTCAAATCGAAGCCCCGGAAATAAGCTTTCCAATGGTTCAAACCTCACATCCAAATTCAAAGTGTAGAAAAAGAAAAGGGCAAAAGAGTGGCAGCTGTTCGTAAAATAACTATCCAAATTAAATTCTTTGGTCCAATCTTACTTTACCATCATATTACCACCTCAACCAAAATCCCAAAAGAGAATAAAAACGTTCCAAATACACTAATACGATGTCAAAAATGAGCCCACATGCCTCAGAAATACAACTCATCCCAGAGACCCGCTCGAGCGCTCAACATTGCGCTCGAGCGCGAAGACCAACAAACCTGTCCGCTCGAGCGGCCACTTCTACGCTCGAGCGGAAAATCACCACTCCCAGAACTTCAGCCCGCCTGCAAAATTACTGGAACCCCCAAAAGCCCGCTCGAGCGTCAACTCTTCCGCTCGAGCGGAGGGAACAATTCTGGGTCGTCACAGTTATCGACATGTCATTGCCCAGATCTGAGATGGTTTCAGGTTGGCCCTTTTCAATTGCAGCTCACCCCAAGATTGAGGAGCCTTTTGGATTGAAATTTATGGCCTGTGATGTGGTCGATGATGGAGCCAAAATCCCAAATGACGGAGGCGGATGCAACGATTTGCATCATGACCGTGCTGTTGATGATAAGCACAGTATTTAGCTGGGTCATATCTTGATGGAAGAAGATTTGGAAGGGGTTGGGGTTCTAGGAGCTCTAGGTACCCTTCTTCTCGTAGCATTTCCAAAGCTTGAGAGAGACTCATGTAAAGTGGATGGAAATTCAGGCTTGGTGCCGAGTTGAAGTGGTTGGTCTTTGGCTATTATCGAAAAGAAGATTGTCGATGGGTATGGTTACAGTGTCTACTTCTTCTGAGCAGTTTAAAACTGTGCTACTGCTGGTAGTAGCATCGGAAGTACGAACAACATTCTTCCTCATAAGCTCATTACTTTCCATAATGTGCCCTTGTCGGATGGCATCCTTGATTTGAACCCCAATGTCATGGAGGCCCTTAAAGTTGAATATCATATTCTGTAATGTCTCAACTTGCCTAACCATATCTTGCTGTAGCGAATCTACTGATTGCTGAAAATGGATCAGTAAATCCTCTAGATTTGTCGGAATCTGAGCCATGATGGGGATAGATAGTCGTGCTCTGAATAGTAGTGATCTAGTTGGTAAATGCTAGAACAGTGGAACCGAGGAGTCCTGTCTAGCTCTTCCTTGCCCTGCCACCGGCGAAGGAAACACTGGTTGCCTGAACTCAATCTCCAACCTGACAAAGTCTATCAACAGAAGTCCAGTGTACCCGTGGGATATTGGAGCCTTTTGAAGCTATGGTTCCAAGACTACCTTGCAAAAGAGAAAATAGACAGCATCTCAGCCTGGTTTCACTAGAACAGATATGAGCAATGCTGAATGACTATATTCCACACTGAATTCTGCCCCACAAACTGATACCAACTTGGCAACTAATATGTACATCCTCGTACAGTTTCATTGTAAAGCACATACCAGTTAATTAAGAGCCAAAGCACCCCTATGATGGGGTAGGGTTACCCTGTCCTAGTTTCATCAAGAGCTAGGGTTTCACTATGCGAAACAAGGGGTTTCACACAATCCTGCATTCGGGTGAGAAACCTGTCCTAGTTTGGAACAGTCTCTATGGCTTCCGATATACGACTTGGTCTATTGGTGAAAAAGGGTACCTCAGCAAGACCACCTAATATACCTCTCGCTCCTAACACCGAGAAGTGAAAGGAGGATCAAACGGTATAGCGGTAGTCCAGATCCAAAGTTTATGTTCTCATCGTGGCAGAGCCCATAACCGGTCAGCCTTATGGCCCGCTTTTCCAAGCAAGCCTCCTGCAAACTGCTCAGGAATAGCAGATGCCAAACACTATGACTTAGGCACACCTATGCAAATGCAATGCAAAGAAACACATAAATGTAGATAAAACAACATATCATGAGTTCAAGTCAAATTCTCTAAATCCCTTCCAGATTACAGAGTTGACACCTAAATATTTTGTTTTTGGGAAATTTAGGAAACCCTGACTCGTGCCAAAGGCCACGTGTCCATCATCACCAAAGTTGCCTTGGCTCGGGAACTTCGGTACGAGAGGGGAAGGTCCTAAAACGAGCACCCCCGCTCGCCCAATCAAAGGACCGGCCTCTACTAATCATGATATGTTTGTTTTATAAACCTCATGTGTTCTTATTCTAGTTATTAGCTAACATTACTATGTGGCGCACGCGCAAGCAAGTATAGACTAAATCGCAAGAATTGGAACAAAACAACTCATGTTTGTTTTCGAAAATTCTTTGAAAGTGCCACCCTCAAGTGGGCTAAAGCGCGGATTTGCCACCATCAAGTGGGCTTAAAACATGATTTGCCACTTCGCAAAGTGGGATTAAAAAAACTCACATTCGTCGAATTGTTCCAATTCAAGCAATCAAGCCTTCATCCACAGGCATTCATGCAGTATAACAAATAAGCACATAGCCTTATGGCAAGCATGCTATCATGGAAACACTCATACTCAAGCAAGTATGCTAAAGCGTAAAACTTACAGTGTACTCCGAGCCAAAACAAAAGCTAGTTAGAAATATACATGATCCTAACTGTGCAAAATGCCAAATGCAACACATGCAATAATGCAATTAATGGGCTCGGCTATCTAAGATGGCATATGAATGCAACAATTTGATAACATGCTGTTAAACACGTATTCAAATAAGTGTATTGAAATACGATGCAGGTTGAATGATGCGCTGAGCCCGGTGCATGCAAGACAAATGAATGATGCAAACATGCCAGCATAAGTTATGCTAATTGAAAATGATCCCTAATCTAACCATCGAAAGCGGGTAAATAAAAGGGAGAAAGATGCGGGGTTGGAAGACATGCACAAATGCACGCACACTTATTACAGCATTGTGCCCTCTTGAAGGAGGGTCCGAATGAATAATAGCTAAGCTACTCTAGGCTAAGCTAATCAAATTAATCTAATTAAACTAATTAGACTAATTATTATAAACCAAATGAATAACTAGTAAACTAATTACTAATTATTACAACACAACATAAAGAAATAGCTAAGCTAAAGCTACTTAATTATTACAACAATCAATGCAAATTAACCAAGTAATTAACATATTAAACTATGCTACTACTACTCTGCTCCGGGAAGTAGAAGATGCATGCCCTCAGTTTTTAGCCCCGAAAAGCCCACCGATTTGCTCTTGAGAGGCTTTGTTTGCAGGGTTACTCCAAGAACTTTCTGCTCCACCTTACCAAACCAATGCTGAGGACTGCACCAGTGGCCTGCCGGCCATGAGAGATTACTGCCGGCCATCTGCCAGCCAAAGGTGTACCTCTGCCAGCTAAGGATGAAGCACTGCCGACCATCAGTGAGCCACTGCCGGCCACTGGTGTGCTGAATCACCACACTGCAACAAAGCACAAACAGAGGAAAAATGAGGGTTTTCCAAGGATGTGTTTGTACTATGCCCCTCCTCATCATCTCAAAACATCAAAGGAGTGGCATTCTTCGATCCAAAACCACCAATCAAGGATTTTCGATGCATGATGGCCAAAGATCCAAGTTGCACAGTTTTAATAAATGCACAAAAACAAGACTCAAAGGACCACCACCCTATCATGCATGATCAAGGGTGATGGAGACTAAGGAGATTGGCTCATTTTATCACTTTGAGTATGAAATGGACCAATCTACCTTGTGTTCAATATAAAGTCCAATTGAACACATACAATGCAAACACAACATGCTTATCTTGGTCATGTTTTACTTGTCTAATTTTGTTTACACATTTTAGCATTAACAAACCATTCTTTAGTCAATTTGTCCAAGATGAGTGTCCTCTAATGAGAGTGGGGTCAACCAAAGGATGGTTTAAGACATGAGAGAGATCATGCCTTTGGTTAGGAGGAACCCTCAAAAGAGGGTTAAAACCATTGAGCACCAGCTCTATCTCAAGCTTAAACACAACCCTAAGGTTAACCAAACCACAAAGAAAATGAAAAAGTGAAGAAATGAGGGAGGTTGCAGATATTTAAGTGCTAAAATGGCATGAAAAATGATATTGCAACATGCAAGCAACTCATGCACAACATGTTCAAAAGCCAAAAACACTAAACTAGTGAAGATCACAACACTGTAAGCATGCAACACAGAGCTCAACTGACTAAACCAGCTTTGGACAGAGCCAAAACATGCCAAAACAGTGGCTAAAACATGCTAAAATTGAAGCATAAAAAGCTAGAAAAACATGCTCACATGTTAGCCCACAAACAAGACTTAAGGCACAACTCTCAAAAGTAATGGAAGAGTGAAATAAGTGAGAGTGTGACAGAGCTATATACACTAAAATCACATGCAAAATGATGCTATAACATGCAAACCACTCAAGAAAAACATGTTAAAGGCCTTAAATACTAAGCTACTGAAGGCATTTGCACTACAACCATGCAAGACAAGGCTCACATGACCAAGGTAGCCCAAAATAGAACTAAATCATGCTAAATCAGTAGCAAAAACATACTGAGATCAAGTCACAAAGAGGTAGAAAAACATGCTCACATGTTAGGCTATCTACACTTGCAAATAAGACATAAGGAGGGGGGGCCACCCCCTCTTATTTTGGACCTCAAAACATGGTTTTTACCACCAGAAATTCTCTGAGTTTCAGTGGTTAAAAGGCCAAAAGAGAGTTGTTTTAAAAGCTTTGAAAGATGGTACAACAACTTAGCAAGCAAGCTACAAGAAGGGTGGACCACCCTCAAACTCAAAATAGCCTCAAGTATGCAAGCTTCTAAGCACAAAAGCTCAAGAGAGAGAGAGAGAAATGTAGAGAGAGAGGCTCCCAAAATTTTTCTTTCTCAAATGTTCTGACCTTCAAAACAATAAAGAAGGCTCTCTATATATAGAAGAATGAGGCTTTAGGTCGAAAATATCCCAAATTGGACAGTTGAAACAGCTGGAACACAAATATCTGCAGAAATCTGACTTTTTGCATCAATGGCAGGCCGACCATCATTGATGGCCAACACATGTCCATTCTTGGCCGGCAAGGATCACTCTTGGATGGCACCTGCCTGGCATAGGCCATTCATGGCCGGCAGATGGCCGGTAAAGCCCATTCATGGCGAGAAACGTCCACCTCTAGCCGGCCAGAAAAATCTACTTTTTGGGCCCAAATTCAAATGGGAATATCTCCTTCATCTGGACTTATTTGCAGGTCATTCAGAAGCCTAAATTGAAGCCCTAGAAGTCTTCTTTCCAATGGTGGCAACCTCACATCAAAATTCCAAGTGTGCAAAAAGATATGTCTCTATGAGTGAAGACTGCTCAGTTTCGATCCTACCCAGATTCATGCCCAACTTCTTCTCCAACTTGGTTTCTTCTCTCCACTCCAATTTTCTTTAACCCAAAACCTTTAAATAAGAATTTTTAAAGATTTTTCCAAAGATTTCATCTCTCTTCCATTCATTTCCACTTTGTCCTTGCTCAGTTTACCGAAAAGCGCAACATTTAACGAAATGCGAGCCTCGAAACATCGTAGAAACTTTTTTTCAAAAATGTTTTGAAAGAGAGGGTTTTAAGGTCTGAAAATCATTTTGGTCAAAATAGTTTTGGTCCAAAAAGGGGTGTGAGGTTGGGATTTGACGCTCTCATTGCCGAAGAAATTGAACCTTTGCACAAGATAGCTTGCACCATCGAGTAAGCAATCAGTGGCACCCAAGTCTTAAGGGCAGTCAAAAATGGGGTGTCTACAGTGGCTATTGCACGATTTTGATCCCCGATGGCCTATTTTCAAGCCTAAGTGTTGGAAAAGTGCTTTTTTTTATTTAGTTTTCAAACCAGGAGTCTCGTGCTAGTTCCATAAGTTTCCAAAACTTACATTGGTCCCTCCCAAGGTGTTAGGGGTGTTTTCGAGCCTTCTCATGGCTTTTTCACAATTTAAGCCCTCGATGGCCTATTTTCAAGGCTAAGTATTGGAAAAGTGCATTTTTGGACTTAGTTTGAAAAAGTGTATTTTTCTACATAGTTTTCAAATTGGGAGTCCCGTCCTATATCCATGCATATATTATTATGAATTATGAAGATGTATTAGATATTTAATTGGTTGCGTTTCTTTTTACCTGCATATATTATCCAAGACTTGTAATATCTTACCTACTGATCAGTAAATTTAATACAATTTGATGTGTTAGCAGATACACTGTCTTTGACTGGGCACATGATGTCCATACCATGATTACTGGCATAGTAAAGCTCTGTTAGTCCCACCAAATCATAAACCTGAAACGAGGTTCGGAGTCAGACACTAATTGCAATGAGAAATAATATGTGCAAACAAAAAAGATAAAAAAATGGGGCAAAGGAATGTAAGACTCTTACAAGATTTTGTATGGTATAATCTTCATTTTTAATGTTTTTGTTTTTCGTTTTCATTTTCGTATTTTGTGTATTTGAAAACAAACAATAATGAAAAAATTGACAAACACCTATGATTGCTGATGGGTGTCATTCAAGATATAAAATTAGCCACCTATCTTCTCACGACTTCTTTCACTAATGATTGCTATCGAAATATACTTTGCAACATCCATAACAGCAGAACACATCTGATTAGAGGTGGTTTAACTTCAGTATGAATACTCTACTATACAAAAGGAACAAATAATCACACATATAAAGGTTAAGATACTGACCTCGTCAGACATGAAGACACGATCAGGGTCATCTACAATTGGTAAAAGAGTCCCATCATAATCTAAAAACATCACCATTTTCTTATTCCTCACATGAGTTATGATTTTCTCGAAGGAGTTGAAGGCCGATGGATACCTTAGCTGCTCAACCAAGAGACAACAATATGGATAAAAGATTAATTTTAATTTTGATCAATCCTTAACAAATCTGCAATTTAGAGGATATAAAGACTTTAAGCCTACCATCCAAAAGCAATATGTAATATCACTATCATCTAAAGCCACCTCAACATTGCAGTTTTTAAGTATCTTCTTACTAGGAGGTGAAGAAGATTTAATGGCATCAAGCCAACCATTGGACTGAATGTCATCAAGCTTTCTTGGAATTGTTAGCATGTCAGAGGAGAATGATGCTCCTGATTACGTGTATGATTCGAATGTATTCCAAATTTAGACTTGTTTATTAGTATAGGATCAGTAAGAATAGGAGAAACATTTGTTGATTTCAAACCCATCTAGTCCAGATGACTTACTTAAGGTTTTTACTACAAAGAAATATGTATGATACATAATCGCTACTTGGTATAAAAGTGGGACTTGGTATATGCCAAATGTTAAATATTCTTTACCCAACCCTTTTGTCTATGAAAAACTTCCTCTTCAAAGTTTTCTTGTTGTTGCTGCTGGGTGGGCAATCCATTAAGCACAAGCTTCGTGAAATTTGACAATAAAAACAACATATTAAATGAAAGACATAACTCTAGCTTCTTCTTCTTCTTTTTTTCCTTTTTTTTTTAATTCGTTTGACATTCAAAATAAATAATCAAACTGCATCATACCTCGTCTCTGAAGGTACACACTGCATCTATAGACAAAGGCTACACATTAATTGTACAAGTTTTTCTAAGAACAGAGTGATGTATAGCCCCTAATGCCAGCCAAAATCAATGTGGTTTCTACCTGTATCATGAAAAACAGAGTTCGGTCAATTTAATTTTTGCAACATCATAAATTGTCAGACAAAAAATGCTAAAAAAACACTTTCTACGTACACAGTACTACTAGGAAGCACAATGATAGACTAAAATCACTCCAAGAAGGAATAATAACCGGAACAGATGTTCTTTGAATGCAAATTTGGTGAAATTTGTTCAAGACAGATGTTCTCTATTTTGTCAAGTAGAGACTAAAAACAAAATGGTGACAAAATAGTAGTCCTGAACTACCATTATTTTTAATTTGTTCCAAAAGATGTAATTTTCCATTCCATTTAACAAATAGCTACTTCAATTTTGATAAAAGAATCTGAAGACTCTTGATAAAATTCCCAAGGAAAACTACCTTGAAGGCATTAGAAAAAAAAAACTGATGGTTAAATTATAAACATTTCCCTTCCATGTGTATCTAAATTAAGCATCATGCATTGGATACTCTGCAACAAACAGTGTGCACATAATACAAAACATGCTGCTTTTCTCCTTACGCTCTTTGTTCCTGTGAAGTGCAAAGTCTGAAGCAAACCAACCAATGCTGGTGCCTTCAACACCCTCTCAGTTGTAGCTGTTCCACCACTCCGACACAACTCAAGCAATGCCACTAAAACATTTTCTTTCCCTCTCGCTATCCCACATTGCATCATTCCTATTAATCCTGACACTGCCATTTCCTTATTCCCAACCGCTTCGGCCCCAATTGGCTGGATAACAATCAAGGCCAATGCACCTGCTGATTCCTCTACAACTTCTTCAATCCCAAAGCTGCCACCAATGCAGTTATAGCCCCTGGCTTTATTATCCTCGCACAATTATCAATATCATGTATCAAAATTTTACAATTCGAAACACTAATTTATTTTTCCATCATCTGATAAAAAGAGAGTTTTTGTCTCTTTGAGTGTCCTAGACTTATAGTCAACTGAGCAGTTTTAGGGCAATAGCTTTTTCAGACGCCATTAATTTAAAAAGATTGTTATTCGTAATATATGAAACTAAACATATAAAAGCATAATTTTGAGTAAAAGTACAGGTGAGGATCGGAAATGGACAACGCAAATATTTAAAGAATTTCAAAAACCAAAAAATAGAGCATCCAACATTAAACCAAAAAAATATAATATGAACATCCGAGTTTCCAAAACAACAATTATCGAAATAGGAATAAAAAAAAAAAGGGCAAGGCAATAAAGCGAAGAGCATGAAAAACTTTGACCTGGTTTGGTAAAAGAAGCAGAAGCAAAGAGAGACAAAGGAAGAGAGAGAGAGAGAGAGAGAGAGAGAGAGAGAGAGAGAGAGAGAGAGAGGAAGAAGAAGAAGAAGAAGAAGAAGAAGAAACTGGGTGGGGGGAAGAGGAAGATAGAGTAGATTTTTTTTTATGAAAATTGTATCCACCACACTTCATCCAAACACTCGAACCAAATCAAGGAAACACGAAATTCAACAAACCCACCAATCCAAATAATCAAAAAACCACTAAAAGGGCACAACTACACATAGGCGTTAATAAATAAAAGACACAAAACAACTTTAAAAAACAAAAATTGTGGAACTAACAAATCCCAGAAAACCACAAGACCTTAAAAGCGAACTTATATTGGTAAACAAAACAAAAATGGTGAAATAGCATTTTCCTTTATTGAATTGGGGAAACAGTTACTAAAGTCTCCTATACCACATCACCTACCCTTTTCTTTTCTTTCTCTTTTTTTCCAAATTAGTTTGGTGGTTTGTGACTAGTTTCACTTATTTAATTTTCTAACTTTCATTTTCTGAACTACTACTACTGCTGAAAATCATGTCCTACTCTTTTGTTCCAATTTCTCACAAGGTAGGGATGTTTGGTTTCTCAATCTTATAAGTCATAATAACATCTGATTGACTTTGATGTCTAAAGGCACCCCTTTGGTTATTGTGATGTCTCATTAATTAAAAGAAAGTGGAGTTCTATAAATAAATTTGTCAAATATCATCTAAGTCATAACATAAGCATCTTTATAACTTAACACGAGCTTCTTGCAAACCAGTAAAAGATAGATATCAAACAGAAACATGTCAATGTCTTCTCTAGTGTAAAAGAAATAAAGAAAGAAAGAAAAAAAGGAACTAAATTCTACATCAGCTTTTCTTTTTTCGCTTGAACCCAAAAACAATCCTTAGAATATTTCAAAGTGTTATGTGCCAACAATTGGGCTGTCATTAAAGTAAACAAACAGGCAAAGTATTAGTATTTTAACACATTTTTTTACGCATCCTTCAACATTTTTACATATTTTTATACACTTTTCACACATTTTATACAATTTACAAGTTCATCATGACTAATGATTGACCACCAGTTACACAAACATTAGCATTTGACCTTGTGAATATGCAATTTTACCCCACCACCATGAGAAGCACAAGAAAAATTCATAGAAAAGATAAAAATATCTTCAGTTTGCTAGATAAACCATCTAAAAATTAACTACAGATTTAACAAAGAGTGACAACAAACTCCCTGAAATCCAAACAAGTTCAAGGGCATTTTCATAATTTTCATCACTAGAATTTCAAGTTTTAAGATAATAAAAACAAAAAATGCTAAAAACAGTACCAAACAAGTCATAAATTTAGCGTTGATTCTTCATTATATTGGACCCAACAAACCAAAATCTATAACTAACCAAGCTCAATTGAAGTAATATTATAAAAAGCACAAACAAGAAATGAGTTTTGTTATAAAAATAAAAAATTAAAAAAAATCAAGAAAATTCAAAACCCTAATGAAATCAACACAAACATTGAAAACTCATTTGAACAAGAAGAAAATTAAGATATGTGAATCAAAAGAACAGTCATAAAACCCTAATCAAAAACAGCAAACACAGATATGATAGAGCTAAACAAATATTCAAAGAGAATGAAATTTGAGTATCAGATCAAAAATGAAGAAAGGGTTTGTACCTGAGGAGAGATTGATTGAAATAGGGAAAATCTAGAGAAAGAAACTATTTTTTGGAGAGGGAGAGAGAGAGGGATGGGGGGAAAGCACATGGCGTGTTTGGGAATTTTGAAGAGGAAATTTCAAAAATGGAGTGAATGTGAGAGAGAGAGAGAGAGAGAGAGAGAGGGGGGGGAGGGGAGGGGAAAATCCAAACATACCTCAAGAATGGAACCGTCAATCGCCGCCATCGCCGAACTAGTCTCGCCACCGAAGAGAGAGCACTGTTCCAAGTCGAAGTCTCCACGGGCAGTAAGAGATAACGATGGAGTGGGACGCTGCTACGGACCGTCGCTCTACGCCACCCAAAAAAGGAGGGCAAATTTTGGATGGAATTTTGGGAATAATTTGATATTTTATTTATTTATTTATTTTGCAGACGTGGCAAATGAGTGGGTTTGAATGAGTCAAAATAGCTTTTGTATTAAAAATTTGTTTCAATTTTTGAAAATTATTTTTTGAGTTTTTAATTAGTATTTTTTTTATTTTTAGTGAAATTTTTCAATATTTTAATCAATTAAAATATGATTAAAAATTCACTAAAAATTAAAAAAATAAGGATTGAAAATTGAATTTTTTTTTTTGAAAGCTGAAACCAAACAAAATCGATTCAAACCCACCTATTTAATTAAGTGGTTTAAATGGGTTCGGTGGAGGTGGAGTGCTAGTGGTGGTGGCAGAGGAGTGGTGGTGGTAGTGGAGCGGCAGCAGTGGAAGTGGGGTGGTGGCAACAGTGGTGGAAAAGTAAGGTAGTAGTAGTGGAAGAAAAATGGTAGTAACGGCGGTGGTAATGGTAGTGGTGGTGGTGGTGGAAGTAGTGGAGAGGTGATGGTGGTAGTGGTGGTGATTCAGTGGCGGGGGCAGTGGTGGTGGAGTAGCAACATCGGTGGTAATGGTGGTGGTGAAGTAGTAGCAGTGGTGGTGTAAAGGTGATGGTGGTGGTGGTAAAGTGCCGGTAGTGGCAGCAATGGTAGTGGTGGTGGAAGAGAGTTAGTGGCGATAGTGGTAGAGTGGTGATGGCGATGGTGGAAGATAGGTGGTGGTAGTAGTGACAGTAATGGTGGAGTGACAACGGTAGTGGAGTAGTGGCGGCAGTGGTAGAGTGGTGATGGCGGTAGTGGAGGATAGGTGGTAGTAGTAGTGATAGTAGTGGTGGAGTGACAACGGTAGTAGAGTAGTGGTGACAGTGGTTGTGGAGTAGTGGCTGTTGTGGCGATGGAAGTGGAGGAGAGGTGGTGGTGGAGTGGTGGCAGCAGTAGCGGCGGTGGTAATGGATCCGTGGTGGCAAAGATGATGGTGGTGTTGGGGTGGTGGCAATGGTGGTAGAAAAATCCATTTAAACATGTACTCATGTCTAACCCAAAGAGGACTTTGCAAAATAGGAACTGATTTGGACAAACAAAAAGAGCTTCTCACTTATAGCATGAAACAACGTTGTTTTGCATAATAAAACTAGAGGAGACGAAATTATTTCTTCACGGAAAATTTTGTACAATGGTGACGAAAATTTTCGTCACTAAAATGGCGGTCAAATATTCCGCGAATTTTTCCAAGGACAAGAATTTTTTTTGCGACGAAAAATAAAATGTAGAGATGAATAAAATTTTTATCACCTATTGTTTTATTGATTTTAAGCATTTGGTGATGAAATTTAGTTTTTCTCTCTAAAAATACTACAATTGGAGACGAAATCTTACTTTTATCTCTAAAACATGTATATTTGGAGACGAAATTTTTTTTCATCATGCATTTTCATCACCAAAGACCTTTTTTTGTTGTAGTGTAAGAACTAGTTATAATGCTTATAGATTGGCCACAATTTACATTGATGAAATTATTCGGCAACATGGAGGTCTGGTATCCATTATTTTGGATAGAGACCCAAAATTTGTGTCTAGATTTTGGAAAAGTCTTTAAAGAGCAATGAGAACGGAATTGAGGTTTAGTGTCGCATTTCATCTACAAACTGACAAGCAATGCTCTGCATATGTGCTATAGACTTTCAGCGAAGTTGGAAAACTTATTTGCCACTAGTAGAATTCGCATACAACAATAGTTTCCAATCTAGCATTGGCATGGAACCATATGAAGCCTTGTATGGGAAGGAATGTAGGTCTCCGATATGTTGGACCGAAGTTTGGGATATGGTCTTGCTTGGACCCGAGATTGTGCAAGCAACCATTAAAAAGATTAGAGTCATTAAGCAAATGCTCAAAACAGCACAAAGCCGACAAAAGAGTTATGCGGATCATGGAAGAAGGGTTGTTGAGTATGAAACAGGTGACCATGTGTTTATAAGGATAATTCCGATGAAGGATCAGTCGAGGTTTGGCAAGGAAGGCAAAGTATCACCTTGATACATTGGGTCGTTTCGGATTCTAGAAAGGCTTGGTCCGACTGTGTGCCGAGTTGCTCTGCCACCGGGAATGGAACAAATGCACAATGTGTTTCATGTGTTGATGTTAAAAGGCTATCTCCGAGATACATTCCATGTTTTTGACCATCACCGAATAGCTCTTGATGATGAAATGATCTATGCAGAAAAGTTAATTCAGATTATCGATCGACAAGTCAAGCAGTTGAGGAAAAATCAATTCCTATGGTAAAAGTGGAATGGAAGGAACACTATGGCACGGAAGTGACTTGGGAAAAAGAAGATGAAATGAGGCAAAGGTACCCTGAGTTGTTTTCAACTCAAGGTAACACAAGTGTGGAAGAGCAAACTTCTTAAAAGGTGGAAGACTGTGACAACCCCATTATGTATTATGCTTTTCATACCTTAATTGTGGATGTACTTATGTGCTACGTATGAATTTGAGTGATAAATATGTTTTCGACTTTATATCTGTTGATCGTAGGAAAATCTATTACGATTTCTACTTTGATCTAAAAATTGAAGGCTTTAATGGCATCAAAAACCGAAACTGGTTAATTCATTGTGATCAACATATTTTTTAGAACCTAATGAGGAGTTTGATTATAATTTGATTTATAGTCTAAATTAATTAGATTAAAATCAATTAAATTAAGCCTAAGATAAAATAATCTAAGCTTTAATTAATTAGCTTAAGCTTTGATTAATGAATTAAGGTAATCCAACCTATATATATATATGTTAAGATGAGATTAAGCTCATTATTTTGCACTCAAAATCTATTGGAGCTCGAGAGAGAGAGAGGAAGATCATTTCGTAGAGAAATATAGGGCTCAACCTTGGGGATTTGGCTAGGAGGCTTGTGAATTGGGATGAAGAACTCAATATTCTTGCTAGATTAAGTTCAATTGAAGATCTTAGGTAAGTTTTTGACCCTTAAATTGTCAGTTTAAGTTATTTCATATGTGAATTGAAGAGGATTATGGGATTGAGCACAAGAATTGAGCTAGGATTGTTGAATTTAAAGTCAATTCATACATGCATGCATAGTTTTGTTGAATTTCATCGTTTTTGGATATGATTTTGACTTCCATGTTGAATGTAGAAGATGAATTGTACATACATGCATGGTTGACAAAGTTTTGAAAGTGAATTGAATGTTTTTGGAGCTTTGGAAAAGAGTTTGGAAATAATTGATGTTTGTATGGGAGTTTTCGTATCAATTACGAAGTTTTAAGTTTCAATTTTGCATAATCATGAAGTTTTATGTGGTAGTTGGCCATGTAATCATGTTTTTGAAGGGTTTCATGGTTTTGGTTTGCATCATGCATGAATCCATATTTGGAACATAAGCTTTGAAGCTCAACTCTATTTTGGAAATTCCAGAATTCTGTCTCACTGCTTATGCGAACAATTTGTCATTGAAGCACACATTTCATGCATCCAATATTTTTGCAGAGAATTGCAGTTGGCTTGAGCAACCAAGTCACTACTCGAGCGGCTACCTTTTATTTTGTACCTTGGCTTGGGGGAACATCGAGCCTAGATTTGGACCATCTAGTACTTTTGCAGATTAAGTGGTCCACTGAAGTGACCAATGTTGCGCTCTAGCAAATGCTCTGTTTCAGTATATTTTTAAAAGACATATTCTGATCAAATGTGCATTCTCATTCCTTTCTGAGAATTCTTAGGCAAGAATTAAACATCCTAAATGAATTAGAGGGTTAGAATAAAGCCTAAGAGAATTGAATAAGTTACAGAACAATCCGGTTAAGCAATGTAATTCAACGTTCGTATGTTGATGTATTATGTAGGATCATCTGCAAGGACGAATAAACAACCAAATCACTGTGAGTAATATCTTAGTAAAAATATTTTCTTACTTACTTTATTTTTTGAATGTCCTAATGTGGTAAGCTTTTCCGAGACTGTGATTTTGCAAGTGAGAATGAGTTTCTATTCGTCTGATCGATAAGATATATGTAAATGTTATTGATGTGACATGAATGTGTATGATGGACCTAAGGTCGTTCTATATATTTGAATTGGACCCAAGGTTGTTCTGTGTAATTGAAATGGACCCAAGGTTGTTTTGAACATCTGATAAGTTTGATTACTTGCTATAGGTCATGACCCGAACTAGCCCCTGTAGGTTAAGGTCATAACTAGCTAGTAATCATAAGATTACCTACGGCCTCAGACAAAACCAAACATACAATATAATAGTAAAGGGGATAAATGGAAGCAGTCCTAAAAATTTTGTCCATTGAGCTGTGCTTACATGGCATACCAAAACAATTTCCACATATGTACTAATAACTCACACCAAAAACCAAAATAAACATCTTGTTTAGCCAGGATCATACAAGCATATGGCTAGCCGAACAAAAGGTCTATATACATATGTGATCTAATAGATTCACCAAAACAGTAGAAAGGGGTGAACCAAAAGAACAAAACAAAGTCTCGTGCGTGAGACATTCAGGCTGACTTCCACAAAAACTTGGACTCCTCTCACATTCTTCACTATGACTGGGGTTAGACATCCCTTTGCTTACCTATATACATATAAATAAGAGTGAGCAAAAGCCCAGTGAATAATACCAAAGTAAAAAGGTTATATGAACGAAATTCTCTAATAGGTATCATCCTTGTCAAACACAACAAATGGCCTTAGGCCCATTCATATTCGTATCAAATGTGCCAAATGGCCTGAAGCCCAAACATATCACACGGCCTCTGGCCCATTATATCAAGCGGCCTTGGGCCCAATTCATTCATATCAAACAGCCTCGGGCCCAATCATCATGTCAAACGGCCTTTGGCCCATTATTTTCATGTTCATGTATATGTCCATTTCACATTCGTGATCATATTCAAACGGCTTTAGGTCCAATGCATCTGTATTCAGACTGTCTTAGGCCCATTTATATCCTTATCAAATATATCAAATGGCCTTAGGCCCAAGTACGACAAACAGCTTCAGGCTCAATTCATGTTCTTCACAGACCTTATACAAAAATTTGACATAAAGCATACTCATTCATAATTCAAACCAACAAATCCATGAAGCTTATACGGAAGCAGCAGTTGGAAAGTAACATACTTGAAAATATCTTTACTAAGATATTACTCACAACGTTCTGTCAATGGATTTGCCCTCGTGCTTGACCCTACACATTTCATAACACATTGGGTCACAAACAATTCAATCCGTTCTCAACTTATTAGTTAGGCCTCTTTCTTAACCCCTTAGTTCATTTACAATGTTCAATGCATGCCTAAGAGTGCTTAGGAGTGAAAGAGAATGGAAAATAGAACATAAAATAATTTTTCAAAATTTCGAAAACAGGGCTCTCCACTCGAGCGCAGTTTTAGTCACTCGAGCGGCCTGTAAAACTTTGCATGCATTTTACGCTTGAGTGAGACTTCTGACACACGAGCAAGAAGCCTTACAAAACAAGGTTTGCTCGAGCACAAGGTTCGACGCTTGAGCCACTGTGTAAATCTCTGTAAAACTTCTAGTTGCCTTCATTTTCCGCTCGAGCGATAACTCCTTCGCTCAAGCGAAGAGGTCGATTTCTGGGTCTTCCAGAATTCTGTTTGAAGTTCAAATCACAATTCCAAAGGTCCAATTCATGTTTAATAGACTCAAATATGCAGGCACGCTCCCAAAAACATATATTTGAAGATAACTCACAACCATCGTTCAAAATTCCATGGATTTAACAAATTTCAAACCATATTATATCTACACATTCTATGTTTTGTATCTTGCATAGACAAGCTTCAAGGCTTGAAATTAAGCTTCAATGCATGGAAATTCTTGCATGCATGTGTCAAACAACCCTCAAAACAACATGATGAACATGCTTTACATTCAAAATTGCAAAATTATGGCCAATTCTCACATGCATGCATCCAATGATCTCAAATTTACCAAGCTTAGCTTAATACATATATTTAGCTTCACATATACTTTGAATTCACTTATGAACTTAAACTCATGAATTTGAGTTCAATTACTCACCTAGAAGCTTCAACCCTTTTCATTATAGCTAATTCTTGAGCTTAACTTCCAAATTCCCAAGCTTTTAGTTCAAACCTCCAATTTTGTGCTCCCTCTCTCTATAATTCTCTCTCTCTCTCTCTCTCTCTCTAGAGTGTATTTCCAGCCAAGTTATGGAAATGAGCTCAAAAGAAAGTGAGTATGAGAGTAATTAAGCTCTTATATATGCTTGCCTAATCAAACTTGATTAAGGCTAATTAATTGTGCCTAATTTAATCAATTTAATCTAATTATTTTGATCCGAATCAATTTTTAATTAAATCTCACCGTAGGCTCTAAAAATCATGCTAATCGCAAAAAAAGGTCAATTTTAGTTTCTATTGCCTTTACGGCCTTCAATTTGATCTTATAACAGAAAGTCGAACAGATTTTCCTACGGTGAACAGATAGAAATTCAAAAACTACCTATAAGCATATAATTGACACTCAAAATCATGTCAGGCACATAATCACACTCACAATTAAGATTAATTAACATAACGTAAAACAGGGTTATCACACTATGAGTTGGCCGAATGGTCATTACAATTGTAAATGATTAGACTCGTGGTTGTTCTGTTATGATATGATCAATTCTGCTATGTACATATGTTATACGTTGGACCTAAGGCCGTTCTGTCATTTGTTGGACCCAAGGTCAATCCATGATGAGTTGGTTATGATATAGAAATGCATATGTCAATTACTAGAACTGTGAGAACCCGAATATACAAATCAAGTAAATAATTAAATAATAATAATTTTACAATCTCAAATATTTTAATGGTGAATCTTAAAGTGCAAATTAAATATTTGGAGGGTCATTTAATTAATTTCAAAACATAAAATAAATTTATGGTGAAAGTCTTTAATTTAGAGGCAAGATTTATTATTTTAAAAAGAAAATAATAAAACAAAAGAAAATAAACTAGAGCCTTTTGGTTAGATATATATATAGGAACCCTAGGTTGCCTAACACAATTTATGTTAGAAATGGGCGCCCATGTGGCATGACCATTTGAATTTGAATTTGAACCTTATCCAAATAGGTTTTGACTTCAAATTCAAACCTATTTGGATAACCACTCAGGATACACATATTATCACCCTTAACTGATATGGATATATGATAAAAAAAAAACATATTATATATTTGATATATGGGATATGGGTGATTAAGAGAGAAACAACGTATGTTTCAGTTTTTCCCAAATACTGACTCTCTCCCAAAAACAACGATCAAGCCATTTGCACTGTGATTTGTGTGGGTGATATTCACTATTGTAATATCACCCCATTGCTGGGATGATTGACCAGATTCAGGAAGCACGTGATTTACCCACGAGGTTCTTCGCTAAAAGGTATGATCTAAACCTTTTATCCGCTGCGTTATAATGCTTTATGATTTACATTGGTATCAGAGCCATGTATGGGCTTTTTCGTGCTTTCTTTTATCATGTGCATATTTATAAAAGAGGAAGAGATCCAAAGTATTTCATTTTTTATGATCATTAATGTCATTTTTAAGACCATAAATGATTTTATTTTGGAAAATGGCATCTGGAAGTACCGAAATCGGACCAGAAAACACCGTGGAAGGCGGCGCGTGGGCTACACGCGCCATCTGACGCCGGCAGCGACCTCCACACGCCTCCACGCGCTGTTACACGCCGTGCACGCACTCTCACGCGCGCCACACACGCGCGCTACGTGCTGAGCCGCGCGCCGAGCCGCGTTCTGAGCCGCTCGCCGAGCCGTGTTCTGAGCCGCGCTGAGCCGCGTGTTGAGCCGCGAGCCGAGCCGTTTCCCCAGCTGGCTTGGCTGTAAGGCTCTGTTTGTTTTTTTTTTTTTTAATTCTGAATCGCGTTAAATGGTCATAATTAATTCATTACATATTTGTTTTATGTGTGGTTTGTATTGTTAGACTCAGAATTACTTTTTCTATATTCTGTAAAATTTTAAAAATTTTACGAAAATAAAAAATATTTTTTCTGTGTTAATAATTCATTTTTTATGCTTTAAAATGATTCTGGTATTGCACAAACAATTTTCTGGAGTTGAAATTTTTATTGTGGACTTCTGAAATGTTTTACTATTTACTGGTATAATTGTTTCAGTTTATCAGTTTCTGGATTTTTTATTTCTAATTTTATGTGTGTTTATTAGTTATTTAAAATTCCAGAAAATTTCAGAAATATTCCAGAAAATTTCAGAATGATATACATTTTAATTATGGCATAATCTGAATATTGTTTCAGTTTATCAGTTTTTGGATTTTTTATTTCTTATTTTATGTGTGTTTATTAGTTATTTAAAATTCCAGAAAATACCAGAAAATTTCAGAAAATCTCAGAAGTGATATAGTTTCTGTTATGGCATAATTTGAATATTAAATACAGCATATTGTTATTTATTTGCCTAGAGTTTATAATATGTTGTAATTAGAATAGCATGATTAATTGTTTTTTATTTTAATTCCTTTATTAAATGTAACATAGCATGTATTGATTGTGAATCGACATTATGATGCTATTGTATGGAATTAGAATATTTTATCATGTTTTTTAGACATGCCATAGTCAGTGGGAGGTTATTCGGTTGAAAGAAATCTTTGTAGATTAACTCCCGAAAACCAATATTTTGCGCATAAATTAAATTAAATTTTGGATAATTGTCACCTGTGGCGCAAGAGATGATTACGAGCATAGCGGATTTTCGATCTTGTGACTTGTGTAATATTGTCACTATTTAATTTAGATTTTTGCGGCAAAATTATATTATGCTAATCAAATTAATCCCAATGCGAATTTCTCTCTAAATTGATTTAGCTTATGGAAGTTAATTTGGTTGACCTAGACTTAGTAGAGATGTTCATGTGAACAATGTAATCCCATTCTTTAGATGAGCAAAAGTCTTGGAGACTTTAGGTCAAACCTTAATTGAGCCAAAGTAAGGAAACATGACTCAAAGTCGCCGTGTTTTTGTTGCCTTGTTTGGCATAAGAAAAACTAATGTGTGCACTATGGTTAGCGGCACGCTGCGTAGTTTTGGTTGGCGAGTTTTGAGGTTATGAAATTAGTAAGCCCTCAATAGATCTGTATATGGTCTTGACTATTGAGCTGCACGGATTGACTTTGTAAATTTGACTTGTAAATAATAGGGGTGCAACTCAGGCGGGCTCAACCCGAGCAACCCGAGCCCAGCCCGAGTTTTTTTAGGGCTTGGGCAACTATATCTTGTAATCTGGACGGGCCTGGGCAGATTTTTGAT
This sequence comes from Camellia granthamiana, assembly GCA_036172215.1. Lineage (NCBI taxonomy): Eukaryota > Viridiplantae > Streptophyta > Magnoliopsida > Ericales > Theaceae > Camellia > Camellia granthamiana. The sequence continues at coordinate 105,125,612 of CM069910.1, forward strand.
GCCTGAATTGTAATTCGGGCCGGGCTTGGGCAGAACCAATGGCCAACCCGAGCAACCCGAACCCGAATTAAATTTAATATATTATATAATATATATAAATTAAGTAAAAGAGTTAGTCTTAATTTTTAATTTTTATTTTTTGGTGACCAGAAAATAACTTTGAATAATTCTCAATTCTTTGTTAATTATCAATTCTACCTACAGGTTTCAAAACAAATCTACCTACAAGTTTCTGGGCAATTCGGGCAATTTGGGCAATTCGGGCTAACCCGAGTTCAAAATACAAAGCTTGGGCCGGGCTTGGGCAGCAAAGCTCGGGTTCATGTTTGGGCTTGGGTGGGCTTGGGCACTGCTCTGGGCAATTCGGGTCGGGCTTGGGCAGATCCCAAACCCGACCGAACCCGCCCGAGTTGCACCCCTAGTAAATAATGTTACATCATTGGATGAAGTAACATTCAAGAGTCACGTTATCCAAGAAATGCAAGCTTAAATAAATTAGTCATTAAGTGTAAGACGAGTAGCCAGTATGAGCAGTGTTTTGCTCTCTACCCAATTACTGGGAGTGGATGGAGCAAAATTTTATGCACTATAATAGTGTGCGTTGAAATATCACGTGAAGTTAAAAGATTAGCGCTTAGAAGCTGCAAAAATCTATTAACACTAAGTGAAAAGATTAGCGCTTAGAAGCTGCAAAATCTATTAACACTAAGTAAAAAGATTAGCGCTTAGTGGCTGCAAAATCTATTAGCATTGCCAACTTGTCTAAGTCTGGACACTTACTGTTTCCACACTTGAGTGTGAGACATGAGGAGGGGCTTCTTTGTATTATTCCTTTACTAGGCTAATGTTTTGTTTTGAATAACGTTTACCACTAAGCGCAAACGTTGCAGCATAATAATGAAAAGGTCAAGGCCGACAAGGTTGTTATGATTCTAAGAATTTGATGCATCGCTTGTGAGAGCATTGTGTAACACGTCCGCGGGGGGACCTCGATGTTACAGCTCGGACTCCCTTTTGTGTCACGGTTCTTAATCTGAACCAAAGAGTCCAACTCTGGCAAATCGTTTTGAAGAAAAACAGATTTTTTGAAAAGTAGTGCCAAACATGGACTGCTTTGCCAGATTACAGAGTCGCCACCTAAATATTTTAAAATGGGAAATTTAGGAAACCCTGACTCGGTGCCGAAGGCCACGTGTCCGTCATCACCAAAGTGGTCTTGGCTCGGGAGCTTGGGTACGATCGGGGAAGGTCAGCTATGAGCACCCCCTTTCGCCCGGTCCGAAGACCGGCCTCTACTAACCGTGATATCTGATTTTGAAAACTTTATGCATTCTTATTCCGGTTATTAGCCTAGAATTACTATGTGATGCGCACAACACAAAAGTATAGACTAGATTGCCTAACTTGGAAATAAACATTGCATATCCGTTTTGTCTCAAAAAACGTGTTGGTTTTTGCTACTCGAAAGTAGGCTAAAATACGGATTTCAATGAGTTGTTCCAACTCACACAATCCAACCTCCACCCACAGGCATTCAAGCAATTTATCACGTAAGCATTTAGCCGCATAGCAAGCATACTGTCATGGCAAACGTTCACACGCATGCGACATGCTAAAGCATAAAAACTTACATCGTACTCCGTGCCAAAAACAAGAGACTGGTTAGCAAAACATGCATGACCTTGTTCATGTTAAGTGGCTAATGCAACACAGACATAGATGCAATCTAGAGTAGGCTCGGCTAACCCTAAACATGGCATATGAAATGCGCGAGTAGCACGTATTCAATTTGGAAATCGAAAGTACGATGCAGTTTGTATGATGTACCGAGCCCGGTGCATGTAAACAAATGCATGAATGCACGCATGCATTGCATAAGGTATGCTAATTTAAATGTGCCCTAATCTACCATCGTAAGCAGGTAAATAAAAGGGAAGAAAGAAGTGGGGATTTGAAGACATACACACCACTCACCCACACTTATTACAGATACGCCCTCACTCGGAGGGACCGAAAGAATATACAATTTAATTAACTACGCAAGCTAATTAATTATTACAGATTAACTAAATTAATCAGATAAATTAATTAATCTAATTAAACAGTAAACCGCCTCGGGATAAGGGCCAGATGCAGCATGCGCTCGGGACTGGCTCGGAACCGCACTGCCATGCACGGATTGCCTCTGTTTCCTCTGCTCTCCTCCTCAGAAAATTGCCAAAGTCCCAGGAGTGCCTCTCAGGGCACTGGGGATCACCACCGGCTGGGGTAGGACACCACCGGCTGAAGGAGGAGGCCACCGGCACAAAAAGAAGCCATCGGCTGTTTGTTGACTGCCGGTTGGCACTAAATAGTGTCGGCCGGCACTGAATGCCTGCAGAACCTGCAACTCACAGCAGCAGAGGGGAAATCTATGCATGACAATATAATTCAAGCCATTTATGCACCAAACACATCCCTTATCATGTTAGTGACTCAAAGGGGCATGTGTCTCGATTCCCAGACCACCAATCACGCATTTCCATGCATGATGGCCCAAGGAACCAAGGATGCAACTTCACTTTCAAATGCATGCAAACCAAATAAACATGAAAGGGTGCCAAACCTCTATCATTTTCAATCTCAAGAGGCCAAGCATGCATGCTTATGCAATGCAACTCTAAGCATGTTATCTAGCATGCAACATGAACAATGCAAGCAAGCTAAACATGTTAGGGATACAACCTAAGCAAAGAGGCATATAAACCAAGCAATGGAGTGGACTAAAACATGAATTAGGCTACTCCTAATTGGCCTAAAATCAGTGGCCAAAGTGCCTAGAAATGGAGACTAAACACACACACACACACATGCAAGTGTTATGGTCCAAACCCAAGGCATAAACATGGCAACCCCCAATCACACTTGGAGATACCAAACAAGGACAATGAGCACACATTGTAAAGCTCTGAAAATCATGCAAAACATGATGCCAAATCATGCAACAAAACAAGCCAAACAAAGCATGCAAATGGTCTAAGGTTCAAAGCAAATCAATGAGGCTTTGAACCACACTTAGCACAACCACACATGGCAATACTTAAACACTTAAAAACAAAGTTTTAACACATAAAACTAAGCCTAAAGGACCACCTAGATGGCATCTAGATGATATGAATCCAAAGGCATGCATTAAAGCTAAAACATGGAGCATTTAACACATACTCTTAAAGCATTAAAGAGGCATGCTAAGCAATCAAACAAACATGTATGAAGGACTGAAATAGCATGCAAAATGGTTCCAAACCGTCAAAAATGAAGCAAGCAAGGCATGCTACACATTCATGCTCTTAAGGCCAACAAGCCCAATGCAAAGAGGCTATATTAAACATGCTATGGTTGGCTCAAACAACATGAGACAGACCTAAAACATGGAAATATGAGCACAAAAACTTCACAAATGGAAGCCTAAAACATGCTAGAAGCTAAGGCATACAACCTAGGCATGTTAGAGGATCAAAAGGCATTACAAGGCAACTACGCTAAGCATGCATAAGGGACCTAAACCAACTTAGAAACATGTTATATCATGGCAATATAAGCATGAAAAACAAACCAAACATGCTCAACACACACTTAAGCACAAGCTCCCTCAAGAAGCCAAATCTTGTCCTTTTCAAGGACATCAAGGAGAGGGGGTGGTCCTCTCCTTCTTGAGACTCTAAGGCATCATCTTCACCGCTGAAATCCCTCAAGATTTCAGTGGTGAAGAGATCCTAACACCAAAGTCTCGGATCTCTCACAAAATGGCACAAAGAAGGGCCTTTTCAAGGCCTAAGGGTGGTCAAACTTGCTCAAACCACAAAACACTCTTAATAAACAATAAAGAGGCTTAAAAAACAGAACTTTTATGTGTTAATCACTAAGCACAAAAACAGTTCTAAAGCAAGTAGAAATGGAGTGCAAGAATGGGGAAAAAAAGGACTAGTTGGCTCACCCTTGTAGACCTCTTCAACAATGATGATGTGTTGGCTTCCTTGAGCACCAAACCAGCTTCAAAGCTTCACAATAGACCTCTGGACCCTCGAGAACCCAAAGAAGGTGAAACACTAGGTGTTGGTGAGCAAAAGTATGACACAAACACCTAGTGTCCAAAACAAGAGAGCAGAAGAGAGATAGGATGTGTATCTATCCTAACCCTAAAAACCAGAGCTTGGTCTGTCTAAAATGTCTAAAATTTTGTAACCCTAAGCCAAGAAGAGGAGTGGTCCTCTTATAGGCAAGCAAAGCTTACAAGCTAAGCTAACTAAGAGGGTCATCCCTCCATACACGTGTATGGAGGGGAACCAAAACTATACAGCTGTCTGAAAATATCTCATAAAGCAACTACACAGTGTCCGGCCGGCAAAGAGTGCCATTTTGGCAAAACTTAGTGCCGGTCAGCACAATAAAGTGCCGATGGAAACACCAGCCAGCCGGTGGCCTCTAGCCAGTGCCGGTGGTGTGTGGGGATGCCTCACAAGGCATTCCCTGCCCTTCCAAGGCAAAACACAAGTGTTTGGTGCAAAACCAGACACAAAACGGTCGAGTTCGGAGGTCCTGAGGCAAGGCGCGCGAGCCGAGAACTCCGGGAACTCCAAACGAACACAAGCATAGATAATCACCGAGTGTTCCAACGGTGACGTCCAAGTCTTGAGGACGGTCAAAAATGGGGTGTCTACAGTTGCCCCTCTTTGACAGAACTCGGAAGTCATAAGAATGACGGGAGTGAATGTCAAAGCCCAGAGACGACCCATTTTTGACAAGGCCGAAGACTCAGACAAACATGCACGACAAGTAAGATATGCGCCCGAAGGCAGGGGCAAAATGCGACTGAAAATGCAAGAAGCCGGGCATAACTTATGATCATGCAAAGAAAGCTGTAACGAAACACGCATGCAACAGTTTTAAGCTAGCAAACTCCAAACTACACTACAATGCAGAAAGGGTGTATGAGAATTGTGCAATTCTCGATACGTCTCACTCGGAGGATACAATACCTGTCTGGTTCGTCTGGTCGTGCCAGCTTCAAATGAACCATACATACAATATCGTGCCTGAAAAGAAAACAAACTTAACAGGTGCAATATTGTTAGCAACATGCATGACAATGCAAATGAAGTGCACAAAACAGTGCAATGATATGCAATTGAATCTAAATGTAATGCAAATGATATGCAAAACTACAAAACAAAATATAAACAATGCAAATAATATGCAATGCAATTGAAAAGCAATTGAATCATGATCCAATCACGAGCGGTTCAAAACCACACAAATGTCAAATAGATTGATGGAAGTAACAAGTCCGTCTACCATAGAAAGGGTGCCGCAACCTCAAACCAACATACCAGCGTGGAGTAGGCGCGATACACATGCCGAACTATGAGTAATGTAGACGGACACAAGAACAAGTGTTGGGGGGGGGATTGACATAAGTGGGGAAATGATCCGCTGATGAGTGGACAATGATCCTAATGCAGGATGCACCAATTACACTACAATGCGATATGCGATTATGGCGCGCGGGCCAAACCGTATCTCGCTTAGGAAAGGCATGCACACATACAAGCCATGTCTAACACAGAAAAGGTGCCGCAACCTCAAACCAAGTTCAACAAGGAGTAGGCGCGATGCACATGAACCATGCTTTGACGTGAAAAGTAAGGGCACATACCAGACCAAGCTCAACAAGGAAAGGCGCAAGCCATAGATGGAAGATGATGCAGTGAATGCATGCAACGGAATAGATACAATGGATATGGCACGCGGGCCAAACCCAGTCTTGCCTAGGAAAGGCATGTACGCATACGAACCATGTCTAACACAGAAAAGGGTGCCGCAACCTCAAACCAACATACCAGCGTGGAATAGGCGCGATACACAAGCAGAACTATGCTTTGACGTGAAAAGTATAGGCACATACCAAACCAAGCTTGACAAGGAAAGGCGCAAGCCATAGATGGAGGCAACGCAATGAAATGCATGCAACCTACAATGCAATATCTACAATGAAATGGATGAAATGCATGACAATGCAGATGATGCAATGACCATGATTGCAGTTTTCCCTATTCTTCCAACGGGATGGTATACTAGGTTGGTTCAGTATCCAGAATTGAGGCGTAAACACACTACCTCAACCTATGGGGCTTCCATACAGGTTTCAAGCCGAGGGTACACCCCCTGGGTATTTAAACCAGACTTTAGTCTCGGAAATCCCGAACCTTTGCGTTCTAGGCATGAGCCGTTCGAACTCTAATTTTCACCGTCCCCGTTGGTCTCCTAGGAACTCACCGCAAGCACGGAAGTCGTTCGGGCACGACAAACACCAAAGGAATTGCACCTTCAGAGGATTTAAGGTCTCCTAGACCGGAATGCAAAATGTATGCATGACAATGCATGTTGTTTTTTTTTGTTTTTTGTCTGAAAATGCAAATGAGGCATAATGGTAGGAAAAATGCAAGACAATGCATGTGCTTCTTTTTTTTTGGTTTTTGAAATGCAGATGATGCATGATGATGTTTTGTTTTGTTTTTGTTTTTGAAATGCATGACAATGCGATATTTACAATGCGATGCATGAAAATGTACCAAGGGTTTCGCACCCTCCAAGGATTTTAAGGTCTCCTAGACCGGCGCGTGTTTTCGGTCCCGCCGGACCTAGTGTGGAGAACGATGCAAAGCATAAATGCATGACAATGCTCGTAATAAAATGCATGACAATGCAATCAAGCGGGTTTAAGGTCTCGCCGGACCGCGCGTGTTTTTGGTCCCGCCAGACCCAGTGTGTTGGGGCAATGCATGATGATGAGATGCGCGAAAGAGCGCGATGAAATGCATGCCAAATGCAATGAACGGTGTACGTCAATGTACCGAAGGTCTTGCACCCTCTAAGGATTTAAGGTCTCCTAGACCGTCGCGTGTTTTTGGTCCCGCCGGACCCTGCGTGTTTTTGGTCCCGCCGGACCGGGCTTGTAAGATGAAATGCTCATGAGGCACGCATACCTCATTTGTTGGAAAATGAAGTGCAAAACGAGGCATACGTGCCTCGAGATGCAATGAAATGCAAAATGAGGCAGGCGTACCTCATTTGATGGAAAATGACGTGCAAAACGAGGCATACGTGCCTCGAGATGCAATGAAATGCAAAATGAGGCACGCGTACCTCATTTGATGGAAAATGACGTGCAAAACGAGGCATACGTGCCTCGAGATGCAATGAAATGCGAAATGAGGCACGCATACCTCATTTGATGGAAAATGACGTGCAAAACGAGGCATACGTGCCTTGAGATGCAATGAAATGCGAAATGAGGCACGCATACCTCATTTGATGGAAAATGAAGTGCAAAACGAGGCATACGTGCCTCGAGATGCAATAAAATGCAAAATGAAACACGTGAGGTAGCACACCTCACGTGGATCAAAGTGAAATGCAAAATGAAACACGTGAGGTAGCACACCTCACGGGAATCAAAGTGAAATGCAAAATGAAACACGTGAGGTAGCACACCTCACGCGGATCAAGATGAAATGCAAAATGAAACACGTGAGGTAGCACACCTCACGCGAATCAAAGTGAAATGCAAAATGAGACACGTGAGGTAGCACACCTCACGCGGATCAAGATGAAATGCAAAATGAAACACGTGAGGTAGCACACCTCACGCGAATCAAAGTGAAATGCAAAATGAGACACGTGAGGTAGCACACCTCACGCGGATCACGATGAAATGCAAAATGAAACACGTGAGGTAGCACACCTCACGCGAATCAAAGTGAAATGCAAAATGAGACACGTGAGGTAGCACCCCTCACGCGGATCAAGATGAAATGCAAAATGAAACACGTGAGGTAGCACATCTCACGTGGATCAAGATGAAATGCAAAATGAGGCACACATACCTCATTGATTGGAAAATGGAATGCAAAACGAGGCACGCGTACCTCGAAATGCAATGAAATGCAAGATGAGGCACGCATACCTCATCGGATGGAAAATGAAATGCAAAACGAGGCACACGTACCTCGAGATGCGATGAAATGCAAGATGAGGCACGCATACCTCATCGGATGGAAAATAATGCAAGTCGCAAGGGACGTGCGAGACGGCGCGAGGCGGCGCATCGGAGAGTGTGATGAATGCATGCAACACACACGGGGCAACTTTTAAATCTTATGAAAGACAAAAGGATACAAAAGGATATAGTCATCGCATGAATTTGAGTGCCACACATAGAAGACACTGTCTGAGGTCAAAACGGAGGCCGGTTGAGCGTCGGAGATGCACTTTCTTGCACTTTCTTGAGCTATGAAGACCCAAAACCCCTCATCTAGCATAAACAAGGCCTTGGGAACACCACCGGCTGGGCTAGGTGGTCACCGGCTACCGCCGGCTGCCTAAACTTCTCCACCGGCACAAAAATGTGCCGACCGGCATAAAATGCCTGATCGGGGGCAGTTCTGCCATTTTGCCTCGGGTTTTATAAAATAGGGTTTCTAAACCCTATTTTCCACTTCCTCTTCCGCCGAAATCCTTCACTCTCTCTCTCTAGAGCTTTGTTCTCTCGATTTTTCGTCGATTTCCTCGCGTTTCACGCTCGTTTTACCGTCGGATTCGCGATATTCTTTGCGTTTCGGACATTTCCACCCGATCGAAACTTCATTTCGGGACCTCCTTTGCTATTTCCGCCTTTTCGGGACTTGTTCCCCTCGATTTCCTCTACACTTCCGTGTATTTTCATCTCCCGGCCTTTCCAACCATTTTCGGCCCGCTCGGGGTTGACCTTTTCGGTTGACCTTTCGTATTCTTGCTCGGTTTTCCTTTTCCGGCTATTTTCTCATCCCCATTGCCATGGCTGACGACATTCCACATGTCAGGACTCCCCCGGATCACAAGATGGATCCCGGGGTTGAGCTTCTCCCGTTGAGCGAGCGCCCATTTGATCCGGCGACCTGCCGGCCGGCTATTCACATTCTACCACCCGATGGACTTCGCCACTTCCGCGGCTTCGACCGAGCGCTGGACCCGGAGCTTCTCCTGCGCGAGCCGGCCTCTCACTTGTCCTTCGGCGCTTCCGAGGTAACATCTTGATCTACTTTATTTTCTGCAATGTAGGACCTTTAATGTAACGACCCAGAAATCCTTTCCTCCGCTCGAGCGGAGGAGTGGCCGCTCGAGCGGACTTTTGGGGTTTCCAGCAATTTTTCAGATGGCCTGAGACTCTGGGAGTTGTGGTTCTCCGCTCGAGCGGGGGAGTTTACGCTCGAGCGGACGACTTTGTTGGTCTGCGCGCTCGAGTGGGTCGCCTGGGTAAGTTTGATTCTGAAGCATGTGGATTCATTTTGATGTTCTTCTTAGTGTATTTGAAATGTTCTTACCTTATTTTGGGATATTAATTGAGATGATAATATGATGGTAGAGTAAGATTGGATCAAAAACTTTAATTGGAATAATTCGCTTACGACCAACCGTCACTCATTTGCCTTTTTCTTTTTCCCCACTTTGATTATGGATGTGAGGTTAGAACCATTGGAAAGCTTATTTCTGGGGCTTCAATTTGAACACAAGAACGACCTAAAACGGAGTCCGGATGGGAGAGTTACGCCTATTTGAAGTTTTGGAATCTGTGCTGGAACAGGTCCGCTCGAGCGGGAATATGGACGCTCGAGCGGGAATTACGGGACAGCAGCTCTAAAAACGGGATTTTGAGATCTTTTTCCACATTTTCTTTCCCCTCTCTTCTTTTCTCTTCTTCTAAGTCTGAAACCCTCCGAAACCCTAGCCTCAAACCCTTGATTCCCTCTATTTTGAACAACAATCCACCATGGTTTGGACATCAAGGATGAAGAATAAGAAAAGATCAATGCTTTTAACCGATTAGAACATGGATTTGCGAAGGTTTCTTCTCAAGCTTGCTCCTTTGTTGATTCTTGAGGTAAGGGTTCTAATATTCTTCAAGATTTACATTAAGAGCTAGAGTGGTAGTAGTTCCATTGTATTAATGTATAAATTGCATTTTTGGAGCAAATAGAGTAACTTATAAGATTTGGGAATTTCGGATTTGAAGCATGGAGGGGCCAATTGATGGGTTTAAATGATGAATTATGAATCCTAGATGTTTAATCAATGGAAAAATTAGAATATAAAGTGTTGGGTTAATAAGTTAATTATTTCTTGAAATTTCAATATTTTCTTGGAACCCTAGGTTGATTAAGGATGATAACCAAAGAGTTGGTCCAAATCGAAAGTAGAATAATGAAATTGGGATATTGAATTAGGTATATACAAGTTTAATTGGAATTTAGTGATACTTGGAAATTATGTTTAAAATTTACGAATGAACTTTGTTTGAGTATTGTGAATTATGTTTTAATGAGAAAGGAAATTGGAAAGAAAGGTTTGTTGGTAATGTGGATGAGGTAAACTTGGCTTTGGAATGTTGAATTGGGCCTTAGCAATTTAAATAGAATTATGTGGAATTATATTTGGTGGTATTGAGTTAAATAACGCTGAATAGTGTGGATTATATTAATTGGAGATGATTATGTGAGGTTATGTTGATTATGTTGGGTTGTGTTAAATGTTGTTGAATTGACTTGTGTAGGGTTAACTACAGGGGCGGACCTAACATCTAACCACTGTGAGTAATAGTACGAAGATGTATATTTTATTTATCATTGATAGTTATTATCACTAACGCTCTGTTTATTGTAAGTATTACACGCACATGTTACACAACCAATTGTGATGATTGAAAGTCAGTGAGAACATTGAAAGATTGCCAAACATCGGTATGACTTGAATGACTTTGTTCTGTTACTAACAAATAATAATTCTTTATTATCTATGAGCAAACCATGTTGTTCTTAATGAGTGAATGGACCTATGTTCGTCTTTAAGCCAAGTATCCGTATGGAACTGAGATGATTTGTGTATCCTATGGTCTGACGATATTCAGATGACTTTGGGATTGTTCCGCTCTGTTTATTTATTTTGTTCATATATTTTGCCTATTAATCTGTTCCATTTATTATTTAACATGATATGTATTGCTGGTTTTAAAACTTATTAATTTCTGCTATTTCTGTATCCTTACGCTTTATGCGTTCTGTTACGCTTTATGCGTTCTGTTATCTTTGGGCTGATAAGCCGTTCTGTTATGACTGGGCCAAAAGGCTATTCTGTATCTTTTGGGGCTGATGCCTGTTCTGTTATTTTGAGCATATGGCCATATTGTATCTTCTGTACATACTAAGCTGCTCTGTTAAGGAAACTGGAACCATGATTGTTGAGATATATTTACAGAGTGTAATTAACCATATACTTCTGCAGTTATATACTTTATTGTTTGAGTTGAACATTACATGATTTACGTACTATTATTCACTGAGCTTGACTCACTTTATTTTATGTCTGTTTCTGTAGGCACTCAACCTGGGGGTCAACCTTAACCTGTGGCTTCCGTTACCAGTTGCCAAGCCTTGAGTATCTAGATTCTTAGGCGTTGACCGTTCAAGTTATGGAGTTTTGCTAAGTTTAATTTGTACCCTAAGTGTTTATTGAGCTTGATGTATATGTATATGTATATGTATATGTATTTAGCTATCTCCAGATATACGTCAATGTATATTTACCTGCATTATGTTCTGTCTGTGATCCTGGCATAGTAGTGGTAGCTCAATGGATATTATTTTATACTATTATATGATATTAAATGCTTCCGTTCAGGCCCCATAGATAATATTTAACAGGTTTGGTGTCCATTTCGAATGGGTCATGCCCAAATTTTTAGGGGCGGATTTGGGGCATGACAAGTGGTATCAGAGCACGAGTTGCTATCTCACACACGGATCCATTGAGCTGTAGGATGTCTAGAAAAGACTTAGGCTTCATGCATGACATCCTTAGTGCATATGAAAAGACTGATAGCAACGTTAAGAGTAATTTGTTTACGTTAACGATTATGAGCCATGTCTATTATACCTCTCATGTCTATTATACGAAATGATTGATTTTTGAAAAGCCTATTTTGATGACATTATGGTTGTTCCGCTATGATACTCGTTTTGCTTATGATATGACATGATGAGACTTATTGACTTCTGGTGTGGAGCAAAGTGCTGTACGGAACTAAGTGCTACACTTTAGTGGGAGCCACCTCTAGAATCCGTACGAGCCACCTCTTGAGTCCATACACACTTCTGTATATTTCTGATATATCTGGGCTGAAAGGCCAATCTGATAATTCTGGGCCAACATGCCAATCTGTTAAAATGGTATAAGTAATTGTGGCACCCTTAATTCCTATGGCCCTCGCCCGGGGGTAACAATACCATGGCCTATGGCCCTCGCCCGGGGGTAACAATACCGTGGCTATTGGTATCAATTTTGTGGTCTTCGGACCTACCTGTTGTGGTCTTGGGACCTACCTGTTGTGGTCTTCGGACCTACCTGTTGTGGTCTTGGGACCTACCTGTTGTGGTCATTGGACCTACCTGTTGTGGTCTTTGGACCTACCTGTTGTGGTCATTGGACCTACCTGTTGTGGTCTTCGGACCTACCTGATCTGATAGTTAGCCATATATGATCTTATGCAAAATTTAAATATGAATATGATTATGAGCATATATCTGAATCTGTTTCAGTTGTCATCAATTGCTTAAACACTAAGTATGAAAGATTTAGTTATGATATCGTGATGTCTTTCTTGTTATGGTATTGTTTGGACCTATGATTTAAAAAAGGTATTGTGATATGTATTTTGATAAGTTGTGTTTTGGATAATAGTTGGACCCATGTAAGAAGTGACTTATTCTATTCTGTTAAGTGCACGATAATGACATGATATGACAAGCACTGTTTCATTTTCTGATACGTTATGTTAAGAATTAAGGAATGATGATCCATGTATGTAAAAGTATTAAGGGCCCTTGCCCGGGGGTAAAAATACCGTGGTATAAGTATGTTACAAGATATCTCTTGCCACCGACGGTCTTGTACGGGTGGATTATGATCAAGTATAAGTTCTGATTTTTGTTTCTGATTCAAGTATAACTAAGAATCTGTACGAATATGCTTCTATTTATCTGTTCAGTTTATGCTATGTCATAACATGATGTGGATTGATAGTGTCGAATGAGTTCAGGGTACGTGTAATTGGGATTTGGTTGTGAAATCTGTGATTTGTGATATATAAGGGTGGTAAAAAAAAAAAAAAAAGAAAGAGAGAAAAATGGCAGCTGTTGACTACTTCGAAGTCAACCTAAATGATCAGTAAGTAGCTAAGCTACTGCAGGAATTCAAATTCTGTTTTTGTATATTAAGTGACTTAAGATTGAGAAACTCATTTCTGTGAACTATTTTATGTAACTATGCAAATGTTAGAGGTTGTGACATTGTTCTATATCACCTATATGGAAGTTATGATGTGAACTGTTTTGCACGATCTCGTGGATTCTGGTGGAAATAAAGGACATGGAAATATTCCATTTTGTTAAGGACATTTACCTTCTCTTACATGTTTAGACAACTTTGGACAATATTCACTACATGATTACAAATTAATTGACTACCACATTGAATTAATATTAAGAATTCTGAACCGGGATGTCACAAAATCAAATTGCTCCCTTGTTATACTATTGCGTAAGTTGTTGCTTTTATAGACTCTGGAAAGATGTGATTTTTTTTATGGTTACTGTATACGTAATAAGAGTTATAATTATATGAATGAACTTGGTAGAATCCACGTACGAGGACTAACTGGAAGCTCTATGTTTGTTAACTAACCGGGCCGAATGATTGGTCTCTATTTTCTGCTCGACCGTTTGTTGATCCACTATAATTATAAGTTGTAAAGACGAAACCATGTGAGTGACGTTGTCTCTGCCAGTGAGAAACGGAAGAATTGTTTGAATAGGGAAAGGGGAACCAAATGAATTTGTGCTACAACAAGAAAAGCACTAGTAAAGGAAAATGTTATACCTTACGATTATGAATGATTAGTCAAGTATGATGTTGAATTCAATATGACGGCATGATCAGGTGTCTGTAATGGGGATTTTTCTTCCCACCATTCAGATTTCGTCAAGAAGTAGAGAATGTGATTTAAAACCTATGTAATGCTATGATCTTAGTATATTTTCGTAAATGGAAGTTGTGGTACCTCTTAGGCAGAACCTTATTTGGTAAGTTCTGAAATCTGATCCAATGATGCATAATCGGATTTAAGTCTAACCATGTAATTACGTTACTTGGGAACTACGTAATGGTCAGGGACCACCGAGTAAACTGCATTAGAAGATAAGTTCGAACATGTACTCTCTAATTAAAAGTATGTATGGAACTATTACAGATGGGCTGACTTAGTTAGAGACTTTGTGGAGGGTACTTTCATTACGAGTGAACTTAATGCATGCTGTGGGAACTCATTTCGCATAATTGAATAAGAAATTTGAAACCTTAAAGGGTTAATTATCTGAAATTGATTATGTATCTGTGACCAGCATAATTCTTATGTAATTTTAAGTATGTTTACGAGATTTCCATTTTGGAATGCTTAAACGATTGGATTGTATTCCATATGTTTTAGGTATGACCATCTATATATATATATCCAAGTCTTCTTACGCCTAGAAAGAAATAAGGATTGAAAAGAAAAGAAGTAAATGAGAAAGTGAAAAGGGTGTATAGATTTTAAAGTTTAAGGTATGTTGAGCTTTTGATTGACCTATCTTGAAGTTGAGTAGGAGCCTCTATGTGAGTGTCTTTAAGGGGTAATTGTATGATAGTCCTCACTATTCTATGTTTTTAGTGTCAATGAAACAAAGAGTTGGTGATGCCACTAATTGAAGTGCAATTGAATTTTGGTGATGGACCGTATAATGTGAATTGTCTTTGAAATTGAGAAGTTGTTATGGGCCTTGGGATTATAATTGGTTAGTGTTGTTCCTTGGCCGTTGAAATTTTGATGCGTATATGTTGATCGAAAGTATTTGTGATCCTTTTCTATCCCAAGTGTGGATCTAGTTTTGGAACATTACAGGGTGTGTTTCTGTATATGTTTGACCTATTTTCTATTTGGTTTTCTCAAATTTCGAGGACGAAATTTTTGTAAGGAGGGAAGGATGTAACGACCCAGAAATCCATTCCTCCGCTCGAGCGGAGGAGTGGCCGCTCGAGCGGACTTTTGGGGTTTCCAGCAATTTTTCAGATGGCCTGAGATTCTGGGAGTTGTGGTTCTCCGCTCGAGCGGACGACTTTGTTGGTCTGCGCGCTCGAGCGCAAGGTTGGGCGCTCGAGTGGGTCGCCTGGGTAAGTTTGATTCTGAAGCATGTGGATTCATTTTGATGTTCTTCTTAGTGTATTTGAAATGTTCTTACCTTATTTTGGGATATTAATTGAGATGATAATATGATGGTAGAGTAAGATTGGATCAAAAACTTTAATTGGAATAATTCGCTTACGACCAACCGTCACTCATTTGCCTTTTTCTTTTTCCCCACTTTGATTATGGATGTGAGGTTAGAACCATTGGAAAGCTTATTTCTGGGGCTTCAATTTGAACACAAGAACGACCTAAAACGGAGTCCGGATGGGAGAGTTACGCCTATTTGAAGTTTTGGAATCTGTGCTGGAACAGGTCCGCTCGAGCGGGAATATGGACGCTCGAGCGGGAATTACGGGACAGCAGCTCTAAAAACGGGATTTTGAGATCTTTTTCCACATTTTCTTTCCCCTCTCTTCTTTTCTCTTCTTCTAAGTCTGAAACCCTCCGAAACCCTAGCCTCAAACCCTTGATTCCCTCTATTTTGAACAACAATCCACCATGGTTTGGACATCAAGGATGAAGAATAAGAAAAGATCAATGCTTTTAACCGATTAGAACATGGATTTGCGAAGGTTTCTTCTCAAGCTTGCTCCTTTGTTGATTCTTGAGGTAAGGGTTCTAATATTCTTCAAGATTTACATTAAGAGCTAGAGTGGTAGTAGTTCCATTGTATTAATGTATAAATTGCATTTTTGGAGCAAATAGAGTAACTTATAAGATTTGGGAATTTCGGATTTGAAGCATGGAGGGGCCAATTGATGGGTTTAAATGATGAATTATGAATCCTAGATGTTTAATCAATGGAAAAATTAGAATATAAAGTGTTGGGTTAATAAGTTAATTATTTCTTGAAATTTCAATATTTTCTTGGAACCCTAGGTTGATTAAGGATGATAACCAAAGAGTTGGTCCAAATCGAAAGTAGAATAATGAAATTGGGATATTGAATTAGGTATATACAAGTTTAATTGGAATTTAGTGATACTTGGAAATTATGTTTAAAATTTACGAATGAACTTTGTTTGAGTATTGTGAATTATGTTTTAATGAGAAAGGAAATTGGGAAGAAAGGTTTGTTGGTAATGTGGATGAGGTAAACTTGGCTTTGGAATGTTGAATTGGGCCTTAGCAATTTAAATAGAATTATGTGGAATTATATTTGGTGGTATTAAGTTAAATAACGCTAAATAGTGTGGATTATATTAATTGGAGATGATTATGTGAGGTTATGTTGATTATGTTGGGTTGTGTTAAATGTTGTTGAATTGACTTGTGTAGGGTTAACTACAGGGGCGGACCTAGCATCTAACCACTGTGAGTAATAGTACGAAGATGTATATTTTATTTATCATTGATAGTTATTATCACTAACGCTCTGTTTATTGTAAGTATTACACGCACATGTTACACAACCAATTGTGATGATTGAAAGTCAGTGAGAACATTGAAAGATTGCCAAACATCGGTATGACTTGAATGACTTTGTTCTGTTACTAACAAATAATAATTCTTTATTATCTATGAGCAAACCATGTTGTTCTTAATGAGTGAATGGACCTATGTTCGTCTTTAAGCCAAGTATCCGTATGGAACTGAGATGATTTGTGTATCCTATGGTCTGACGATATTCAGATGACTTTGGGATTGTTCCGCTCTGTTTATTTATTTTGTTCATATATTTTGCCTATTAATCTGTTCCATTTATGATTTAACATGATATGTATTGCTGGTTTTAAAACTTATTAATTTATGCTATTTCTGTATCCTTACGCTTTATGCGTTCTGTTACGCTTTATGCGTTCTGTTATCTTTGGGCTGATAAGCCGTTCTGTTATGACTGGGCCAAAAGGCTATTCTGTATCTTTTGGGGCTGATGCCTGTTCTGTTATTTTGAGCATATGGCCATATTGTACCTTCTGTACATACTAAGCTGCTCTGTTAAGGAAACTGGAACCATGATTGTTGAGATATATTTACAGAGTGTAATTAACCATATACTTCTGCAGTTATATACTTTATTGTTTGAGTTGAACATTACATGATTTACGTACTATTATTCACTGAGCTTGACTCACTTTATTTTATGTCTGTTTCTGTAGGCACTCAACCTGGGGGTCAACCTTAACCTGTGGCTTCCGTTACCAGTTGCCAAGCCTTGAGTATCTAGATTCTTAGGCGTTGACCGTTCAAGTTATGGAGTTTTGCTAAGTTTAATTTGTACCCTAAGTGTTTATTGAGCTTGATGTATATGTATATGTATATGTATATGTATTTAGCTATCTCCAGATATACGTCAATGTATATTTACCTGCATTATGTTCTGTCTGTGATCCTGGCATAGTAGTGGTAGCTCAATGGATATTATTTTATACTATTATATGATATTAAATGCTTCCGTTCAGGCCCCATAGATAATATTTAACAGGTTTGGTGTCCATTTCGAATGGGTCATGCCCAAATTTTTAGGGGCGGATTTGGGACGTGACATTTAACTGTCAACTGCCATAGCTGATTACATTGCTTAACTGCTTTAGATCTGATACACTGTGCGCTGTAGTTGATTGTAGACAACCTCACAACTGATATCTGCTTAGGACCGACACACATGCACACACACTGCACTAGCCTGAATCACCCAAACACACGGCACACATTGCACTTTTGACATGAACTCACCGACACCCGGTGCTTATTTGAATCTGAAAACTCGCACGCATGCTAGACTTGCACTGAATCACACAAACACGCAGACGCATCACACGTTGGTAATTCACTGAAACATACTGGGACCCGGCATCCGTTTGAACTTTGAAAAACACGCACACATGCTATGTTTACACTGATCCGCATGGGAGTACTGACACATCACAGGCCGTAGTCCACCTACTGGTGCACTGAAACCTGGCATTTGCTTGCATCTGAAAAACGTGCACACGTGCACCAAGTTTACACTGGACCACTCAAAACACACTGACGCATCACGCGCCGTAGTTTACTGTAAGCACACCGGTACCCGGTTTCTGTTTGAATCTGAAAGACTTGCACGCATGCTAGATTTGTACTGACTTTAACTGTTTCTTCGAAACTGTACATTTCATATTTATTCACAACTGTTTGTTTGTAAACAGGGAGGTTCCCATACCGTCCGCGGGTATGGGAATACCGTCGCTCGAGAGTGGTATGCCGAGCTACCTGACGCAGTCCGTCAGATCGTCGATCGGGCCGACTTCGGCGCATTTTGTAGGGGACTTTCCAGGCTCTCCGCCTGCAGACCTCTCCTTGCCGCTCTGGCAGAGAGGTGGTGGGACACCACTGATTCATTCCACTTGTCGGTGGCAGGGGACATGACGATGACCCCTTACGACTTCGCGATGCTTACCGGCATCGGGGTAGGGGGTGATCCGATCCCCTTCGACATTGACATGGATGAGTGGACCGCGGCCCAGGTCTACTTGCTTGGCGAGGCACCGCCTCTGGCGCGTCCTGGCTTTGTCAGGTATTCCTGGTTCGAGGTTCAGTTTAGGGTCCAGCCCACCCTTATCGACGCAGCCCGATGACTCAGGAGGCCGTGGAGAGATACGCACGCGGCTTCCTTATGTTCATGTTCGGGACGACCCTCTTCGCCGACCGGGCGAACACAGTGCCCCTCTGTCTTCTCAGCGCACTGGTAGATGTCAGAGATATTTTGCGCTTTGACTGGGGTGGCGCGGCTCTGGCCACCCTCTACGGCTACATGAGCTCAGTCTCCCGTGGCAGCGGGCAGTTGCTCGGAGGCTACTGGCGAGCTTGGGAGGTATGTCTTCTTCTCTTCTTTATATTTCTGCTTTACATTTTCTGTACTCTGTACTGTGCACTGCTCACACTGACTGCATACTGTACACGCGGCACACACATACTCTGCTTTACACTGACTGTACACTGTTTACACTGTACACTCTGCACGATACACAACACACGGCTCTGTTATTCCCGCTTTATACTGACTGTACACCGTTCACTTTGTACACTCTGCAAAATACACTACACAACACACGGCTCTGTTATTTCTGCTTTATTCTTCATTTCTGCTTTATCTGATGGTCATACTGACATCTATTTTGCAGTTGTGGCTCTACGCCTACTTTCCCAGGCTAGAGCCAGTACCGGAGACGGAGACTCCTCTGGTCATCCCCTTCTCACGCCGTTATGACGGGAGGTGCACACGGCGGCCTCGTGATACCTTCAGCTTCTTCCGTCGATTCTTCGACACCATCACCTCCGCCGAGGTATGTTTTACTTACAGTTCATTCAAACTTTGCTTTGCATTTGTGTATTTTGATAACCAGCAAATAACCAACTGTTTCAATTCAGGTCACCTGGCGGCCGTGGGCTGCGGTGCCAGCAGGCATTCAGGATCGGTTTGCCGGTGCGGAGGAGACCTCTCGCTACCGGATTTTGCTGGAGGGCCCGGTCTGTCGGGCTTGGTACCTGGGTGAGCGTTTCCTACGTCAGACCCTAGGGTTGCCAGAGCAGATAGTCCCGGTTCACCCTCCTGAGCACATGAGGGACACCGAGAGGTTTTCTCTGCAGCAGATGGAGGACTACACCCTTGGCTGGGACGCGGACGGCTATAGGGGCAAGGGCGACTACTCCGAGTACGTCCGGACCTTCATCATGCGGCCTCTGAGCGGGGGTCGCCAGATTGAGCGAGGGAGTCCTGCGGTGCCGGCGGCTCGGGCAGAGGCAGGACCAGAGGCAGGAGCAGGAGTGGGATCTTCGAGGAGAGCCCGAGTCCGAGGCAGGGGTGGGGTACAGAGGGGACGAGGGTCCAGTTGGCCCGCTCTGCCCACTATGCTGACGTACAGGGGGCAGGGTGGGGAGACCTACCAGATCCCCTTCGTTCCTCCCCCGGCTGGTCACGAGTTAGCCGGTATTCTCGACTTACCCCCGGTACGTATTACTTCACTTTGCATCTTGCATTGTCATTCCATTTCAGTTTATTTGATATTCCGCAGAATACTAATGCATCCGATACTTTTGCAGGCTTCCTCCGAGTACAGACGGAAGTCGGTGGAGCTGTGTGCCTCCCTGATGGAGATGCTGCAGCGGACCCTCGATGTCATGGCCGCCTACAGTCTTCCGGTACGTTCTTCTGACCACAATCTCAAACCATACTCTGTTCCATACATACTGATGCACTACACAACGTCTGATAAACTGCTCACGGCATTCACACACTGTACTCATACACTGCATTCTGCACTGATTAACTGCTCACGGCATTCACACTGTACTCATACACTGCACTCTGTACTGATTAACTGCTCACGGCATTCACATACTGTACTTATACACTGCATTCTGATATACTGCTCACAGCTTTCTGATGCATTTGCTTTTCGTATTTTTCAGCCTCCCTTTCCGATTCCGCCAGTGGGCGGCGCTCCTCCGGCTGGGCCTCCCCTTTCTACTCGGGATGGCAGGATATTCCCCCGTACCAGAGGGGGACACGCTCATGTCGGGAGCAGCTCGCGAGCACCAGTTCCAGGTGATGGCGAGTCAGAGATGGAGGCGGAGTCGTCCGAGGAGGAGGCCGGGGATAGCTCGGGCTCGGGCTCTGACAGCGATGCTTCCGACGATGCTCCTGGGCTTCTGCCCAGGAAGAGGGCTAGGACAGATCCTCAGGCGTGAGGTTGCTGCTGATGATGATTTTTCGCTGCTTTTCTTCTTTATTTCTTTTCTTGTACTTTTCTCTTTTTAGTAGATAAAGTACTTTGTATTGCCACAGGCAGATTTTGCTTTCTTCAAAACTTTGTATTTGAAAAGACGATGATATGAAACAAACTTTTTTCTGAAAAGTATTTTATTTACATACCTCGTACTTTGCATTGCACTGCATCATATTACACCTCAAATGTAAATGATTACGATTTGTTGTCTGAAAATCGAGCACTTGCACCGTAATAATCGGATAACCAACCAACTAACAGCAAACAACCCAGACAAATCACTGCTCAAACTGAACAAATAGCCCATATTCTGCTGGGGATTAATCTGCACACAGCTCATAATACAATATCCGGTCCATTCTGCACACGGCAAACTTTGAACAATTAGCCCAATCTGAGAAGACGGATCACCAAAACTGAGACAGTTGAAGTTGAAACACATTCGGATGTCCCAAAATTTCCTTTTCTTCTCTTGCCTCGCATAAATGTAGAGAATGGCACAGCATTCTGAGCACAAACGATTGACTTTGGAAAAGGGATTTCACAATCGGGGTATCGAGCCTACAACTGAACACAGTGGAAAGGACTCAAGTGAAGAAAATAAAAGGCACA
The DNA here is from genome assembly GCA_036172215.1 of Camellia granthamiana. Taxonomy (NCBI): domain Eukaryota; kingdom Viridiplantae; phylum Streptophyta; class Magnoliopsida; order Ericales; family Theaceae; genus Camellia; species Camellia granthamiana. The sequence continues at coordinate 105,147,284 of CM069910.1, forward strand.
CGACCTAAACACAACGAGATACACTCGGAAAAGACTCAAAGCTAAATTGAGACCGACAAATCAAAGGACACGACACACGGACGTGCTTGAAAACAAAAGACCTTGAGGAGCCAATTCCTCCGGGCAGGTTTCCCACCCTTTCTGATTTGTGTGATTCTCACGCCACTCGGCCCTCAAGCTCGGTTTTTCTCTCAAAACCCTCTTGCTCACTTTTCTCTCGACTTACACCTCTCTATTCTTTATTCTCTCATTTTTCATCCCTCCCCAGGGTGATTGATGGATGAATAGGAAGCGGCAGATTCATGCCGAATACAGCTAGCTCACGGCTATTTCTTCTGATAGATAAAGTGCTTTCCTGGCAGGCGCATTGATGACAAGGGAGAGACAGAACACCTGGCTCAAACTGTGCCCCTAGTTCATTACTTTGACCATTTTTTGTTTTCTTTCTAAAACAGTTTTGATCAAAATGAACGTCAGATTAACATGCTTGTTCAATTTTTGATTTGAAAATCATGCAAGTCAGGCCGTAAGCACTGAAAGTTTTCCTTTTTGGGTCCAAACATGGTCCGATTTTGGAAAATGAAATAATTTTCGAGAAAATAGTCAACCTTAGTAAAAAAATTTCAAAAACTATTTTCGCAAACGGTCAATGCTCGACATGGCACGGAACCTACCCTCGAGATACGCGACCTCGGATCGGAGGCAATTTGGGAAAATTGCCCCTTGCTTGAAGGGACGGAAGAGGGCAACGGAAAGTTGCCCCTAGTTTGGGCGGCAACTCAGGGCAACTTTATGGCGATATGAGGCAACGGAAAGTTGCCCCTTGCTTAGACGATGCCGCGGCATGCTCATCGATGATTGATCGCAACCGAATTCTCATGCACGGAGAGGACCAAGGCGGCCACAAACAATATATGGACATAGTCACCTTGAAAGCATTGGTGGTTGGACTTCAGGAGGAAGTTGATCACGCAGCTCCAGTTGTTGCAACCGAGACATCGGATTCGGAGGAAGCATAGGTAATCAAAACCATTACATGGACTGAGACGCTATGAAAGCGTTAAGGGCTGGACTTCAGGATGAAGTTGCCTACGTATCCCAAAACATGGGAATCAAGCCTTACGTAGTTCCGGTTAAGGTACTCTCGTGTATTTTAACCTTCACTTTTTAGGCTCTAATTTTTGCCAAGGCGCCTGTTGCAGGTTTTCGACCTTGCGAGCTATGTTTTTTTTTCTTTTTTCAATTTTTTGATTTCTTTTTCTTCTCTTACATTTTTTTCTTTTGCTCTTTTTTGTTTTCTTTTCTTTTCTTCTTTTTTTTGCTTTTTGTCTATATTTTCCTTGCTCTAACTTTTGCCTGGGTCGCCCTTCTGGGTTTTCGACCCAGCGAGCCTCTCAAAGGGTAAAAGTGTAGCAAGTCCATGCCAAATGGTTTTGAAACCGAAGCCCTTTGTATCCAAGAGAGTGACTGTTGTGTTGACTTGCAGAAAGGTCCATCACGGTTGCTTCACGAGCCTTGTCTGGTGGGATCTGACCTTTTGATTTGACTTTGGTGCCTCTTGCTCGAGGGCTGCTTCAAACTGGGCCACACGGGCTTCACATTGATAGCTGACCATTGAACATTCTGGATGCCGGTCCAAGGTTTGAAAATGAGGGGTCGGGTCTCAAGGCTGAGAGCGATCCTAAGCTGCGCAATCTCGAGAGCGATCCCACACAGGTCTTCGCAGGACCGCGCAAAACATTTTTTGAAAGTTTTAAAGAAAGCGACAAATCGCTCGCACTGAAGACAGTGTGGAACCAGTCTGGATCAAGCCAGGGTCCTTCTCAGTACTCACGCTGATAAGCATGATCTCAATCATCAAGGGCTTGGCATGCCTTTCTTTCTTTCAATTTGATCAAAGTTTTGCAAATCCCGAGGAATTCCTTCCTCTTCGTTTTCACCGCAGTGTTCAAAAGGGTTTGAAAAACTTAGGTCAAAACAATAATTATTAGGGCACACAAGAGCGGGTGGAATGCGCTGTCACCCTATTCGAATTCTGTGGCACGACTAGCCCAAAACAATAGATACGGAAACACGGTAGCCGCAGCTGTTTCATTCAGGTTCCTCGGATGCAACTGGCTCCACTGCAGAGACAGACCCAAGAAGAAAGCAAAAAAGAAGTAATTACAAAACAAAACGGTGCTCGAGGCAACAACCCCGGAGTCACCTAGTATTCTATACAAAAGAGGGACTGACTCGTTATAACAAGACAGACCCTTAAGCAAAAAAGACTGACTCAAGACAGAGACAGACTCAAAACAAAGCAAAAGACTGACTCGGCGCCCAAGCCAGGATTTACAAGATTAGCATTCGCAGATGCTCAAAAAATGCGTGCCAGACGCCACATCAAAAACTCGAGGCGCTGCCCGCAGGCGGTTGAATCCCAACTACATACTTGCAGCATCGGTGTCCTCAAAATCCAACAACTGAGTGGTGACGGATTTAGCTGAGGTGGGTGGGAGGACAACCTCGTTGTCAATCAGATCCTGCACCTCATGGCTGAGGCGAAAGCATTTATCGGTGGAGTGGCCAGTTTGCTGGTGGTACGCACAGTACTGTGTAGCATCATGGCCTGCCGGGAGGTTCTTCGGCAGAGGTCGCGGCTCAAGAGGTGTAAGATGCCCCTTCTTAGCCAAAATGAGAAGCGCCCTAGACAGTGGCATGTAGAGAGCATGAAAGGCCCTGTGCCCCCGGGGCTGGTATTTTGAAGCTTGAGTGCTCCTGCTAGATGTGCTGGCGAACGGATCGGCAGGTGCGGGCTTGAATTTCTGATCCTTCCCAGGTACGGGGTTGGGAGTGAGAGAAACTGTTTCAACATAACGGGGTCTATCCCGATTTTCCGACTGGCTTGAACTACCCTCAGGTAGAGTGGGAAAAGCATCCTTCACAATTTTGGTTGTCATCGCAGATACCTGTTGTTTGTTCATTCCCCCGGCTTTTAAAGCCTCGACTGCCCACAGCAGCTGTCCCATGGGGTCGGCATCTGCCTTTGCCACATTTTTACCTCTGGCCTCAGCTTGATGAAAGGTTTGGATTGGTACTGGTACATCACTGTTGTATGTGGAGGCCATCTCCGGCTGATTAAGCTCGATCACAATCCGCCCCAGTAGCGGGGGGCTCTTGGGGCTCAAAATTTCCGACATACGGTGCAACCGGTGGCGAGGCTGACATCCCGTAAGCGAGATCTGCCACAGATCTTTGGAGATCACCTATCATCCCCATTAACTCGAATGTAGTGGGCTCGCGAGCCTGATAGAACTGGGGGGCCCAGATTGGGTGTGTAGCGGGCGACCTAGGAGGATGCGGCATATCTACGCCGGCCTCACTCTGTAGGGTGATCCCTTGATCCAACGCGGCTATCATAACCACTATTTCTTTTGAACTTTGCATCATCCCTAGTCCTGCCTCGGCAAGGGGAAACACTGACTATTCTGTATCAACTTTCTAAATTCTCTGAACTGAAAGGAGAAACGGACAGCATTTCAGACCAAAACAGATCAAACACAGACGCAGTTAAACAACTGATCTCTTCTACTGATTACTGTTCCCCAGAATCACTGTTCCCAGAACCGAACTAATACCCACAGATATAACTGGTTCCTCAACAACACTGATACTGATGCCCCTCGGGCCCGGATATTCAAACTTGCAAACTGACATGCACTTTCCTGCAGAGGTACACTCTAAAAGCACATAGCAGATAAGTGAGAACAGAACACCCCTATGTTGGGGTAGGGTTTCCCTGTCCTATTTTGTCAGGAGCTAGGGTTTCACTACGCACACGGCGGTTTCAAACAACTTAGCATCGGGTAAGCAACCTGTCCTAGTTTGGAATGGTCACTACGGATTCCGAATATGCACTAGGTCGAATGGTCGACAAGGGTGCCCCGGTAAAACCGGGGTTTGTGTTCCCATACTGGCAGAGCCCGCAACCGGTCAGCCTTACGGACATGCCTTGACAAGACAAGCCTCCGGCAAACCGCTCAGGAATAGCAGATGGCCAACACGGTGTCCTAGGCACACCAATGCACATGCAATGCAAAGAAGCACATAAGTGTAGTCAAAACAGGATATCATGAGTTCGAGTCAAGCTCTCTAAACAGTCCCCAGCGGAGTCGCCAGAAACTGTAACACGTCCGCTGGGGGACCTCGATGCTACAGCTCAGACTCCCTTTTGTGTCACGGTTCTTAATCTGAACCAAAGAGTCCAACTCTGGCAAATCGTTTTGAAGAAAAACAGATTTTTTGAAAAGTAGTGCCAAACATGGACTGCTTTGCCAGATTACAGAGTCGCCACCTAAATATTTTAAAATGGGAAATTTAGGAAACCCTGACTCGGTGCCGAAGGCCACGTGTTCGTCATCACCAAAGTGGTCTTGGCTCGGGAGCTTGGGTACGATCGGGGAAGGTCAGCTATGAGCACCCCCTTTCGCCCGGTCCGAAGACCGGCCTCTACTAACCGTGATATCCGATTTTGAAAACTTTATGCATTCTTATTCCGGTTATTAGCCTAGAATTACTATGTGATGCGCACAACACAAAAGTATAGACTAGATTGCCTAACTTGGAAATAAACATTGCATATCCGTTTTGTCTCGAAAAACGTGTTGGTTTTTGCTACTCGAAAGTAGGCTAAAATACGGATTTCAATGAGTTGTTCCAACTCACACAATCCAACCTCCACCCACAGGCATTCAAGCAATTTATCGCGTAAGCATTTAGCCGCATAGCAAGCATACTGTCATGGCAAACGTTCACACGCATGCGACATGCTAAAGCATAAAAACTTACATCGTACTCCGTGCCAAAAACAAGAGACTGGTTAGCAAAACATGCATGACCTAGTTCATGTTAAGTGGCTAATGCAACACAGTCATAGATGCAATCTAGAGTAGGCTCGGCTAACCCTAAACATGGCATATGAAATGCGCGAGTAGCACGTATTCAATTTGGAAATCGAAAGTACGATGCAGTTTGTATGATGTACCGAGCCCGGTGCATGTAAACAAATGCATGAATGCACGCATGCATTGCATAAGGTATGCTAATTTAAATGTGCCCTAATCTACCATCGTAAGTAGGTAAATAAAAGGGAAGAAAGAAGTGGGGATTGGAAGACATACACACCACTCACCCACACTTATTACAGATACGCCCTCACTCGGAGGGACCGAAAGAATATACAATTTAATTAACTACGCAAGCTAATTAATTATTACAGATTAACTAAATTAATCAGATAAATTAATTAATCTAATTAAACAGTAAACCGCCTCGGGATGAGGACCAGATGCAGCATGCGCTCGGGACTGGCTCGGAACCGCACTGCCATGCACGGATTGCCTCTGTTTCCTCTGCTCTCCTCCTCAGAAAATTGCCAAAGTCCCAGGAGTGCCTCTCAGGGCACTGGGGATCACCACCGGCTGGGGTAGGACACCACCGGCTGAAGGAGGAGGCCACCGGCACAAAAAGAAGCCATCGGCTGTTTGTTGACTGCCGGTCGGCACTAAATAGTGCCGGCCGGCACTGAATGCCTGCAGAACCTGCAACTCACAGCAGCAGAGGGGAAATCTATGCATGACAATATAATTCAAGCCATTTATGCACCAAACACATCCCCTATCATGTTAGTGACTCAAAGGGGCATGTGTCTCGATTCCCGGACCACCAATCACGCATTTCCATGCATGATGGCCCAAGGAACCAAGGATGCAACTTCACTTTCAAATGCATGCAAAGCAAATAAACATGAAAGGGTGCCAAACCTCTATCATTTTCAATCTCAAGAGGCCAAGCATGCATGCTTATGCAATGCAACTCTAAGCATGTTATCTAGCATGCAACATGAACAATGCAAGCAAGCTAAACATGTTAGGGATACAACCTAAGCAAAGAGGCATATAAACCAAGCAATGGAGTGGACTAAAACATGAATTAGGCTACTCCTAATTGGCCTAAAATCAGTGGCCAAAGTGCCTAGAAATGGAGACTAAACACACACACACACATGCAAGTGTTATGGTCCAAACCCAAGGCATAAACATGGCAACCCCCAATCACACTTGGAGATACCAAACAAGGACAATGAGCACACATTGTAAAGCTCTGAAAATCATGCAAAACATGATGCCAAATCATGCAACAAAACAAGCCAAACAAAGCATGCAAATGGTCTAAGGTTCAAAGCAAATCAATGAGGCTTTGAACCACACTTAGCACAACCACACATGGCAATACTTAAACACTTAAAAACAAAGTTTTAACACATAAAACTAAGCCTAAAGGACCACCTAGATGGCATCTAGATGATATGAATCCAAAGGCATGCATTAAAGCTAAAACATGGAGCATTTAACACATACTCTTAAAGCATTAAAGAGGCATGCTAAGCAATCAAACAAACATGTATGAAGGACTGAAATAGCATGCAAAATGGTTCCAAACCGTCAAAAATGAAGCAAGCAAGGCATGCTACACACTCATGCTCTTAAGGCCAACAAGCCCAATGCAAAGAGGCTATATTAAACATGCTATGGTTGGCTCAAACAACATGAGACAGACCTAAAACATGGAAATATGAGCACAAAAACTTCACAAATGGAAGCCTAAAACATGCTAGAAGCTAAGGCATACAACCTAGGCATGTTAGAGGATCAAAAGGCATTACAAGGCAACTACGCTAAGCATGCATAAGGGACCTAAACCAACTTAGAAACATGTTATATCATGGCAATATAAGCATGAAAAACAAACCAAACATGCTCAACACACACTTAAGCACAAGCTCCCTCAAGAAGCCAAATCTTGTCCTTTTCAAGGACATCAAGGAGAGGGGGTGGTCCTCTCCTTATTGAGACTCTAAGGCATCATCTTCACCACTGAAATCCCTCAAGATTTTAGTGGTGAAGAGATCCTAACACCAAAGTCTCGGATCTCTCACAAAATGGCACAAAGAAGGGCCTTTTCAAGGCCTAAGGGTGGTCAAACTTGCTCAAACCACAAAACACTCTTAATAAACAATAAAGAGGCTTAAAAAACAAAACTTTTATGTGTTAATCACTAAGCACAAAAACAGTTCTAAAGCAAGTAGAAATGGAGTGCAAGAATGGGGAAAAAAAGGACTAGTTGGCTCACCCTTGTAGACCTCTTCAACAATGATGATGTGTTGGCTTCCTTGAGCACCAAACCAGCTTCAAAGCTTCACAATAGACCTCTGGACCCTCAAGAACCCAAAGAAGGTGAAACACTAGGTGTTGGTGAGCAAAAGTATGACACAAACACCTAGTGTCCAAAACAAGAGAGAAGAAGAGAGATAGGATGTGTATCTATCCTAACCCTAATAACCAGAGCTTGGTCTGTCTAAAATGTCTAAAATTTTGTAACCCTAAGCCAAGAAGAGGACTGGTCCTCTTATAGGCAAGCAAAGCTTACAAGCTAAGCTAACTAAGAGGGTCATCCCTCCATACACGTGTATGGAGGGGAACCAAAACTATACAGCTGTCTGAAAATATCTCATAAAGCAACTGCACAGTGTCCGGCCGGCAAAGAGTGCCATTTTGGAAAAACTTAGTGCCGGTCGGCACAATAAAGTGCCGATGGAAACACCAGCCAGCCGGTGGCCTCTAGCTAGTGCCGGTGGTGTGTGGGGATGCCTCACAAGGCATTCCCTGCCCTTCCAAGGCAAAACACAAGTGTTTGGTGCAAAACCAGACACAAAACGGTCGAGTTCGGAGGTCCTGAGGCAAGGCGCGCGAGCCGAGAACTTCGGGAACTCCAAACGAACACAAGCATGGATAATCACCGAGTGTTCCAACGGTGACGTCTAAGTCTTGAGGACGGTCAAAAATGGGGTGTCTACACATTGTGTTGAATTAGACCCTTTAGCCTAATTCGCGCTTAAGTTACTTCAAGAGCTGTCATAGTTGATAGCTTATTCTCTCCTTCTTGTGGATAGTAGAATTAATTGCAAGTAACTATGAAGCGAGATATAGAGATGGCAAGAGGAGTATCGTCATCTTTCAACTAGATGCATTAAAGTGTATGGAGAATAAAATTGACTTGAAGGTGCAGGGGATTAGCACTTACTAGTTAAATTTGCGATTTAGGCGCACTTGATATTTCCATGATATCCTTTTATGATCTAGTGAATATGAATTAGTCCTGAGTCATTACCTAGTTGGGCCTAAACCTTTTAAACTTATCTTCGAGAACTCACACATTAAGATGATTGAAATTAGTTTATGACATTGGTCATGAACCGGTGGCTTATTATACTTAATCACATTAATGAGATGATGACAAGATGGTTTGAGTAGGCCCTCTCGGGCCCACTCGCTTGTGACATCATGCTCTCATGTGAATGGCTTTGTTCGCAATGGCTGCGCACAAGTAAGTAGTAAAGCCATAGAAGGTCATTTGTATTGGCGCATTTAGTCCACTATGATATTTGTGACTAGATATGTGTAAGGGTATGATAGCTAAGCCTCAATCTCGACACATTTATAGATTACGATACGCATCTGAGTCAAGACTATTTGATCTCCCATAAGTTAAAAGTTTTGAGATGATTTTTGACATTGCACATATGAGGTCAAGATCAATTAGATAAGAGCTTTTGTGCTTTTAGTTTTGACCAAGGTGGCAAGTATCTATTTGAGTTATTTTTTAGAAAGCTCTGTGAAGAGAGATGGATGCTTAGAAAATTGATTATTCCTAGTACTCAACAACACAATGGTGTAGTAGAGATAAGGAATTAAATATTGTTATTGTTAGGTGGATAATGGGGCAAAATGTTTCCCAATTGGGAATTGCACTAGTTTGTTGCCTATATCCATAACTAAGTGCCCTCCATATCAGATTTTACACTCCATTTGGGTAATGGGTTAGCAGAGAGCCATCTATGGGCGATCTGTAACCGTTAAGCAGCTTATCTTTATTCTACTTCTCATAAGATTACGAAGTTAAGACCTAGGTTTCTATAGCGCATTATTGTATGCTGTCTTGTAAACACAAAGGGTCGTGTGGCGCATTATTGTATGAGGTCATGCAAACCCTCCGGGTCATGTGCATATAGGTAAGCAGCTTTGTGGTAGTGTAACTAGGTCACATAAAGTTTTCTTAGTGAAGGTGACGTGAATAGAGTTTTTGGAACTCTATAAGATAGAGAATTCTAAGCATAGCGCTTTATGTAGCCTAGTTGAGAATGGAAAGAAATTTCCAATATCCTAGGGATAGTGGGAGCGATGTGCTTACTAATGGATTACTTCATTAGAGAAGAATACTCTACATTCTTAGTTGCGTGGTAGCAAATGTGAAAATTTTCCACGTCATCACTGGGTGATTGAGAAGGAAACATTCATGATTGCTCCGCAAGATGATAAAGAGCCTAGGATAATGCCAAAGGCTCTAGTCCCCTATTTTTAGAAAGTGGATTAATGTTGCGCAATTTAAGACAAAGTCTTTGAGGATTAACCATTTCTATAATTTGGTTGACTTTCCATTATGACGCAAAACTGTTCTAAAGTTATGCGTAATTTGGATAGTCATTGTTGAGGCACAAGACTCGCTAGATACCGAAAAGTCACACCATTGAGGAAGGTGTAGACCATGAGAAGACTTCCTCCTGGGGAGTGAGGTTATTTTGACTTAGGCTATGATTGACGTAAGTTTGGGACATTGATTTGTGGACATTGTGACCCATCTTTCTCGTTGGAGAATTGGATAAGTAGATCCGTAGGGATTTACCTTCTGCTTTTATGGTGAAAAGTTAGGAGCGCAAAAAGGTTGCTAGTTCCAATAAATCTTTACAGCCTAAAACAGTTATCCAAATAGTGGTTCTTAGATTTCGTCAAGCCATGATAGGCCAACGATAATCGATGAAGACCACTGAGGCATGATCAACGGTCCAAAAGAAGTTTTTCCTTACTTAGTCATTATGAGCCAGGAATTTATAAGGATGTCGCCACCTAGGGTGGGCAGTCCTCTATTTTAGATATGATGGACATGGGTGATGTAATTTATATGCTCGGATGTACGATCCTTAGGGATTGTTTTGGGAAAATTCTCGGTTTGTTTTCAATGACTTACATAAGGAATATCCTAGAATAATTCTAGATGCAAAATTGCAAACCCATTGACTTACCTATCGGTAAAAACCAGAGCCTTAGCTATTGAGTGTATCCTCGGATTGTCTTTGGGAGAAACAGATGATCTATATTCCTTGATCTTTTTCTTTGTTGTGGGAGCCTAAAGTACGCTATGTGGGCGTATTCGGCATGATAAGTGTTATCTTTGGTAAATGGTCAACTGAGTTGTTTAGACATTGACCTTGCTCATTAGATTGTGGATAAAATACTTTGCTAGTAGTATATTAATTTGCTCATTGTAAGATTCAATGCGCTAGTTGGGTGCATAAAAAATGAACGCAAATTGGTCACCAAAATATCTTTAAAGAGGTTATTGCGCAAGAGGTAGTGATCTTGAATCATTTCATGTAAAGCGCACATGGTGGATTCCGTTGTATATACTTATCGCAAGAGGTGTTGATAAGGCTTATGTTTGGAATCTAGAATTGTGATCTTGAATCACTTCATGTAAGGCGCACATGGTGGATTCCGTTGTATATACTTATCGCAAGAGGTGCTGATAAGGCTTATGTTTGGAATCTAGAATTGCGTAAGCTGTGGTCAATTTAAAAAAAAAAAAAATAAAAAAAATAAAAAAAATAAAAATAAAATCGATCACTTATTTTGAGATGATGGGATGTTGACACTATTATGGTTTGTGTCATAATGATTAGCAGATGATGATGTTAGCAGGCAAGATTGGCTCACTCACACGAGCAATCGCCCTTGGCGCTTGAGAGCGAGCAAGGATGAGACTAGTGGTTTATTCTTATTTGGAGCCAAAAGAGGCTTAAATTATCCACTATATATGTCGCCTTGGTTACAACCAAGATGAGGTCGTGTTAAGGACCAAACATGGATGTTAGTACCCACTTTCCATGTTGTGCCTGTTATGATTAGCCAGATGTGAGATCTCATTTGGCACTTGGACAGCGAACAAATAGAGAATTCGGGTTAGGCGCTAGAAAGCGACTAGACTAATATCTGTACGGTGCATCGAGTATGACGTCACTCTTTTGGAAGAGTTACTCCACCGTAACATGTATTCATACTACATGTGCTTGGCGACTGACTAATGAGGTGAGAGAATGGATCCCTGTTTCCTCACCGTGTGAGTCTTATGTGTCATTATTGATATGACTTTCATTTATGTACCCTTTTGTGACTTTTCACTATGTCGTAAGGTAGGGGTTGATGTTCTGCTACTTTGGTATGTTGCCTGCGGTCATGTATGATTCAGCCTTAAGGGACATCACTGGGAAAGCGGTCAATCCTAAACTAAATGGCATGAGGGCAAAGGGAAGATCATCTAGTATTACACCACTGTTGTATATTCACTGCCGGCAACTCACATCGCTCTGTATGAGAAGCGGATTGAGTGTGAATATATTACAAGAATTGAGAGGGTCAAACATGCTCTTTTTGAGGGATTAGCGATTTTTTTTTGGACTGGTGTAATTAGATGGGTCTGTGGTATATGAGACATTATTTCTGTTTTTTTTTGGGTTGATGTCTTTATGCTGGCTCATTTTGAGTTTCTAGTATAGAGCTCCCACATGCAGGTGTTCTCAGCAGTCGCACGGTGCATTGGCTAGTATGAGATTGTTCATTTTTGGAGATGTGGCAGTGTCATGCCAACTCATGTGCGAGTGAGAGATGTTAGAAATGGGTGCCCATGTGGCATGACCATTTGAATTTGAATTTGAACCTTATCCAAATAGGTTTTGAATTCAAATTCAAACCTATTTGGATAACCACTCAGGATACATATATTATCACCCTTAATTGATATGGATATATGATAAAAAAAACATATTATATATCTGATATATGGGATATGGGTGATTAAGAGAGAAACAACGTATGTTTCAGTTTTTCCGAAATACTGACTCTCTCCCAAAAACAACGATCAAGCCATTTGCACTGTGATTTGTGTGGGTGATATTCACAATTGTAATATCACCCCATTGCTGGGATGATTGACCAGATTCAGGAAGCACGCGATTTACCCACGAGGTTCTTCGCTAAAAGGTATGATGTAAACATTTTATCCACTGCGTTATAATGCTTTATGATTTACAATTTATACAGCATCAGCCTAATACAATTTATACAGCAGGAGCAACAGCCACGGGAGAGAGAGAGAGGTTGAGAGAAAAGAAGAAGAAAAGAAAAGGGTTGCAAGCAAGGACGGATTTTTGGGTGTGTGGTAGGTCTTTATCTCTCTTCTTCCTTTTGTTTTTGTTCTTTAGGCTTACTCTATTATTATTTAGTTTACTGATGGAGAGGTTGTAGGTTTATGTATTTTGTATATATATACACTATTAAGAAACCTGAGGAAATAAATTGTTTGTAAAGAATGGGTGTAATTCCAAGTTTAAAAATTCTACACAGAGTCACAAACTTTAAAAATCAAGAAACCATATCAAACGGATGAATTTTGAATTGAAATTTTTACAGAAGATTAAATACATATTGAATTGTATATCAGAATTTTCTCGTAATTTTTGGGAATCCAAATCTATATAAACTGATGCGTTCAAATCTGTCCAGAAAACTAGTGTAAAACAGTAACTTCGAAAGTGTTGTTCTCTTTGGGTATAAATATGAAAATTATCAAATCAGCGTCTTTAGAACCGGTTATGAGTCTAGTTTATTACGTTTTTGGCCTACAGAACCATTAATTTCTTTAAAGTGCTGGAAAAAACAACCTGTTTGGATATAATTAACTGTAAATAATTATTTTGATAAGCAAATCAAGTGAAACCAATTGGGTTTGAAACTTAAGATATATTAGTTGTTATCTGGAGGGTTTTGGAATTTTTTGAACAATGTGGTGTGGGTTTTGTAATTTTCAAAGTTAGCAAATAGATTGGGAAAACTTGTTTAAAATTCTGTTTTATTTTAAAGTTACTTTTAATTAAGTTTCGATTTGAACCCATGTCTTGGGTGATTTTAGACCTTGAAGAACACGAGCTTAGGTAATATTTAAGAGTAACGGTGAGTTGGGTTGAGCCGTGTCAGTGCGCTTTAGTTTGGGGTTGCTTAGTTCTTGTTCTTTCGTATTTTTAAATTAGTAGCAACGTGTAATTTTCATACTTGGTTCAGGGCACTAGTTGGACTCTTATACTCTATTCGAGGATTACATTGTTCCGTTTTCAGGTAAGTAGTTGCATTCTACATAATTTTATAAATGTTCCCCTACCCTGAATTGTTGAAAAATTGAATTGTTGTTTCAGGACTAAACTGTTTTGATAAATTATTATAGTATCAATGGAATTAAATTATTTCTAAAACATGTGTAAACCTGGCATACTGTAAACTATTTGTTATGGTCTCATGTTTATAATGGTGAACTGCCATGTTTTGCGAAACTAAATTGTATTAATTATGGGGACCATCTGTATATTTAGTCCAGGGAAATTATTCCATTGTGTGTGGTGAGTCTGGCCACTAGGGAAAAGATTCGGGTTGGGCCATGATGACTCTAGTGCTCAACGATTGTAAGGAAAAGACCTGGGTTGGGCTAGGTGACCTTCAATTGGATCGTCTTAGAGAAAAGGCTCGGGTTGCCACCCCGAGGATGACTCTTGCTTCGATATTGGATCCGATGGGCTTATTGCCTTGAGAACTGTTTGGCATGTTACTTGTTATTCTTGGTACCCAGAACATTATTGGTATTCATGTTGTAATCTGTTTGAAGTGAAAAATGTCAGTTGTCAGGTTCTTAAGAGACATAAGCAATTTAACTGTTGAACTGTGGAACTTTCTTTTTGAAACAGATTATCTTTATCAAAAGTGTATGCCAATCTAGTTTCTGTGATATATATCTTATTTTGGAATTGATCCCTATTTTCAAAACTGTATATACTATCCATGTTGCTACTCACTGAGCTATCAGCTGACTTAGTTGTTTATCATTTCCAGATGTTAGAAGGACTTAGAGTGGACTCATGGCGTAGTGGGGACTCAATTGCATGGACCTCTAGGACATTCATTTATTTTGTTTTAGATTGTTATGTCAAGTTTGTGCATATTTATTTTTATTTTTATTGGGGTTCATTTAGGATTATTTTGATATATGGGTTGTTTATATCCCATAAGTTTGGATGGTATTGATTACAGTTGGTTTTGCCGTTTATAATTGTGGCATGTCACTGGATTGAGTTTTGGTTATTTATTACTGGACTATCGTATAGTTATTCAATGTGTTCTTGGATTCGTGTTCAGGCTTACGTGTGCCTTGAGCTAAGGCCCTGTGGGCCACAGCTGGTCATACCCAGGTTTGGGGTGTGACAATTATGGTATCAGAGCTGTAGGTTTATTGAGTTACATATCTTGCATTTCATCATTTAGACGAGGTCCGAGTCCCTATAGTTCTTAGTAGTGTGTTGTTTAGTTAGTTTTGCTTAAACTTGTGTTGAATCTTTCTTAATTTCATTTTGAAGGTTAAGAGTTGGCGCCTAGATATCTACACGGATTGTTTATTCCTTGTGACCCTTTGATGTTTGTATTACTGTGTCTACTCCATTAGAAGAAATAGTAGTGTTGGGAGATGTGTGTAGATCTTTTGAGATAAAGATGGATGGCATGATTTTTACAGTGGATTTGATTTCTTAAGAGATGAAGGATTTTTATGTGATTTTGGTGATGGATTGGTTAACAAAGCATCATGTCTCTGTTGATTATTTTAGAAAGAGGGTAGTTTTTGCTATGGTGGGATAACATGAGTTTTTTTTTTTCAAGGAGTTAGGAAAGGTTCTTCTATCAGTTTTATTTATTCCCTTCAGGCTAATCGAATGTTGAGAATAGGGTGTCATGGTTATTTAGTTGTGTGGTGAGTACTCAACAACCAGAGCAAAAGTTAGAGGAGTTGCTTGTAGTGAGGGAATTTGTTGATGTTTTTCCAGAGGATCTACCTAGTCTTCCTCCAAATCGTGAGGTAGAATTTTCCATTGACTTGGTCCCCAATACAACACCTATCTCTAAAGCGCCCTATAGAATGGCACTATTAGAGTTGGGGAAGTTACAAATTTCGTTACAGGAATTGTTAGTCAAAGGTTTTATTAGGCCTAGTGTTTCACCTTGGGGAGCACTTTTGTTGTTTGTGAAGAAGAATGATAGGTATATGAGATTGTGTATTAGCTGTAGGAAATTGAACAAAGTCACAATGAAGAATAGGTGTCCTTTGCTATGTATTGATGACCTATTTGACCAATTGCAGGGAGCTTAGGTATTCTCTAAGATGGACTTGAGGTTAGGCTATCACCAGTTGAAGGTAAGGCATGAGGATGTTCCTAAGACCGCTTTTAGAACTTGTTATGGGCATTATGAGTTCTTGGTGATGCCTTTTGGTCTCACAAATGCACTAGATGCATTCATGGATTTGATGAATATAGTATTTAAACCCCAGCTAGATAAATTTGTGGTAGTGTTTATTGATGACATCCTAATTTATTCGAGGAGTAAGGAGGAACATGAACAGCATTTGAGGGTAGCACTGCAGACCCTTAGGGAGAAGAGACTGTATGCAAAATTTAAGAAGTGTGAATTCTGGCTGAGTAGTGTATCCTTTTTGGGTCATGTGGTTAGTAAAGATGGGGTATTTGTGGATAGCATGAAAGTGGCAGCAATTGTTGATTGGACATGACCTACTTCTGTGATAGAGGTACATAGCTTTCTAAGGCTTGCTGGATATTATAGACGGTTTGTGGAAGGATTCTCCTGTATTGCTTTGCCACTTACCAACCTCACTAGGAAAAGGGTAAAGTTTGAGTGGAATGATGATTGTGAGCGTAGCTTCCAAGAGTTTAAACAGAGGTTGACATCAGCTCCAATCATTACCTTACCGATAGATGGGGGCGTTTTTGTGATTTATAGTGATGCTTCACGGTAGGGTTTAGGATGTGTGCTCATGCAGCATGGGAAGGTGATAGCTTATGCATCACAACAGTTGAAAGTACATGAGAGAAATTATCCTACACACAACTTGGAGTTAGCAGCAGTGTTTTTCTCTCTTAAGATCTGGCGGCATTATTTGTATGGAGAGTCATGTGAGATTTACATTGATCGTAAGAGTTTGAAGTATTTTTTCACACAGAAGGAACTAAATTTGAGGCAAAGAAGATGGCTTGAGTTGCTAAAAGATTATGATGTGAATATTTTGTATCATCCAAGAAAAGCAAATATGGTGGCAGATTCCTTGAGTAGGAAGGTCGTAGTTGGAGATGTAGCTGTTTTGTTTATTGTGAGTTGTTTGGTGGAAGACATGAGATGTTTGAGGCTTGAGGTTGTTACGCCTTGTGATAAGGCTTATTGTAGTTAATTGACAGTTCAGCCGACCTTGAGAGAACAGATTCATTTGGCTCAGGAGATTGACCCCCAGTGTGAGCGTATTAAAGGAGAGAAGGTAGAGGGTAAGCATGTAGACTTTGTGGTTAGTGATGATGGGTTGCTTAGATTCCGTAGCTGAATTTGTGTTCCTATTGGTGGTGATTTGAGGAAGGAGATTATGACAGAGACACATAGCTCTAGTTTCAACATTCATCCTAGAAGCACTAAGATGTATCGAGATCTTCACGAACATTTGTAGTGAAATGGTATGAATGGAGATATTGCAGAATTTGTGGCTCAGGGTTTGCTGTGTCGATAGGTTAAAGCAGAACATCAGAAATCCGTGGGGAAACTACAACCCTTGCTTATACTAGAGTGGAAGTGAGATCATATTACCATGGACTTTGTGTGGGGGTTACCTCGTACCAGTAGTAATCATGATGTAGTTTGGGAAGTTGTTGATAGATTAACCAAGTCAGCTCATTTTATTGCAGTACGGATATATGATTCTCTAGCTCAATATGCACAGCTATATGTGAAGGAGATTGTTAGATTGCATGGTGCACCTATGTCAATAGTGTTAGATCGGGACCCTCGTTTCGTGTCTAAGTTTTGGGGTGCGTTATAGTCAGCGATGGGTACTCGGTTAAATTTTAGTTCAGCTTATCACCCTCAGACAGATGGGCAATCAGAGAGGACTATTCAAACTCTTGAGGATATGTTGAGGGCTTGTGCTTTGGAGTGGAGAGGTAATTGGGATAATTATTGGCCACTCATGGAGTTTACGTATAATAATAGTTATCATTCTAGTTTAGGAGTAGCTCCGTATGAGGCTTTGTAAGAGAGGAAGTGTAGGTCTCTTTTGTGTTGGTATGAGGTTGGTGAGAGGCAAATGTTGGGACCTGATTTGATGGAGGATGCAACACAGAAAATTATTACCATCAGAGAAAGATTATTGACTGCTCAAAGTAGATAAAAAAGTTATGCTAATCATCGTAGGAGAGATTTAGAGTTTCATGTGGGGGATATGGTATTCTTGAAAGTATCACCATGGAAAGGAATCATCAGGTTTGAAAAGAAATGAGAGTTGAGTCCTTGATACATTGGCCCATTTGACGTGTTGGAGAAGGTTGGTGAGGTTGCAAACCGTGTTGCTTTACCCCCTAGGTTGGCAAGAGTGCATAATGAGTTTCACGTGTCTATCCTGAGGAAATATGTGCACAGTTCGTCGCATTTGATAGATTATGAGCCGCTTCAAATTAGAGAGGATTTTTCGTATGAGGAGATGCCTATTCAGATTTTGGATTCAAAAGAGAAAATGTTGCGTACAAAGGCCATTAAATTGGTTAAGGTATTGTGGCATAATCATCTAGTTGAAGAGGCGACTTGGGAACGTGAAGACAAGATGCGCGAGAAGTACCCACATCTATTCTCATGATTTACTCAGGTTAGTTTCGAGGACAAAACTTTTCTTTTAGAGGGGGGGGGGGGAAGAGAATGTGACAACCCGAATATACAAATCAAATAAATAATTAAATAATAATAATTTCACAATCTCAAATATTTTGATTGTGAATCTTAAAGTGCAAATTAAATATTTGGAGGGTCTTTTAATTAATTTTAAAACCTAAAATAAATTTATAGTGAAAGTCTTTAATTTAGAGGCAAGATTTATTATTTAAAAAAATAACAATAAAACAAAAGATAATAAAGTAGAGCCTTTTGGTTAGATATATATATAGGAACCCTAGGTTGCCTAACACAATTTATACAGCAGCAGCCAGGGAGAGAGAGAGGTTGAGAGAGTAGAAGAAGAAAAGAAAAGGGTTATAAATATGGAAGGATTTTTGGGTGTGTGGTAGGTCTTTATCTCTCTTCTTCCTTTTGTTTTTGTTCTTTATCCTTACTTCATTATTATTTAGTTCATTGATGGAGAGGTTTTAGGTTTATGTATTTTGTATATATACACTGTTTAGAAACCTGAGGAAATAAATTGTGTGTAAAGAATGGGTATAATTCTAAGTTTAAAAATTCTACACAAAGTCACAAACTTTAAAATGTAAGAAACCATACCAAACGGAGGAATTTTGAACTAAACTTTTACAGTAGATTAATTACTTATTGAATTGTATATCAGAATTTTCTCATAATTTTTGGGAGTCCAAATCTATATAAATTGATGCGTTCAAATCTATCCAAAAAACTGGTGTAAAACAGTAAATTCGAAAGTGTTGTTCTCTTTGGGTATAAATATGAAAATTATCAATTTAGTGTCATTAGAACCAATTACAAGTCTAGTTTCTTACATTTTTGGCCTTACATTGATTGCTCATGTATACTAAGAGAACCATTAATTTCTTTAAAGTGCTGCAGAAAACAACCTGTTTGGATATAATTAATTGTAAATAATTATTTTGATAAGCAAATCAAGTGAAACCAATTGGGTTGGAAACTTAGGATATATTAGTTGTTATCTGCAGGGTTTTGGAATTTTTCGAACAGTGTGGAGTTGGTTTTGTAATTTTCAAAGTTAGCGAATAGATTGGGAAAGCTTGTTTAAAATTGTGTTTTATTTTAAAGTTACTTTTAATTAAGTTTCGATTTGAACCCATGTCTTGGGTGATTTTAGACCTTGAAGAACATGAGCTTAGGTAATATTTAAGAGTAACAGTGAGTTGGGTTGAGCCGTGTTAGTGAGCTTTAGTTTGGGGTTACTTAGTTCTTATTCTTTAGTATTTTAAATTAGTAGTGACATATAGTTTTCATACTTGGTTCAGGACACTAGTTGGACTCTTATACTCTATTCGAGGATTACATTGTTCCATTTTCAGGTGAGTAGTTATATGCTACATATTTTTATAAATGTTTCCCTACCCTAAATTGTTGGAAAATTGAATTATTGTTTCAGGACTAAACTGTTTTGATAAATTATTATAGTATCAATGGAATTAAATTATTTCTGAAACATGTGTAAACCTGGCATACTGTAAACTATTTGTTATTGTCTCATGTTTATAATGGTGAACTACCATGTTTTGCGAAACTGAATTATATTGATTATTGGGACCATCTGTATATTTAGTCCAGGGAAATTATTCCACTGTATGTGATGACTCTGGCCACTAGGGAAGAGTTCCGGGTTGGGTCGTGATGACTCTAGTGCTCAATGATTGTAAGGAAAAGACCTGGGTTGGGCTAGGTGACCTTCAATTGGATCATCTTAGAGAAAAGGCTTGGGTTGCCACCCCGAGGATGACTCTTGCTTCGATATTGAATGCAATGGGCTTATTGCCTTGAGAACTATGTGGCATGTTACTTGTTATTCTTGGTACCCTGAAAATTATTGGTGTTCATGTTGTAATCTGTTTTATGTAAAAAATGTCATTTGTCATGTTCTTGAGACACATGAGTATTTTTACTGTGGAACTTTCTTTGTGAAACAGAATATCTTTATCAAAAGTGTATGCCAATCTAGTTTCTATGATATATATCTTATTTTTGAATTGATCCATGTTTTCAAAACTGTATATACTATCCATGTTGCTAGTCACTGAGTTATCAGCTGACTTAGTTGTTTATCATTTTCAGGTGTTAGAAGGGCTTAGAGTGGACTCATGGCGTAGTAGGGACTTAATTGCATGGACCTCTAGGACATTCATTTATTTTGTTTTAGATTGTTATGTCAAGTTTGTGCATATTTATTTTTATTTTTATTGGGGTTTATTTAGGATTATTTTGATATTTGGGTTGTTTATATCCCACAAGTTTGGATGGTATTGATTACTGTTGGTTTTACCGTTTATAATTGTGGCATGTCACTGGATTGAGTTTTGGTTATTTATTATTGGACTATTGTATAGTTATTCAACGTGGTTATGGATTCTTGTTTAGGCTTACGTGTGCCTTGGGCTATGGCGCTGTGGGCCACGGCTGGTCATAGCTGGGTTTAGGGTGTGACAAGAACTCATTTATATAACCCTTTACTATGATATTATTCATTGGGCTTTCGCTCACTCTATTTTTATATGTATATAGGTGAGTAGTGGTGTAATAACCTGACTCTCTCAGATGCTTCATATGCTTTAATTCCCTCATTATATGTATGATTCTACGTGTAATTATGTTCTTGATATGAATTTCCATGTTTAAATGTATGAATTATATGTTTACGAACTTGTACCTGTCGATTATGAGAAAATTTGTTGAAATTATAACCTTTGAACTAGAAATTGAAAGCCTTAGAGGCGCGATAAACCAAAATTGACTTCACAGTTATGATCAACATGATTTTAGAGTCTAATGTGAATTTTGTTAGAAATTTGATTCGGAATGAATTAATTAGATTTATTAAGTGAAACTTTAGTATTTGATCTTAACTTGGATTACGTAATCCTAATCACCTATGAACCTAAGTTAAGAATACTAAATAAGAGCTTGGTATGAAATTATGAGTTAACTGGGTGTGTTTTGAGTGTGATTTAACTTTAGATCTATTGATTGTAGAATTATCTATTATAATTACGACTTTGAACCTGAAATTGATGGCTTTAATGGGTCCAAAAACCGAAATGGAGTACATGGTTAGACTAATGGGAATTTTTAGAGTCATCTAGAAAGTTTAATTGAAATTTGATTCCGACTGATTCGTAAGCCATGTTTGGCTCTTATTACTGGAGTAAGCTTTTGGATATAGATATTTATGAGACAAGTTATAGATATAAGTGTATTGGGCTAATATTTTGCTCATTCTCATTCCCTGGGAAGAAAATATCTGAGGGAAAGAGAGGGAGAGTTCTAGAAAGTGTGTGTGTGTGTGTGTGTGTGAGAGAGAGAGAGAGAGAGAGAGAGCTCTAAAGAACTCAAAGAGAAGAAGAGGAAAGTATAGAGATTGAAAAGGAAACACAAGATTTAGCTTGGATTCTCCAAGATTGTGCCAGAATAAGGGTTAATGAAGGCTTTAGGTAAGATTTTACCACTCAAACCTTGAAGATCATGAATTAAGAGTTAGCATTATGGATTTTATGGAAGCTTTTACATGTATTTTGTCATATAAGGCAAGAACATAACATGATTTCATAAGATTCATGTTTATAACTTATTTAAGATTCTTAAAAATTTCAAGGAACTTTCTCCATGGATTTGGATTTAGAACTCATCACATGCACAACTTTTGATTTTGTTCTCGACTTCAAGTCTTTGAGCTTGTAAATGGAATTTTGGTTTTGCTTTGAAATTATGATCTTGATTGAACACATCTTACAAAAATAAACATGTAATCTTTGGGTTGTGTGATTAAAGAGTTAATTCCTTTATTTTTAGTTTGATTTGGGTTGGATTGTGAGAAATTGTGATTTAATCTTGAGTCTTTGCATGCTTTGAAGTCATGTAAGCATATATCTGAGCCTATACAAGCATAACATGAAAAGTCATGAAGGAAATTAAGGAAATATGGAAATTAGGGTTCTATATGTCAAATTAAAGTAAGCTACGCCCTCTTTGAACTTGCATTCCATTCATCTTTTCGACCCTCTGAATCTATTAATGTGTATGTTTAAGCCCTCCGAAATGCTTAAAGATGATTAGAAATTGAATAAAATGGAAAAATCAATGAAGAGAAAATGCTTGGCGAATGTTCATGAACAAATGTAATATGGACCTAAGGTCCTTCTGTTTCTGTTATAAGTGATGGGCTCGAGGCCGTTATGTTTGATATAGATTACTTATGACCTATGGCCCGAAGGCCGAGGGAGATGGAGACATGTCAATGTTCCATCTACCTTGTATTGTTCAGAACAGCTGTTATTATGTTGGGCCTGAGGCCATTCCGCATTATGTTAGGTCCAAGGCCATTCCATTCTATGTGAGAGATGGAGACATGTCGATGTTCCATCTACTCTATGCTAAGATATGTTTGGACCTGAGGTCGTTCTAAAGAATTGATATCATGAGATTGGGCCCGAGGCCGTTCTGTCATATATGGGCCCGAGGTCATTCTGTTAATATGTGATTGGGCACGAGGCCATTTGGTAACATGTGGGCCCAAGGCCGTTACACAATAAGTGGGCTTGAGGTCATTCTAAAAATGTGATTATGAATAGCGCTATGTGTAATGTGACTATGGTAGATGCTCTAAATATTGCACTTTGGAAAAATAATGAGTTTACATCACATGTCTTCATTTAATTCAAGCCTGTTCATTGGATTCTCTTTACTTTACTATTATTCACTGAGCTTCGCTCACTCTGTATTTATATATATATTTATGTAGGTGTTCAACCCGAAGGTCAGCCCTAAGTCAACTTTAGGAGTCTTCTTGGGGAACCTGATTTGATAAGCCTAAAAAAATGAGCCTTTTGTCTTTTGGGACATTCTGTGATGGCAAATGTTCTTAAGTCTTTGGTGACTTTTGTTTGGACACCTTTTTAACATGTAATTTTTAGATTGCTAACTCCTTGTATATACCTACATGACTCATACTTGTATGTATGAACTGTGTATGTGAACGTTTTGTATGTGACATGATGGTTAAAATCCTGGCATATAAGTACTGCTCAATGGATGTTCTGTTATTTTATTTGCTTCCGCTCAGGCCCCGTTGTTATAAATTCTTTGTAATTTGTCTGAGGCCGCAAGTAATCAAGAGGTTATTAGCTGGTCATGATCCAAACTTTTAAGGACGGGTTTGGGTCGTGACAAATAGGATGTCCAGCCTCAACCTTAGTGAACCTGTGAAGGATACCAAGTCTTGTAATATTTGTCATAAGCGCCTCACGAGCCAGGCTTTTGTTTCTTTTGTCGTTTAATTTTCTATTTGCTTTTGTCGGTCAAGCTCAACTGCTTCTTTATGTAAGTTTAGTGTTTTTATGTTAATGATAATGATGTATGGAAGACCTTGGACATATCAAATTTTATTATGTTTCTTTGAAAGTGAGTTATTAATATATAAATTTTTTTTGTTCATGCCATTTATGCACAAGCTCAATGGATAAAATTTGTTAGTTTGCTTCCGCTTCTGGCCCCTTTATTATTAAACGTGTATTTATTTTGTCTGAAGCTGTAGATAATCTCATGATTAATAGACGGTTATGATCCAAACCCCTAGGGGCGGGAAAGGGTCATGACATCGTCGGTACAACCCTATTTGCGAATAGGGAAAACACCATGGGATTGTACTTGCTAAGCACCATTGTAGATCTTCCTCAAAAGAGAGAGTACGACTAGAGAGGAGATGGCCTTGCCATACTGTACCGATATGCGACCTCATTGTAGGTGTCCCAGGGGTACCCAAGCATGCCCGATAGTTTCAACTCCCAATTTCTGATATGATATCACTAGTGCAATGTGAAATAGAAAATGAGAGTCCAAATTTGGCAACTTTTGTAGAAAATCCATTTCTTAAAAATATTTTAGAAACGGACTACATCACCAGATCTCAGAGTCACCACATAATATTTTGAGAAAATTAGGAAGCCCGTGACTCATGCCAAAGGCTACTGTACGTCATAACCAAAGATGCCTCAGTTCAGAACCTTAGGTATGGGGGGGGGAAGGTTATGAATTGAGCACCCCCACTCACCCAATCCAAAGATCGGCCTCTACTAAACGATGATATGTGTTTTACAAACAATATATGGACATGTTCTGTTTTATTAATATTGCTAACATTACTATATGAAGCAAATGGACTACATCACCAGATCTTAGAGTCGCCATCCAATCTTTTGGGAAAATTAGGAAACACGTGACTCATGCCAAAGACTACTATTCGTCATAACCAAAGATGCCTCGGTTCAGAACCTTAGGTATGAGGGGGGAAGGTTATGAATTGAGCACTCCCGCTCACCCAATCCAATGATCGGCCTTTACTAAATGATGATATGTGTTTTACAAACAATATATGGCCATGTTATGTTTTATTAATAATGCTAACATTACTATGTGAAGCAATCAAATATACACTATGTCATTCATTTTGGAATGTTTGGATCTCATGTGTTTTGGAAGAGTTTTGATGTTTGTACAACTCAAATGAAACTGAGCGCACATGCTTAACAATCAGTACTATTCCAAATTGAATGACACAACCATCATCCACTGGTAATCATGGAGATATATCAGTTAAGCATGTAGCCACATGGTAAGATGCTTAGACATAGTAAGAAAAATTATTCACATGCGGGATGCTATAGTCGTAATTGCTCACCTAGTATTTACTCATATCTAACTATGAAGATGAACAAAAGTTGGTAAAATATGTGTGATTTTATATGCAAAATACTAATGCAATACATACATAAGAATGCAACTATAGATTCGGTTACTAAATATATTATATGTGTATCGTCTCAAGGCATGAGGTAGTGACAAAACCATATAAGGAATGACAAGCCCAGAAATACAAATGAGCCGAATCCAAATGAATGAAAAATGGATGCACAACATGGGTATGATAAATAAAGTGTGATGCTATACAACATACACAACAAGCATGTAAATAAAAGGGATAGACAGGCATGGCGTTGGAAGCTATTACAACAATTCGAATAATAAAAAAAAAAAAGAAAAAAGAAAGAGGGAAGAAATTATTATAACAAATGAATGAAATAATAAAAGAAAGAAAAGACGTGGGGTTTCAGGAGTTATTACAATAATGAATAGATTTAGCTAAATTACTGTTAAATCTAACAAATCATATTAAATATATAAAAGAACTTGATTAGCAACTCCCGAACCACCCAGGAGAACACTCCCCAAAAATTGTCATGTCTTGCTCTAGAGAATTCATCTAGCCATAAACAAATTTGTCCATCCGACTGAAAAGATGTTCGGCTGAACATAACTTATGGAAAAAAAACTCTATTTGGTGTAGAAGGTCTAGAGCAGAAGGAAAATATATCTTTTCAGAGGTGCTCTTCCCTTCTATCTCTTCCTCTCAGAAAAACACTTAAGGAAGATGTAGATGGGCCTCGACCCCTAACAATTATGTACAACATATATATTGCAACAATTTATCGAATTAAATGGATTAAAGCAAGATGAAATTCCAGCTTAAGAAATAGATGGGAACATACATCATCTCTTTGTGAATAAGGGTAAGTTAATACCCAAATCCATGCTATAAATTGGAGAGAGTAGATTAATGCACATTATTTCTCAGTGGTAGCTTTGCTTTTAAAGCAAGGGATTCATTAAAAACTATTGAGAACTCTTCTTCTATTCATGGAGCAAGGGTGTTTCCACCCCTTTCCATGTTTGCAAATGATTGAGAAGAGAGATTTCAACATTCTTGACATAGAATCTCTTGTTTTGCTTCCAAGGAAAATCAGTAAAAATGAAAACCAACCACTTTCTCAACATCAAATCCCGAAAATCATCCAATTAACCCCATGAAATAATATCCATTACTCATTAGGATTGAGCATGAGTTGAATCATATGGGCCAATGTGCTAAGTTGACGAGATATGTGATGAAAAGTGTATAAAATGAAAGAAACAGCTCTACATAATCAAACTTGTATATAGGTGTCTACTTTCTACTCCCTCTCCATCCACAAGGTTCCAATTAACACATCTATATACAACAACAATGAATTACAGCACTGGAAAGCAAGAAAAGTGTGCAAAAGCACAATAAAGTAAAGATAACAATCAACTCAATAAATAGGTGGCAATATCCTAGTTCCCTTCACATCCATGAGACCTATCACATGATTATAACACAACAATAATGAAATACAGAGCTTAAAAATGAAGAAAGAAAGAGAGAAAGTGAGAGAAAAAGATTAAAAAAAAAATGCTCCACCTCTTACCTTTTCAAAGCAAGGAATAGTTTTTCATTACCAAATTTGCTTTCAAACACCCTCAAGGTTCTAGGATATGGCTTGAATCCTCAACAAGAATGTCACGACCCCAACCCGCCCATAGAAGTTTAAGTCGTGACCAGCAAGTAATCTCAGATTACCTGGCCTCAAAGACAAAACCGATAATTAACAATAGTAAAAGGGGCACTACAAAAGCATTATTAAAGCATAATTGTGTCCGTCGAGCGGTGCATATACGCAAATTCCATGACATTTAAAATTTTAGCATTTTTACATAGATATAACCATATAGATACATCACATCATATCTAAACTTTTATTCAAACATTTATACACAACAAGTTTCCAAATAACAAAAGAAAAACAAAACATAAAGGTTGACACAGCTTGGCTCCTCTTGAGTCCAAGCATGCCCCATCGTGGAGACACTTCAAAGCAATTGCACAAAAGGTGGACCCTGAGGTAGCTCTAGACTCGACGCTCCAGTTCCTCGTCAACATGTATAGGGGAAGGGGGTGAGCTAATGCCTAGTGAGTAATATCACTATAAAGGGGTTAAATGAATGATGTTTATCATAATACAAAATCATATCATAGGAATTTCGAAGCAAAGTATAATTAAGTACTTGTCGTATCAAAGTTCACAAATCATACTCATATGTGGTACATCCAATAGCGCAAAGCAAAGGGCCCGAAGGCATATCAAAGGGACCACATAGGTCTAACAAAGGGACCATCTAGGTCAAGCAAAGGGACCACTTGGGCCAACATTGGAGATCTCTATGCAAATATATCAAAGGGCCACCATATTGTTTCCCCCGGGTGAGGGCCTTATAACAAAGGGTCGCGGTATTATTTCCCCCGGGCGAGGGGCCTTATTAACGAAGGGCCACAATATTGTTTTCCCCAGGTGAGTGCCTTACTAAAAGATGCCACAATTATTTTCAAAAGAGACAATCATTCATTCTTATCAAAATAACATTTTAAAATAACATTCTTATAGTAAGCACTACTACAAAAACAGATAAAGATCACACTCTTTTTGTGTGATTTATGTTATTTAATCACACTTTTTAAGTTTTGTCAAAGTGTGATCTTTGGGAGTGTGATTAAAAAGGGTCATTTTTAATCACACTTTTTAAGTGTGATTAATAACATTTAGATCACATCTTTCAAGTGTGATTAAAAACAAATAAAACCTGTGACAATAAACATTTAGATCACATATTTTAAGTGTGATTAATAACAATTAGATCATATCTTTTAAGTGTGATTAATAACTAATAAAACATGTGATAATAAATATTTAGATCACATCTTTTAAGTGTGCTTAAAAACTAATAAAACCTATGATAATAAAAATTTAGATCACTTCTTTTAAGTGTGATTACTTTGGCTTTTTGGCTTTCGAAGGTTAGTATTGTAATTTTTAGCGTGCCAACAAGGATCAATCAGTTCTTATGGAAGATTAATTGCCAACCAATTATCAGACGATTGTATTTTAGTTCTTTCAGCCTCAATGAAGAGGACTTTTACTGGTGGCTTGTTTGGGAGAATTTAGTAAACAACAATTAAATGAAGAATAATTGTAGCATTTCATTAAGGAAAAATGAAAAACTTACAATGAACCTCGTAGAGGTTTACAGCAACAAGCTATTCGAAACTACTCCTATGAATGAAGTGCAATACATGAATTTGAAGTACAGAAATGTAAAAAACTGGAAATGTAAAACTGGAAAGAAAATAAAGTAAATAAATTGGTTTCTAGATCTGAGTCTGGATCCTCCTTTCTGGGGCCTCCTCTGCTATTTATACTTCTCAATGATAACCATCGAAATGGGCTCCTAACCGTTGAAACATCCCTCCATGATCGTTGATCATGCTCTCTCACAGTCAGCTCCACTACACCATGTTTGCAGTTAGGCTTCCCTCCTGATTTTGAATTTGAAAATCGTGAATAACCGTTAAGCCACGTCACCTTATATCTGTCAATTATTCTAGTGCTACGCAGACCCATTATTACTAGTATGGGTTGACACGTGTCTGGCTATGGTTGGCAATTTATATTACATTCCCAAATTACCCTTCTCATGCCACGTGTTGAATTGTGATTGGCTTATACAATTTATACAGGCAACAGATTAATACCTAATAAAACCTGTGATTAATAATGAGAGAAGATCACACGTTATATGTATTTCTCATCACAGTTAATGCGTGTGATAAAAAGAAGGTTCGGCATATTTGAAGAATAATCAATATTATTTTTGTACATGCATTTCAAGAATGTAATACACATTATATACTATACTTTGAATCACAACCACATATTGAATAGAATAACGTCATATATTTCATAAATGAAAGTTAAATATGTTCAAAAATATATACAAAGGAATTAAATTAAAAATTTTAAACTGTGCTTACATATATTAAAAAATGAAGAAACTTGAAAAACTAAGCTCTTGAATTCTTTGACCATATTTTGCATCTCCAAGAAATTTCTGACTTGAAAAATAGAAACACAAAGTAATTCAAAAACTGCTAGAAGCATATGAATAAACTAACTATTTGTAGAGATTGTTCTAGTCTTACAAAAGATAAAGTCCGACTGATCACACCCTTTTAAATGTCTTAACATTAAATAGCTCTAGCATGACATGAAGCATGTAAGATCAAAATGTCACTTTGCCCACATAAATTGCAAGTTCAACATAAACTTTACTATAACCAACTTAGTTTAAGAGGCTCTATCTATCTCAAATATTTAATGCTCTACAAAAGAAATGCAATTGAATGTTGATTGTGCAAATACCTTGAGTGCATTTCAAATATCTACGACCATTCTTCATCATCTAAGGTGGGTCTTCTGCTTCTCCATACTGATAAATTAATTTATGTGATTGTCAAAATGAGTAAGACTTGTCGACTTGAAGTCATGCTTGCAAAACGAATGGTACCGCAAAAAAAAAAAATAAAATAAAATAAAAAAGAAGATCTAATTGTAGTTATTACAGTATTATACAAATGTGTAATTAACTAATAAAAGTTGCATACTTCAGAAGAAGTCCAATGAAGAAAGGGATGCATGCATAAAACAAACTATATCATTAAAGCATGTGAAAGACAACTACCAACACTTGCACATTCCATTATCAAAAGAAAATCAAATAGCTGAACACTTAGAACTACTAAACCAAGAATCTCTGATACCACTTGATTCATCTTAAATGATACACTATCTAATTTTAGATTATTCATAATTGTCAATTTATATGAAGAAGTCATTACCGCTTTTGATCCACAGAAGCCCTCTAGTTTATCACTTGCAGACAATTCTGTCAGCTTCATTGTTTCCCTGCCACAATATTTTTTAATCACAAACATGTTGGCTTAAAAGTGAGTTGCAAGTGCACGATAACTTTGGTGCAGGCTACAGAATAAAATGAGCCAGATAGACCATGATTTCCAAGAAAAATCAATTGCTGAGTTACATACAAATAGAGAGAATGTGATTGTGGGGCACCTAAGTAACATGGGCACTTAAACATGTATGGACATAAAAGTCCTATCTCTTTTTATCATAATTACAACTTTTGAGGTTATTCTAGATATTTGCATGACAGGGTGAATTCTATACCTAGAGCTTAAAATTTTGTGTTGATAGCTTAAGTTCTTCAAATCTTCTTCAATTCTCTACAATCTCTTTACTTCAATCTCTCTCTCTCTCTCTAAAATTCAGCCACACTTGATGTAAAATATGAGTTTAAAGCATGATTATAGTATATATATAGGTAGATTAAGTTGGGTTATTTAAGTTGGATTAAGGCTAATCAATTAAGGTTAGTTCTAATTAATTCTAATCATCTCTAATTGATTTATTCTAATTATTTTGGTCTGAATCATATTTTAGTTACACTTTCCCTATGATTCTAAATATTCAAATTAGCATATTGAGTTGGTCAATTTTGGTTTCTGAATCCGTTTGGTCTTTTAATTTCGAATCCCAAGTCAACATTCTAACAGATAATTCACAAGCAAATAGATAAGCACAATTAAACACATAATCATGTAATAATGCTAACTAAAATAACATATAAAAATAATACGTATGTCGGGGTCGTCACAGTGTCTTCTTTTTAGAAAGTTTGGTCCTCTAAACATGAGTTACCTCTATTCAAAAACAACTCTGGATAGTGTTGTCTCATTTCATCCTCATTTTCCTATGTAGTTTGTTTTCTGTAGTGTTCTTTCCATTCGACTTTCACCATAGAAATATTGACTTGTTCCTCAACTTCTTGACTTGTCGATCAATAATCTAAATTGGCTTTTCTTCGTATATCATATCATCATCCAGTGCTATCTGGTGGTAATTTATAACATGGAATGGATCTCTAAGACATGGAGCATTAACACATAAAATACATTGTGCATTTGTTCTATTCTCGGTGGCAACACTATTCGATGAGCAACAGGGCAAAGCCTTTCCAGAATTTGGAACAGTCTGATATAATGTGGAGTGCTCTTCCCTTTTTTGCCAAACCTTGTCTGCCCTTTCACTGGTGTTGCTATGATAAACACATGATCTCTCACTTCGTATTGTAAATCCCTCTCTCTCTGATCCGCATAGCTTCTCTATCGGCTCTAAGCAGTCTTGAGCCTCTGTTGAATGATCTTTATCTTTTTAGTTGTTTCTTGCGCAAGTTCAGACCCATACAAAGTCCTATCACCGACCTCAGTCTAGCAAACTAGAGACCTACACCTCCTTCCATACAATGTCTCATATGGTGCCATACAGACACTAGCATAGAAGTTGTTATTGTATACAAACTAAGCAAGCGATAAGTAAGTTTCCTAGTTGCCTTGAAATACAAGAACACACATATGAATCATATCTTCTAGCATTTGGATAGTCCTCTCGGTTTGCCCATCGGTTTTTGGATAAAAGGCAGTACTGAATCTCAACTCTATGCCCATTGCCTGTTACAAACTTTGCCAAAATCTAGAAACAAATTTAAGATCCTTATTTGAAACTATAGACACTACAACCCCATGTAATCAAATGATTTCATCAATATAGATAATGGCAAGTCTATAAGCAATGAACTACGTTTTCATAGTAAGAAAGTGGGCAGATTTCGTCAATCTATCAACAGTAACCCAAATAGCATTCATACCTCTAGATGTCCGAGGTAGACCGACAATGAAGTCCATGGTTATATGTTTCCACTTCCATTTTGGAATAGGAAGAGACTGAAGTAAACTTGCCAGTTTCTGGTGTTTAGCTTTTACTTGTTGGCATTAAAGGCATTTGGAATTGTAGTTGGCGATTTTGCTCTTCATGTTTGGCCACCAGTATACTTGTTTCAAGTCTTGGTACATTTTGGCATAGCAAACATCGACTTGTGGGCTTCCTCTAGAATTCTTCTTTTTAATTCTGCATCATTAGGAATATAAAGTCTTCCCTGAAATTTCAACACTTGTACTTCAATGGTGAATCCTAGTTTGGGCTTGGTTTTAAACTTGTCACACACTTTCTTAAGAAATTGATCTTCCCTGTGCTTCTATTAGATCTCCTTAATGATAGCTGGTTGTGTGGACATTGCGGCCAAAATACTATCTTGCCCATGATACACAACTTCTACCTCAAGTCAGTCTAGATCTTGTAGAAGCTCCTTTCTGTCTGTAAGTAAACACACCAAAGTCCCCATATTCTTTTTGCTCAATGCATCAACTACAATATTAGCCTTACCCAAATGATAGTGAATCTACAGATCATAATCTTTGATCAATTCAAGCCATCGCCTCTGTCGCATATTTAATTCTTTCTGGGTAAAGAAATATTTCAAGTTTTTGTGGTCTGTATGCACTTCACATTTAGCCCCATACAAGTAATGACACCAGATTTTCAATGCGAATACCACGGCGGCAAGCTCCAAATCATGTGTCGGGTAATTCTTTTCATGCGATTTCAATTGCTGGGATGCATAAGCAATCACCTTGCCATTTTGCATTAAGACAAAACCCAAACCTCTGTAAGAAACATCACTAAAAAGTACAAATCCTTCTGTACTTGATGGTAAAGTAAGAATTGGGACTGTAGTTAGTCTTGCTTTCAACTCTTCAAACGCTGATTTCCTTAGGTCTGTACACACGAATGGTTCTCTTTTTCATGTGAATTGTGTTAACGGTACAACATTCTTGGAAAATTCTTTGACAAATCCCTGGTAGTATCCTGCCAAACCTAGAAAACTTTGAATTTGTGTTACATTAGTCAGAGTAGACCATTTAATAATCGCTTCAATTTTCTGTGGATCTACAGATATCCCATCTCTACTAATGACATGCCCCAAAAATATGACCTCGTTCACCCAAAACTCATATTTCTTGAATTTCCCATACAATTGTTTCTCTTTGAGTGTTTAAATGATTATTCTTAGGTGTTGTTGATGTTCTTCTTTACTCTTTGAATAAATCATAATGTCATCAATAAAGACCAAAACAAACTCATCTAAAAATGGTTTAAAGATCCAGTTATTAAATCCATGAAGGTTGCAGGTGCATTAGGGACTTTGAAAGGCATGACTAAAAATTCATAGTGTCCATACTTGGTCCAGAAAGCAGTCTTCTCTCTATGTCCTTGACTTTAACCTTCAACTAATGGTGTTCAGATCTCAAATATATCTTGGAAAACACTTGGGCTCCCTGTAACCGATCAAACAAATTGTCAATTCGAGGCAAAGGATATTTGTTCTTTATAGTTATCATGTTCAACTTTCGGTAGTCAATACATAGGTGAAGTGTTCCATCTTTTTTCTTCACATACAACACAGGTGCACCCCATGGTGATGTGCTCGGTTGGATAAACCCCATGGGCTCGGTTGGATAAACCCCTTATCAAGTAATTCCTACAACTAAACATTCAATTCTTTCATTTCAGTAGATGACATACGGTATGAAGTTTTAGATATTGGTTGAGTACCCGGTGTCACATCAATCACAAACTAAATTTCTCTATCAACCAATTGTCCATGCAACTCTTTTGGAAACACATCAGAAAAATCTTTTACAACTAGAATATCATCTAAGATAGCATTTGTAGTTTGAATATTCAATATACTACACAAATGCCCCTGACACCCTTTGTTAATCAGTTTATGAGCCTTCATTGCAGATATTAAGTATGGTGGGGGAACTACAACTTTCCCCTCAAAATAAAACTTTTTTTGTCCTAGAGGTCAGAATATTACTCATTTAGAGGAACAATAAATGGTTGACTGTAAACACCCCATTTTGACCATCCTTAAGACTTGGGCGCTTCATTCTGAACACCCGATGATGAAACATTATGCTGTGCAATATTTTGAATCTTCAGCAAAAGAATTCGGTTTCAAGCTTCAAAACCTAAACCTTGCACCCCATTTTGACCAAAACCTTCTTTTTTCTTCCCTAACCACTCTGAGAGTAGTAGCCCTCTTTCTTGGGCCACTCGCGCTTTTGATTTGCTGGCCGGCCATGTTTAGCGTTAGATTTTATATTTACATCACAAACTGCTCCCATGCACGGGATTTGGCCACCTGTCCATTTTGAAAGATATATTCGTTGGAAGGCGGTTTAAAAACTTAAAATAGACCATCTCCCTTCAGAATTTAGGGTTAGAGAATCGTTTCAAAAGCCTAGGAGGTTTTTCAAAGCTCTTCCACTTGATATTCAAAATATATACACTATAGATACACCATTGAAACTCAAACTTAAAGCTTTTTGCTGAAGTTTTGAACCTTCTTTCATGTACTTGAGGGTTTTTGGGTTGACGTTTGCTAACTAAGAAGCTCTTTCTCTTTCCAAGAGGTTAACCTTTGAACTCCTTTCATCACCTTTTCTTTTTACTTTTTTGCTCTTCGTTTCTTGTCATAATATACTGATTTTCAAAGTTATTTTAGGCTTAAAAATGTGATTGAGCTTTGTTAAAAGTGGAAGGACTGGCCACCCTTCCATGGGTTAGTTGTAAACCTTTTATGCTTTTGCATCTTTGCTCTTCTTATTTCACTTTTTTTAGTTACTTTTCAGTACTTTTCAGCACTGTTTTAGATTATTTTTATGTGATGTCATTTGAATATGGTGTTGTAATAGTGTAATAGTCCTCATGGATTAGTGTGTTTAGGACATAACCACCAATCCATTTGAGTTGATCGCTATCCTTTTGTTCTTATAGTTTTCCATAGTATATTTGGAACCTTATGATCATTGGGTGGGGGGGGGGGGGGGTTTGAAGTTTAGCCACCTGACCACAAGTTTGATTAACTAGTTGTAAATCTTGTTTTCATACTATTCTCGTTCACCTAGAAGCTAGGTAGTAGCTTCCGTGTCAAAAGTGTTGAGAAACTCTCTTCTTAATCATTTTTGAAACATGGAAATGGATGTCTCATCCTTGTTCCATGAATAAAAGAGGAGTTATCAACAATTTTTGATGAGATGTGTTTAAAGCTTTGATTTTCTCTCTTTTTTTCTTCAAAGTGTTCTAAGCTCTCTTCTAGTTCCATTTTGCAGCATGGAAATGGATGTCTCATCCTTATTCTACGAGTAGGAAAATGAGCATGCAACAACTTTTTACGACTTTCATTCATTTGCTTAGTTTGCTTTTATTTTGTTTTGAAGCTAAATGAGAGCCCTTTCATTGAAAGTATTAGAAACTCTCTCATAGTTCCATTTTGAAGCATGGAAATGGATGTCAATCCATGTTCTATGAGTAGGGAGATGAGTCTTTAATTTCTTTTTCAATGATGTAATCTCTTGTTCACAAGCTTCCCTTTCAAAAATGGTCTTCATGAAACTATTCTCTCTAATTTGAGTATCCACTTACTCTTATTTGCTATGAGACGTAGTTGGTTTGAATCATTTCTTCATTTGACTTTCATTCTCATTATTTGTTAGATCTTTCATCCCGTAGCTTCACTAACCATCATGTAATATCATTGAGACGTTTGATTATTTGTTAAGGAAACCTATTTCCTCCTTGAATTTCTTCATGATAGGAGGGAACATGAAGGATGAGCATTCTTTGGAAACCCTCTGTTATTGCTCTATTCCTGTTCTATTACAGTAGGTTTTCTTCCAGAAACAGTGGTCTGCCAGCCATCAAAGTGTACAGCCCGGTCATTCATCAGGCTTGCTGACCAACTATTTTGTACGGCAGTGGTGGTTATTCAAATAAAAAAGAGCAGATCTTGAGGTCGAAACAAAACTGTTTGCTGACTACGAACAAGGCAATTTCTGGCAACAGGCAGAGAGGTTTTCCGTATGATGTTTTCGTTTGCATACACGCGATTCCCTCGCCTTTCATTCAACTCATTTAGATTAGTCAATTTGAAATTCGTGTTTTGTAATAATTAGATAATTCATTTGTGTTTGTAAGAATTAGTTAATTAGGACATTTGGACCCTCTTGTAAAGAGGGAAAATTTGTAACACTTGATATATGTCTTCTAACCTCCATTTTCTTTCTCCATTTTATTTACATGCTTACCGTGGTTGTATAAAGAATCATGTTTTCTTTTATCGTTCACATGCTTTGTATCCATTTTTGCATGCATTAAGGTTCGGCTCATCATACTTGATGTCATTAACATTTCCTACTTTGATTATGTACGCTACCTTATGCTTTGAGCTAATTCACATGTCATGTTAGTAGCCAAATCTAGTAGTTGCATTTTTGTATGCATTGTATTAGTCCTTTTGCATATTAGGATCATACACTTTTTCTAACTATCTTCTTTTCTTTGGCTTGCCATGGTTGAGTACTAGGTGAGAATTTTCGCTTCAGCATATTAAATGTGTGTTTGTGTCACCATGTTGAGCATACTACCATGAGGCTACTTGTTTACTTGAAATATTCTCTTCGAATGCCTGTGGATGGAGGCTATTTTGCTTAAATTGGAATGACTTTGATTGTTGTACATATGAGCTCGCTTTTCTTTTGAGTTGCACAAATCCGAAACTCTTTCAAAATCGTATAAGATCAAAGCATTCCAAAGTAAGTAACGTGGTCTATACTCTTTTGCTTCACATAGTAATTTTAGCATATTAATAATCAGAATTTGAGCATATAATGTCTATAAGATTAACATCATGATTTAGTAGAGGCTGATCTTTGATCGGGTGAGGGGGGTGCTCAATTCATGGCCTTCCCCTCTCATACCTAAGTTCCCAAACCGAGATACTTTAGTTATGATGGACAAGTGGCCTTTGGCACGAGTCACGGGTTTCCTACTTTTCCAAAAATATTAGGTGGTGTCTCTAAAATCTGGCAATGCTGCCCATTTTTGGCATCTCTGGTGATTAATGGATTTTGTAAGATTTGTCAGATCTAGACTCTAATTCGTTTTTTTGTTTCACATTGCACTTGTGAAACCAGATTAAAAACCACAGGAGTCCGAACTATAGGAAATCGCATCCGAGGAGACTAAATCCCTTTGAGAAGCACGAAAAACTAGCTACACGTAATATTTGCATAGCCAATCTGTACCCAAAATAATATCAAAATGACTCATGTCCAAGGGTAATAAATCAACATACAAAATGGCATTTCCAAGTAAAATTTCACATGCAGGGTAAACAGATGAACACATCATAGATCCTCCTCATGGTGATTATACACATAGTACATATCTCAAGGTTTTCAAAAGTCTATTCAATTTATGAGCAAATAGCATAGAAACAAAAGAATGTGTAGACCCTGTATTAATCAAGACATATGCATATTGCCCATAAATGGAAGGTGTACCTGAAACCGCAGTCTCTGCATTTTGGGTGTCCCTTGGAAGAAGCGTAAAAACCCTTCTTTGTCTTTGATTGTCCCTCATTCTAGTCAGAGTTGCATTAGCCCTTACATTCGGTGCTGATCCAGTGGAGCTTGTATCATCCCAATTATCACGTTGTCATGGTGTTGGACATTCCCTCGCTAAATGTCCCACCTTTTCACACATAAAACAAGCTTTGTACTCTGATAACATACACCTCTATGATTTCTCCCACAATCTGGACAAACGGGTGCTGAATTGCCACTCTGATTTGAACTACTTCAGTTTCTCGATTTTGCTTTCTTAGTCGTTGCTGAGGTTTCCCCTTTGTTCACATTAACGTTCTATCTTTTAGCCCTTCATTCAAAATTTAGGTTACAAGTAGCTGTGCTTGCCTTTGACATAAGAGCCTTGTCTAAAACATTAACATAGTTGGATAGTTTTAACACATTAATTCTTTCAAGTATTGAGTCGCAAAAATCTCCTTCAAATTTCCTGGCCTTTTTGTAGTCTGTGTCAACCATATGTGGTGCGAAGCATGCCAATTCTATAAAATTGAGCCTCACATTTTGCCACTGCCTTGTTTCCTTGTTTTAATTGCTCAAATTCAGATACCTTTCTATTCCATATACATCGTGGGAAATACTTTTCATAAAAGATTTCTAGGAATCGGGCCCAGTCAATTTCTTTATGATTATCACGGATTAACATTCACTTCTTCTAGCTTTATCCTACAAAGTATATGTGGCCAACAAAATCTTCTACGCCTCGGTACATGAAAACACCTAAAACAGCTTTTCGATTCCCAACACCCAGGCCTCAGCATTTAGTGGATCAGCCTCCCCATGAAATAAGGATGGCTTCATCTTTTTGAATTCCATTGTGAGGGTAATGATTTGGTCATCTGTTTGGTAATCATATACCGGTGGTGGCACAGGCATTGAGGTGGGGGTGGTGGTTGTTGTTGCTGCCATTGTTGTTGTTGTCTTAAGCTTTCAACCATATTATGCATCATTCTTTGCATTCCATCAAGTCAAGAGGATGTTGACTTCTCCAGTTCATCCTCTGTTGTTCTCACCATTATTTGCATGAAACTTGTACTACGACAAACATATTGTGCGCACACATATACATACATACATTTGCAGAAGTTATCTAATTCTGATATTCAAATGCATATGAGTGCAATCCTTAAGTCTTTTCTAGACACTTTATTACTCAATGGAGAAGTTAATGAGGTATAACGTCTGCACTGATACTATACTGTCACAACCCGAACCCGCCCCTAGAGGTTTAGGCCGTGACTGGCCAATAATCCCAAATTACCCAGCCTCAAAGACAAAACTAATAATTAAGAATAGTAAAAAAAACACTACAGAAGCATTATTAAAACATAACTGTGTCCGTCGAACGGTGCATATATGCAAATTCCATGATATTTAAAACTTTAGCATTCTTACATAGATATAGGCATATAGATACATCACATCATCGTTAGACTTTTATACAAACATTTATGCATAGCAAGTTTCCAACTAACAAAAGGAAAACAAAACAAAAGGGTTGACACAGCTTGGCTCCTCTTGAGTCCAAGCACGCCCCATCGAGGAGGCACTTCAAAGTGGCTTCACAAAAGGTGGAATCCGAGGTTGCTCTAGACTCGACACTACAGTTGCTCACCAACATATATAGGGGAAGGGGGTGAGCTAAAGCCCGGTGAGTAATATTAGTATAAAGAAGTTAAATGAATGATGTATATCATAATACAAAATCATGTCATATAAATTTTGAAGCAAAGTATTATTAAGTACTTGTCATATCAAAGTTCACAAATCATACTCATATGTGGTACATCCAATATTGCAAAGCAAAGGGCCAGAAGGCATACCAAAGGGACCACATAGGTCTAACAAAGGGACCGTATAGGTCAAGAAAATGGACCACTTGGGTCAACATCAGAGATCTATGTGCACATATATCAAAGGGCTACGGTATTGTTTTTCCCAAGCGAAGGGCATATAACAAAGAGCTGCAGTATTGTTTCCCCCAAGCGAGGGCCTTATTAGCAAAGGGCCACGGTATTGTTTCTTCGGGCGAGGGTCTCACTAAAGGATGCCACAATTACTTTTAAAAGAGGCAATCATTCATTCTTATCAAAATAACATTCTTGTAGTAAGTCAAAAATACATTTCAACATATCTTTACAAAAATACTAGTCACTGCGGGCTGGCACGGATGTTGGACCTCGGATAACCACCTATACAAACACATAATAGAGATACACATTGAAGCACACGTCCTTAACAGATAGTGTATCATAATTCAATTCTCTTAGTGTTTGTAGCTTATTCCATGGCTAAGGATGTATACGTGATTCTTGAGAATGCCTCAGTTCAGAACCTTAGCTATGGGGGGGGGGGGAAGGTTATGAATTGAGCACCCCCACTCGCCCAATCCAAAGATCGGCCTCTACTAAATGATGATTTGTGTTTTACAAACAATATATGGCCATGTTCTGTTTTATTAATATTGCTAACGTTACTATATGAAGCAAATGGACTACATCACCAGATCTTAGAGTCACCATCTAATCTTTTGGGAAAATTAGGAAACCCGTGACTCATGCCAAAGGCTACTATTCGTCATAACCAAAGATGCCTCGGTTCAGAACCTTAGGTATGAGGGGGGAAGGTTATGAATTGAGCACCCCCGCTCACCCAATCCAATGATCGGCCTTTACTAAATGATGATATGTGTTTTACGAACAATATATGGCCATGTTATGTTTTATTAATATTGCTAACATTACTATGTGAAGCAATCAAGTATACACTATGTCATTCATTTTGGAATGTTTGGATCTCATGTGTTTTGAAAGAGTTTTGATGTCTGTACAACTCAAATGAAACTGAGCGCACATGCTTAACAATCAGTACTATTCCAAATTGAATGACACAATCTTCATCCACTGGTAATCATGGAGATATATCAGTTTAGCATGTAGCCACATGGTAAGATGCTTAGACATAGTAAGAAAAATTATTCACATGCGGGATAACTTTGGTGCAGGCTACAGAATAAAATGAGCCAGATAGACCATGATTTCCAAGAAAAATCAATTGCTGAGTTACATACAAATAGAAGGAATGTGATTGTGGGGCACCTAAATAACATGGGCACTTAAACATGTATGGACATAAAAGTCCTATCTCTTTTTATCATAATTACAACTTTGAGGTTATTCTAGATATTTGCATAACAGGGTGAATTCTATACCTAGAGCTTAAAATTTTGTATTGATAGCTTAAGTTCTTCAAATCTTCTTCAATTCTCTACAATCTCTTTACTTCTCTCTCTCTCTCTCTCTCTCTCTCTCTAAAATTCAGCCACACTTGATGTAAAATATGAGTTTAAAGCATGATTATAGTATATATATAGGTAGATTAAGTTGGGTTAATTAAGTTGGATTAAGGCTAATCAATTAAGGTTAGTTCTAATTAATTCTAATAATCTCTAATTGATTTATTCTAATTATTTTGGTCTGAATCATATTTTAGTTACACTTTCCATATGATTCTAAATATTCAAATTAGCATATTGAGTTGGTCAATTTTGCTTTCTGAATCAGTTTGGTCTTTTAATTTCGAATCCCAAGTCGACATTCCAACAGATAATTCACATGCAAATAGATAAGCACAATTAAACACATAATCATGTAATAAGGCTAACTAAAATAACATATAAAAATAATACGTATGTCGGGGTTGTCACAGTGTCTTCTTTTTAGAAAGTTTGGTCCTCTAAACATGAGTTACCTCTATTCAAAAACAACTCTGGATAGTGTTGTCTCATTTCATCCTCATTTTCCAATGTAGTTTGTTTTTTGTAGTGTTCTTTCCATTCGACTTTCACCATAGAAATATTGATTTGTTCCTCAACTTCTTGACTTGTCGATCAATAATCTGAATTGGCTTTTCTTCGTATATCATATCATCATCCAGTGCTATCTGGTGGTAATTTATAACATGGAATGGATCTCTAAGACACGGAGCATTAACACATAAAATACATTGTGCATTTGTTCTATTCTCGGTGGCAACACTATTCGATGAGCAACAGGGCAAAGCCTTTCCAGAATTTGGAACAGTCTGATATAATGTGGAGTGCTCTTCCCTTTTTTGCCAAACCTTGTCTGCCCTTTCACTGGTGTTGCTATGATAAACACATGATCTCTCACTTCGTATTGTAAATCCCTCTCTCTCTGATCCGCATAGCTTCTCTATCGGCTCTAAGCAGTCTTGAGCCTCTGTTGAATGATCTTTATCTTTTTAGTTGTTTCTTGCGCAAGTTCAGACCCATACAAAGTCCTATCACCGACCTCAGTCTAGCAAACTAGAGACCTACACCACCTTCCATACAACGTCTCATATGCTGCCATACAGATACTAGCATAGAAGTTGTTATTGTATACAAACTAAGCAAGCGAGAAGTAAGTTTCCTAGTTGCCTTGAAATTCAAGAACACACATATGATTCATATCTTCTAGCATTTGGATAGTCCTCTCGGTTTGCCCATCGGTTTTTGGATAAAAGGCAGTATTGAATCTCAACTCTATGCCCATTGCCTATTACAAACTTTGCCAAAATCTAGAAACAAATTTAAGAACCTTATTCGAAACTATAGACACTACAACCCCATGTAATCAAATGATTTCATCAATATAGATAATGGCAAGTCTATAAGCAATGAACTACGTTTTCATAGTAAGAAAGTGGGCAGATTTCGTCAATCTATCAACAGTAACCCAAGTAGCATTCATACATCTAGGTGTCCGAGGTAGACTGACAATGAAGTCCATGGTTATATGTTTCCACTTCCATTTTGGAATAGGAAGAGACTGAAGTAAACTTGCCGGTTTCTAGTGTTTAGCTTTTACTTGTTGGCATTAAAGGCATTTGGAATTGTAGTTGGCGATTTTGCTCTTCATGTTTGGCCACCAGTATACTTGTTTCAAGTCTTGGTACATTTTGGCATAGCAAACATCGACTTGTGGGCTTCCTCTAGAATTCTTCTTTTCAATTCTGCATCATTAGGAATATAAAGTCTTCCCTGAAATTTCAACACTTGTACTTCAATGGTGAATCCTAGTCTGGGCTTGGTTTCAAACTTGTCACACACTTTCTTAAGAAATTGATCTTCCCTTTGCTTCTAGTAGATCTCCTTAATGATAGCTGGTTGTGTGGACATTGCGGCCAAAATACTGTCTTGCCCATGATACACAACTTCTACCTCAAGTCGGTCTAGATCTTGTAGAAGCTCCTTTCTGTCTGGAAGTAAACACACCAAAGTCCCCATATTCTTTTTGCTCAATGCATCAGCTACAATATTAGCCTTACCCAAATGATAGTGAATCTACAGATCATAATCTTTGATCAATTCAAGCCATCGCCTCTGTCGCATATTTAATTCTTTCTGGGTAAAGAAATATTTCAAGTTTTGTGGTCTGTATGCACTTCACATTTAGCCCCATACAAGTAATGACACCAGATTTTCAATGCGAATACCACGGCGGCAAGCTCCAAATCATGTGTCGGGTAATTCTTTTCATGCGATTTCAATTGCTGGGATGCATAAGCAATCACCTTGCCATTTTGCATTAAGACAAAACCCAAACCTCTGTAAGAAACATCACTAAAAAGTACAAATCCTTCTGTACTTGATGGTAAAGTAAGAATTGGGACTGTAGTTAGTCTTGCTTTCAACTCTTCGAACGCTGATTTCCTTAGGTCTGTACACACGAATGGTTCTCTTTTTTGTAACGCCCTCAAAATTTAACCCAATGGATATAAAACAAGACATGCATTATTAAAAGAAACATTATATTATTTCAATCATCAGAGTATTACGAAATAAAACATCATAATAAATGCCCTACGGGCTTACATCTTGCCAAGCCAATACTTGGACACAATTCCATGAGTTCTAACTCAAAACAAATAAAGCCCTCGGCTTGAATGTTTACATAGTTCAGATAAAACAAATAACACAAATAAAGCAAATCTTCAAGTCCAATTCCTCACAAGCTAAGTCTTTGGAGGTTGTGAACCACCTGAACCTGAAAATGAAGTTCCCATATAGGGTGAGCCACAGCCCAGTAGAGAAATACTAAACCAAGTATAAGAATTAACTAAAGCAGTAGCACCCGATACATGGTTAACACAAGATAATCAATTTAAAGTTTTTATGACACGAATGTCTACGTTGTCTATAACACATGGTCTATGACACAATACACTTTCCGTTTATACAGACATGGCTCAGAACCTGGCCAAATAACTCAACAAGGATAACAAATCAGGTTAAACCTTTCTTATAACAAATTAAACACTCATGCTGGTGTTATAACAAATCTCAATCAAATCCACTTCCATACTTCCCAACTGACACACATGGTGGTGATGTATCATATCAACAACAAATAGAAATATTTCTATTATCAATAAGCACACACATATGTGATGCTACTGGAGTCCATCCCCTATCTCCTCCCAACAAATCCGGTTTAGAGGTCCATCCCCTATCTTCCCCTAAACCGTGGAGTTCATCCCCTATCTCCTCCAAAACAAAATGCATATGCAACATAATCAATACTCGACATATACATCACATAATCAATACACGAATATTCTGTATTAATTCAACAGTCAAATAAATGACCCAATTTCAGTTATCCCTAAGCCGCATGCAAGGTCTACAACAATCAATGGCTATCCTCCACCGATAGCCCAAAACCATTATTTCTAAACAAGAAATAAATATAACAACACAATGAAATTTCATCATTCTCATAGGTAAGCATTTAAACTACCCAGTTACATAGTTAAATCACTAAGTTTCCCCAATCTCATGAATTAACCTAATATCACAATATTCTTTAAAATTAATTATATAAATTAATCTATGACAAACCCTAAGGTTTCTCCCAAAATTACCAAACTACCCCCACATACCAAAATACCACTACTTAGGATTAAAACGTATAAATGGAGTAGGAAATCCCTACCTCAAAGAAAGAACCCAAAAAGATGATGATGAAGAAGGTGCTCGAAACTCCAGAGTGCTCCAAACCGACAACTGCTCAGATTAAATGGAAGCCCCCACTCTCCTCTATCTTATTTGTAAAAGAACTAGGGTAGAAACACACCCTAACTAGATCAAACCTAGGAGAAAAGGTGTTTAGAGAAGAAGAAAAGTCGGACTTTAGGGTTTGAGATCAAAAAGAATGAAAAACTGCCCTAAAAATCCCGCTTTTACGTTTAAATACTGGACAGGCTCGCTCGAGCGAAGACCTGGTCGCTCGAGCGACCAGACACAAGAAACTGACCTCGATCGAGCGAAGAGAAGCTCGCTCGAGCCAAAGACAAACCAGCTCGCTCGAGCGAAGAAAAGCTCGCTCGAGCCAACAAACACTGCGTTCAGGTCTAGGTACTGGACGCAATCCTCGCTCGAGCCAAGAAAGGCTCGCTCGAGCGACGAACCAAAAAGGAAGACCTCGCTCGAGCGAAGATAAGCTCGCTCGAGCGACCAAGCCAAAAACTGAACATGCAGACTTGGTTTCTAAACCCAACCAATCTGCAACCAACCTGCTAAACACATCCTATAACTCAAGAATAAGAAATTAAAGGACAATAACAACAAATATAACAGCGGAATCCACGGACCGTAAGTCCGGATACAATAATCAAATGGGAAAAGACCGGGGTCGCTATATTTTCATGTCAATTGTGTTAACGGTACAACATTCTTGGAAAATTCTTTGACAAATCCCTG
This sequence comes from Camellia granthamiana, assembly GCA_036172215.1. Lineage (NCBI taxonomy): Eukaryota > Viridiplantae > Streptophyta > Magnoliopsida > Ericales > Theaceae > Camellia > Camellia granthamiana. The sequence goes on from CM069910.1 coordinate 105,192,225, forward strand.
GTAGTATCCTGCCAAACCTAGAAAACATTGAATTTGTGTTACATTAGTCAGAGTAGACCATTTAATAATCGCTTCAATTTTCTGTGGATCCACAGATATCCCATCTCTACTAATGACATGCCCCAAAAATATGACCTCGTTCACCCAAAACTCATATTTCTTGAATTTCCCATACAATTGTTTCTCTTTGAGTGTTTAAATGATTATTCTTAGGTGTTGTTGATGTTCTTCTTTACTCTTTGAATAAATCATAATGTCATCAATAAAGACCAAAACAAACTCATCTAAAAATGGCTTAAAGATCCAGTTATTAAATCCATGAAGGTTGCAGGTGCATTGGGGACTTTGAAAGGCATGACTAAAAATTCATAGTGTCCATACTTGGTCCAGAAAGCAGTCTTCTCTCTATGTCCTTGACTTTAACCTTCAACTAATGGTGTTCAGATCTCAAATATATCTTGGAAAACACTTGGGCTCCCTGTAACCGATCAAACAAATTGTCAATTCGAGGCAAAGGATATTTGTTCTTTATAGTTATCATGTTCAACTTTCGGTAGTCAATACATAGGTGAAGTGTTCCATCTTTCTTCTTCACATACAACACAGGTGCACCCCATGGTGATGTGCTCGGTTGGATAAACCCCATGGGCTCGGTTGGATAAACCCCTTATCAAGTAATTCCTACAACTAAATATTCAATTCTTTCATTTCAGTAGATGACATACGGTATGAAGTTTTAGATATTGGTTGAGTACCCGGTATCACATCAATCACAAACTAAATTTCTCTATCAACCAATTGTCCATGCAACTCTTTTGGAAACACATCAGAAAAATCTTTTACAACTAGAATATCATCTAAGATAGCATTTGTAGTTTGAATATTCAATATACTACACAAATGCCCCTGACACCCTTTGTTAATCAGTTTATGAGCCTTCATTGCAGATATTAAGTATGGTGGGGGAACTACAACTTTCCCCTCAAAATAAAACTTTTTTTGTCCTAGAGGTCAGAATATTACTCATTTAGAGGAACAATAAATGGTTGACTGTAAACACCCCATTTTGACCATCCTTAAGACTTGGGCGCTTCATTCCGAACACCCGATGATGAAACATTATGCTGTGCAATATTTTGAATCTTCAGCAAAAGAATTCGGTTTCAAGCTTCAAAACCTAAACCTTGCACCCCATTTTGACCAAAACCTTCTTTTTTCTTCCCTAACCACTCTGAGAGTAGTAGCCCTCTTTCTTGGGCCACTCGCGCTTTTGATTTGCTGGCCGGCCATGTTTAGCGTTAGATTTTATATTTACATCACAAACTGCTCCCATGCACGGGATTTGGCCACCTGTCCATTTTGAAAGATATATTCGTTGCAAGGTGGTTTAAAAACTTGAAATAGACCATCTCCCTTCAGAATTTAGGGTTAGAGAATTGTTTCAAAAGCCTAGGAGTTTTTTCAAAGCTCTTCCACTTGGTATTCAAAATATATACACTATAGATACACCATTGAAGCTCAAACTTAAAGCTTTTTGCTGAAGTTTTGAACCTTATTTCAGATACTTGAGGGTTTTTGGGTTGACGTTTGCTAACTAAGAAGCTCTTTCTCTTTCCAAGAGGTTAACCTTTGAACTCCTTTCATCACCTTTTCTTTTACTTTTTTGCTCTTCATTTCTTGTCATAATATACTAATTTTCAAAGTTATTTTAGGCTTAAAAATGTGATTGAGCTTTGTTAAAAGTGGAAGGACTGGCCACCCTTCTATGGGTTAGTTGTAAACCCTTTATGCTTTTTCATCTTTGCTCTTCTTATTTCACTTTTTTTAGTTACTTTTCAGTACTTTTCAGCACTGTTTTAGATTATTTTTATGTGATGTGATCTGAATATGGTCTTGTAATAGTGTAATAGTCGTCATGGATTTAGTGTGTTTAGGACATAGCCACCAATCCATTTGAGTTGATCGCTATCCTTTTGTTATTATAGTTTTCCATAGTATTTTTGGAACCTTGTGATCATTGGGTGGGGGGGGGGGGGGCAGGGGGGTTTAAAGTTTAGCCACCTGACCACAAGTTTGATTAACTAGTTGTAAATCTTGTTTTCATACTATTCTCGTTCACCTAGAAGCTAGGTAGTAGCTTCCGTGTCAAAAGTGTTGAGAAACTCTCTTCTTAATCATTTTCGAAACATGGAAATGGATGTCTCATCCTTGTTCCATGAATAAAAGAGGAGTTATCAACAATTTTTGATGAGATATGTTTAAAGCTTTGATTTTCTCTCTTTTCTTCTTCAAAGTGTTGCTAGCTCTCTTCTAGTTCCATTTTGCAGCATGGAAATGGATGTCTCATCCTTATTCTATGAGTAGGAAAATGAGCATGCAACAACTTTTTATGACTTTCATTCATTTGCTTAGTTTGCTTTTATTTTGTTTTGAAGCTAAATGAGAGCCCTTTCATTGAAAGTATTAGAAACTCTCTTATAGTTCCATTTTGAAGCATGGAAATGGATGTCAATCCATGTTCTATGAGTAGGGAGATGAGTCTTTAATTTCTTTTTCAATGATGTAATCTCTTGTTCACAAGCTTCCCTTTCAAAAATGGTCTTCATGAAACTATTCTCTCTAATTTGAGTATCCATTTACTCTTATTTGCTATGAGACGTACTTGGTTTGAATCATTTCTTCATTTGACTTTCATTCTTATTATTTGTTAGATCTTTCATCTCGTTGCTTCACTAACCATCGTGTAATATCATTGAGACATTTGATTATTTGTTAAGGAAACCTATTTCCTCCTTGAATTTCTTCATGATAGGAGGGAACAGGAAGGATGAGCATCCTTTGGAAACCCTCTATTATTGCTCTGTTCCTGTTCTATTACAGTAGGTTTTCTTCCAGAAACAGTGGTCGGCGAACCATCAAAGTGTATAGCCTGGTCATTCATCAGGCTTGCTGACCAACTATTTTGTATGGCAGTGGTGATTATTCAAATAAAAAAAGAGCAGATCCTGAGGTCGAAACAGAACTGTTTGCTGACTACGAACAGGGCAATTTCTGGCAACAGGCAGAGAGGTTTTCCGTAGGATGTTTTTGTTTGCATACACGTGATTCCCTCGCCTTTCATTCAACTCATTTAGATTAGTTAATTTGAAATTCGTGTTTTGTAATAATTAGTTAATTCATTTGTGTTTGTAATAATTAGTTAATTAGGACATTTGGACCCTCTTGTAAAGAGGGAAAATTTGTAACACTTGATATATGTCTTCTAACCTCCATTTTCTTTCTCTCTTTTATTTACATGCTTACCATGGTTGTATAAAGAATCATGTTTTCTTTTATCGTTCACATGCTTTGTATCCATTTTTGCATGCATTAAGGTTCGGCTCATCATACTTGATGTCATTTACATTTCCTACTTTGATTATGTACGCTACCTTATGCTTTGAGCTAATTCACATGTCATGTTAGTAGCCAAATCTAGTAGTTGCATTTTTGTATGCATTGTATTAGTCCTTTTGCATATTAGGATCATACACTTTTTCTAACTATCTTCTTTTCTTTGGCTTGCCATGGTTGAGTACTAGGTGAGAATTTTCGCTTTAGCATATTAAATGTGTGTTTGTGTCACCATGTTGAGCATACTACCATGAGGCTACTTGCTTACTTGAAATATTCTCTTCGAATGCCTGTGGATGGAGGCTATTTTGCTTAAATTGGAATGACTTGGATTGTTGTACATATGAGCTCACTTTTCTTTTGAGTTGCACAAATCCTAAACTCTTTCAAAATCGTATAAGATCAAAGCATTCCAAAGTAAGTAACATGGTCTACACTCGTTTGTTTCACATAGTAATGTTAGCATATTAATAATCAGAATTTGAGCACATAATGTCTATAAGATTCACATCATGATTTAGTAGAGGCCGATCTTTGATCGGGTAAGTCGGGTGCTCAATTCATGACCTTCCCCTCTCATACCTAAGTTCCCAAACCGAGATACTTTAGTTATGATGGACAAGTGGCCTTTGGCACGAGTCACGGGTTTCCTACTTTTCCAAAAATATTAGGTGGTGTCTCTAAAATTTGGCAATACTGTCCATTTTTGGCATCTCTGGTGATTAATGGATTTTGTAAGATTTGTCAGAACTAGACTCTCATTCATTTTTTTGTTTCACATTGCACTTGTGAAACCAGATTAAGAACCACAGGAGTCCGAACTATAGGAAATCGCATCCGAGGAGACTAAATCCCTTTGAGAAGCACGAAAAACCAGCTACACATAATATTTGGATAGCCAATCTGTACCCAAAATAATATCAAAATGACTCATGTCCAAGGGTAATAAATCAACATACAAAATGGCATTTTCAAGTAAAATTTCACATGCAGGGTAAACAGATGAACACATCATAAGTCCTCCTCATGGTGATTATACACATAGTACATATCTCAAGGTTTCCAAAAGTCTATTCAATTTATGAGCAAATAGCGTAGAAACAAAAGAATGTGTAGACCGCGTATTAATCAAGACATATGCATATTGCCCATAAATGGAAGGTGTACCTGAAACCGCAATCTCTGCATTTTGGGTGTCCCCTGGAACAAGTGTAAAAACCCTTCTTTCTCTTTGATTGTCCGTCATTCTAGTCAGAGTTGCATTAGCCCTTAGATTTGGTGCTGATCCAGTGGAGCTTGTATCATCCCAATAATCACATTGTCATGGTGTTGGACATTCCCTCGCTAAATGTCCCACCTTTTCACACATAAAACAAGCCCTGTACTCTGATAACATGCACCTCTATGATTTCTCCCACAATCTGGACAAACGGGTGCTAAATTGCCACTCTGATTTGAAATACTTGAGTTTCTCGATTTTGCTTTCTTAGTCGTTGCTGAGGTTGCCCCTTTGTTCACATTAACGTTCTATCTTTTAGCCCTTCGTTCAAAATTTAGGTTACAAGTAGCTGTGTTTGCCTCTGACATAAGAGCCTTGTCTAAAACATCAACATAGTTGGATAGTTTTAACACATTAATTCTTTCAAGTATTGAGTCGCAAAAATCTCCTTCAAATTTCCTGGCCTTTTCGTAGTCTGTGTCAACCATATGTGGTGCGAAGCATGCCAATTCTATAAAATTGAGCCTCACATTTTACCACTGCCTTGTTTCCTTGTTTTAATTGCTCAAATTCAGATACCTTTCTATCCCAGATACATCGTGGGAAATACTTCTCATAAAAGATTTCTAGGAATCGGGCCCAGTCAATTTCTTTATGATTATCATGGATTAACATTCACTTCTTCTAGCTTTATCCTCTGAAGTATATGTGGCCAACAAAATCTTCTATGCCTCGGTACATGAAAACACCTAAAACAGCTTTTCGATTCCCAACACCCAGGCCTCAGAATTCAGTGGATCAACCTCCCCATGAAATAAGGATGGCTTCATCTTTTTGAATTCCATTGTGAGGGTAATGATTTGGTCATCTGTTAAGTAATCCTATACCGGTGGTGGCATGGGCATTGAGGTGGGGGTGGTGGTTGTTGTTGCTGCCATTGTTGTTGTTGTCTTAAGTTTTCAGCCATATTATGCATCATTCTTTGCATTCCATCAAGTCAGGAGGATGTTGACTTCTTCAGTTCATCCTCTGTTGTTCTCACCATTATTTGCATGAAACTTGTATTACAACAAACATATTGTACGCACAAATATACATACATACATTTGCAGAAGTTATCTAATTCTGATATTCAAATGCATATGAGTGCAATCCTTAAGTCTTTTCTAGACACTTCATTGCTCAATGGACAAGTTAATGAGGTATAACTTGTGCACTAATACTAAACTGTCACGACCCGAACCTGCCCCTAGAGGTTTAGGCCGTGACTAGCCAATAATCCCAGATTACCCAGCCTCAAAGACAAAACTAATAATTAAGAATAGTAAAAAAAACACTACAGAAGCATTATTAAAACATAACTGTGTCCGTCGAGCGGTGCATATATACAAATTCCATGATATTTAAAACTTTAGCATTCTTACATAGATATAGGCATATAGATACATCACATCATCGTTAGACTTTTATACAAACATTTATGCATAGCAAGTTTCCAACTAACAAAAGGAAAACAAAACAAAAGGGTTGACACAGCTTGGCTCCTCTTGAGTCCAAGCACGCCCCATCGAGGAGGCACTTCAAAGTGGCTTCACAAAAGGTGGAATCCGAGGTTGCTCTAGACTCGACGCTACAGTTGCTCACCAACATATATAGGGGAAGGGGGTGAGCTAAAGCCCGGTGAGTAATATTAGTATAAAGAAGTTAAATGAATGATGTATATCATAATACAAAATCATGTCATATAAATTTTGAAGCAAAGTATTATTAAGTACTTGTCATATCAAAGTTCACAAATCATACTCATATGTGGTACATCCAATATTGCAAAGCAAAGGGCCAGAAGGCATACCAAAGGGACCACATAGGTCTAACAAAGGGACCGTATAGGTCAAGAAAATGGACCACTTGGGTCAACATCAAAGATCTATGTGCACATATATCAAAGGGCTACGGTATTGTTTTTCCCAAGCGAAGGGCATATAACAAAGAGCTGCAGTATTGTTTCCCCCAAGCGAGGGCCTTATTAGCGAAGGGCCACGGTATTGTTTCTTCAGGCGAGGGCCTTACTAAAGGATGCCACAATTACTTTTAAAAGAGGCAGTCATTCATTCTTATCAAAATAATATTCTTGTAGTAAGTCAAAAATACATTTCAACATATCTTTACAAAAATACTAGTCACTGCGGGCTGGCACGGATGTTGGACCTCGGATAACCACCTATACAAACACATAACAGAGATACACGTTGAAGCACACGTCCTTAACAGATAGTGTATCATAATTCAATTCTCTTAGTGTTTGTAGCTTATTCCATGGCTAAGGATGTATACGTGATTCTTGAGAATGCCTAAAAGAGCATGAGGATGCAAATATGCACTTAAATGTTTGTCAAAATTTGTTGAAAACGGGGTCTTCGCTCGAGCGCACCTTCTTGAGTGGCCTGACTGCAAAAGTATTGGATGGTGTCAAAGTAGGCTGGATGTTTGCTTGAGCCAAGTGAAATGCAATGTTGAGTTCACTCAACCACACACTTCGTCGCTCGATCCAACTACAAGAGGCTGCAAAAATACTAACAGCATGCAAAGTGTGCTCAAGTGACAACTTCACTGCTAGAGCGAAGTAGATAAATTTTGGAATTTCCTTAACATATTTTCAAGTTCAAAAATGCATCTTCATGTTCATAACTTGCATGGCTTGGTAGAAATGCTTAGAAACTCCATATATAACATGAATTCATGGAATTTATGAAACCATAACCTCAAATACTCTTTCAATTCTCCAAAACAAAGCTCCAAATTCAATGTTCTTGCCATGCATGTATTGGATTCAACTCTTTTCTTTTCAAAACACTAATATTTGAGATGAGAAGTATAAAAGCTATGAAGAAGCTTCAAAAATGGTAAATATAGCTTCACGCATGTATGAATTTGTAGACAATTTAGCTCAAAGACGGAGAATTATGCGGGCATGCTCACAACTAACTCATATTCACTAAATTCAATGTGATTCTAGCTTACCCTTCTCAAATTCATGCAAATGGTCCTAAAACTTAGGGAATTCAGCTTCTGCATGAATTATCAACAAGAATTATGGGTGAATTCTATGCCTAGAGCTTAAATTTTGGTGTTGATAGCTTAAGTTCTTCAAATCTTCTTCAATTCTCTATAATCTATCTACTTCTCTCTTTATACAAGTTGTGCTCTCTCTCTTATTCTAAAATTCAGCCACACTTGATGTAAAATATGAGTTCAAAGCATGATTATAGTATACATAGGTAAATTAAGTTGGGTTAATTAAGTAGGATTAAGGCTAATCAATTAAGCTTAGTTCTAATTAATTTTAATCATCTTTGATTGATTTATTATAATTATTTTGATCGAATCAAATTTTAATTAAACTTGCCATATGATTCTAAATATTCTAATTAGCCTATTGAGCTAGTCAATTGCAATTTTTGAATCCATTTGGCTTTCAATTTCGAATCCGAAGTTGACATTCTAACAGATAATTCACAAGCAAATAGATAAGCTCAATTAAACACATAATCATGCAATAATGCTCGCCAAAATGGCATATAAAAATAATACGTATGTTGGGGTCATCACAAAAAAGCTCGAAGTTCAAGCTTCAATGGTGTTTTTGTTGTGTAGATATCAAGAGAGAGGTAAGGAAGTTGAAAGCTTTTTGGATCTAGGTGGCGTAGAATATCCTTCAAGTTCTAAGGCTTTGAAATGAATTGTCAACCCCTTAGAAAATATTTCCAACTCTTCCAAAACAATTTCCAACCCTTTAGAATGAAGAGGGGAGGTGTATATACGGACTTTTGGAGCAAAGGTTACATAGGAAGCCAAATGCAAAATATCTAGGATATCTGCATGAAGCTTACATAGGAAGGCAAGGCAAATATCTAAGATATTTGTGCGAAGGTTGCAAAGGAAGCCCAAATGTAAAAATATCTTAGCTATTTGCAAAAAATGCCGAAATTCCCGAAAATTCTCTGTACCCAGACAATTAAGCCGACCGTACCATTTGTTATCTGGTCGAATGTATTTTGAGTCGGCCATGAAATGTTGTCTAACTAGTCGAAAAATACATCGTTGGATCAACAAGGTAAAGTTAGCACAAATTGAAAAGAGAAACATGTATTTCTGAGGATTTCAACTCTTTCATTCATTCCCACTGTGTCCATTGCTCAGTCTACTAAAAAAGACAACATTTGGAGTTCGAAAAGGCGAGACTAGGGACATTGTAGAAATGTTTGGAATTGCACAACCAAAAGATCTATAAAAACAAGGGTCAAGAAAAGTTTGGTCAAAAAGGGGGTAAGGTTAAGATTAAAGCTTGAACCGGGCTCTCTTGCTTAGGAATTCGTAAAATAGCACATTCATCATCGGGTGTTTGGAAGAAAGTGGCCAAGTCTTAAGGCTAGTCAAAATGGGGTGTCTACGCTCATCCCTCTGCTAGAAGGCGAGGTTGCTTGGAGGCTACTGGTGAGTTTGGGGGCTACACTCTACCTCTTTAGTTCATTTCATTATTATGTCTTCTGTCTTGCGTGGTTTACTTTATTCGTGTCTCTGCTTCAAACCATTGTATTTTGTCCTCCCTTTTCCAAGCAGTTGTGGCTATACTCCTATTCCCTAGACCTTGCCCCAGTCCTAGTTCATGAGATTGAGTGGGTGGTGCCCCCATCTCTATACTTTGACAATGCGCTCTAGCCTCGGGATCGTTAGGCTCGCACTTTTACCCATTACTGCTACTACTTCCACACCGCCACCTCTGCTCGGGTAAGCATTTAAAACTCAAAAACTCAGTCTTTGATCATCCTTTAACCCTTTATCTTCTCATTTCGGCTTCTGACAACCCTTAACATCCTGTGCTTGCAGAGTGAGTGTCATCTTTAGGATGTTATGCCCCAGGCTACAAGGGAGTTGTATGCAGCATCCTAAGAAGCCTCCTAGATGAGGATACTTCTGGAGGGCCCTTTGGTTGGGCCTGGTTCTTAGGAAAGTGCTTCATTCACTAAACCATGGACCAAGTGATTCTTGATGTCCCTTTTCCACCACCCGCCTGCATAAGGGTTACGGATGTCAGCATAAACAAGATTGAGCTGGAGGCCCTGATGCACAGTCAAGATGTTGATCTATTTCTTGAGCCTGGAGGTTGTACCACCATCTTGCAATCTCACATTGTAGCATTCTGAAATTTTCCTTATAGTTCGAGCGGTGGATTGGTTTCTCAAGCAGTCTTGCATGTCTTCCAATATTTTTGTAGGTCTGTGATTCTGAGAGTTGTTGATGTTTGCTCAAGCACAAGTTTGATCGCTCGAGTAGTCTTTCTTGTATAGTCTAAACTTCTAGGAGGTTGCATTTGCTCGAGCGACGATTTCACCGCTCGAGCGATCTATTCGAGTTCGGTATCTATATATAAAAGTCACTTTTGGATCACTTTTCTCTCTTTCTTCTCTCTTCTTTCTCCATGTTTGAGCTTCTAAGCTCTTCATTCTTGGTTTTCATCTACTTATATCCATCTTTGACCCATAGTCCTTTAGACCAAAATATGGAGGGTCGCGAGCGCTTCATTTTAATCTAAACAGATCGTGTTTTCATCGCTGTGGGCTTTTCGACATTCTTCTCATCGCTACAAGAGGTAGGGATTTCTTTGTTACTCTTCAATACCTCATCTATAGATAAACATGTGGTAGATTTTATTGCATAAAAATCATATCCATTAGGGGTATCTTTGAAAAGCATGTAAAGGGGGTCTAGGTTTGGAAATGTTTAGGTCAAAATTGTGAAATTGATAGTTGTTTGGGTTAATTGGGGAGTAGTTTAACATGTTTATGTTACCCTAATTTAATAATCTAACCTAATGAATTAAAAAGGGGTGAAGTTTGAATAATGTTTGTGTTTTGTTAATATTGAGTTATGTTATTGTATTAATAGCATAAAGAGAGAATCAATGTTGGTAATGGAATTTATTTGGATTAATCATGTTAATTTGAGTTGGGTTATGGAATGAAATCCATGGATGTGGTTTATTGGAATGTGGGCATTGGTTTTTGAAAGAAAAGGATTTGAGCATGTTAACTTGGAAAATAAAAGAGTTGATTTTGAAAAGAGAAAGAAACTATGGTGTATTGTAGATTTAGAATTTAACTTGAGGTTGGATTTTGAAACTTTTGAATATTGTTATTATCATTGTTGTTGGACTTAAGGTCAAGGGAGCATCGAATTATCGTATTACATGTGTTTAAATATTTATGCTTAGAGGTTTTGTCCTTGGTCATCGGTAGAGGATGACATTGTGATGTTGAATAGATTATGTGTACGTAGTACACTCGGGTTGTTTATGTTTGTTGAATTATGTGATGGTTGGAAATGTTCTTGCGCTGAGAATAACAAGTACAATTACCTTTTAGCTAGCGCCTGGAGAATTGGTTGAGCTGAGAATGTGGGGTACCAGTACCTTCCAACTAGCGCCTGGAGAACTTGGCAGAGGTACCATTACCTTCCAGTGGGTGTCTGGTAAATTAGCAGAGGTACCATTACCTTATAGCAGGTTTCGGGTAAATTGGCGTGAGTATTGGAAAGGTGTATCCTCGGCTTATCATGCTTGAGGCAGGTAGAGTGCTGCTGGGTTTCCCATTATCATTGCGGTTGTGTTTATGTGTATCATGCATAGTGATGATTATTTTGTGGAGGATGTTAGTTGTCTTATATGGTTATGTAAGGAGCATTTTATATGTATCATCATCGTGTTTGTTTGGCATATTGCTATTTAGGAATTGTAATTTGGAAGTGGGCATAAGTTCGGTAATTGGGGAAAAAGTAAATGGATTTCATGGATTAGTTTTCAAATACCTGTTATTGTCTAACAAGTTTAAAGCAAAAGGGTAACAAAAAGAAAGAAACGCAAATGGTTTTGGTTCTTAGATAAATTGAATGATTTTGAGAAAAGTGTCTATATAACTATATCTTCATGTATAAACTGGCACTTATGTATATGGTATGACTTAAAGCATTCATGATCATAGTTATCTGTATGTTGTTATTGTTTAGGACCATTGTTGGGATCCCTACTAGACTTTATGTTCATCCCACGTTGCTATTCCTTTTTCAGTTGAATGTCGAGAAGTGGTTCAAGGTCAAGGATTTTCTTTATCTGTGGGTCATGGGGCCTCTTATCTATTGACGGAATGTCGTGGTTGAAACAGGGTTGAACCCTTTCTTTTTATGTAATAATGTAACCCTACAGACAATTTATTTAATTATGTGACATGTTGCAATTATTTTGTATACAAAGAATCCTCTTTTACTTATCTTTATTAATATATTGGAACTTTTGTCTGCCATCTCTAAAATTGTAATATGATAATGATTCAGTAATGTTATCCGAGTAAATAAAAGGGAGGCGTTACACACATCATGCCCCCCCACCCCCACGCAAACAATGCTTGCAACTTTCAATTGGTAGCATTTTCTCCCCCCATTCTCTATTTTTTCACAGCATGCATTTGCATACCATAGAAGGTTATTTTATTAAATAATATATATACTCATTATGTTATTTTTGTATCTCCTGCAATATTTTACATACTCTGTACAATTCCAAACATCATTACAAATTCATTTCTTATTCTGTAAAATACAAATTACATTGCAAATTCTAACATATATACACTGTTAGTTTTGAAGCTAAATTCTCAAGTAATTTAGAATTCCTTTACAAAGAGAAATGCAAATCGTAAGACCTCATCCTAAAACCTAAATACAAACAAGATCCCCTAAATACAAGCAAGTTACCAAAAGACATCACATATTTGTCTTGCATAAGTTAGAGACTTACAAGCCTTCAATTGTAATAAACCTTCTACTTCTTGATGTCTAGTAAGACCTCCTACTCCTAGGTATCCTTCTTGTACATCCTTCCTTTTCCATTCATATATAAAGGCCAATCAAGGTTAAAAGAATCTTTCACTCACATCATCTCTTATGTGAATTTGTGACCAAGTTTCAAGATTGTTGGGGCAAATTTTGAGTGTGTGAAATGTCACCTACAAAGGGTACAATCAAACAATACTTGGACTAGAAGCTGCTAACAAATGAGTTAAATGAAGGAGTATAATAAAAAAATTACAACAAACAAAAAAAAAACAAAAAAAAAAAAGAAGAACATATCATTTAGTTCAGGTGACAGGTGTAATAAAATAATAATAATAATAAAAAAGAGTATATATATCATTCAGTTTAGGAAGTAAGCAAATAACTCAAAAAAAAAAAAAAAAAAAATGCTAACACAGTGAAAAGATCATATCATTGTAATCAAACACGTCTTCTGATTCTCTTTGGTTCTTGTTGGCATTAGTGCTAATGACACCTGATATTCCTGTAATCTTTTGGAATCTTCTATTATCTGTATTGCTTATCATCAAGGATCACCTCGACTCTTTGAAGTTTTGGATTGTTGTATGAATTTCTACTAAATTGGTATATAAAATAAAATTATTCATATGAGTTTAGATGTAATTGAAATATATTTTAATGTTTTCCTTGTTTATTTTCTTTACAGATTGGTTTTTGATGATGTTTGGAAGCATACTTGCAAATCAAGATCAAGTGTTAAATATATATATGTTAACTGATACTTAGTTCTAGTTGGAAATCAAGATCGAGTGCTGATTTTTTTTTTTGGACACCACGTTTGTTCATTTTGGCATATGCTATGATGCATTTTTTTTTTTAGTTATACTTAATGGATTATTATTAAATTTGTTTGATAGATATATTTTGATTTATAATATAAATTGTTTAGCACATTTTTTGTGTGGAGTGGTGTATAATAGCTAGTGGATTTCTTAGTACACTTAGAATAGAAATGTAAAAATGGTCTGCGGAACGTGGGTGGCCCGAAGCTGCCCCCGTGACTTGGGGTGGGCCCTGCCTGTTTAGGCCCGTTTGGGCCTGGGCCCGAGCCTAGCCCGAGATCCTGGGCTAGGGCCTGGGCCATCATTGTGAAGCCCGGCCCGGCCTATAGGCCCGACCCATCGGCCCGCTTAAGGTCCACTCAAGGCCCGCCTCGCCCGAAGCCCAGTGTTTTTTTTAGTGGAACATAATAAAATTTTTGTAGAAAAAATTTTAAAAAAAACAAAAAAAAATTTGTTTAGCCTTGCCCGAGCCCAAGCCCAGGCCCACGGGCACGGCCCGAGGCCTGCCCAAGGCCCGAATACCCCTTGGGCCTGGGCCTATTTTTGTGACCCGTGGGCCAGTCCGACCTGCCTTGAATTTTGGCGGGAGCCCGCAGGGCCCGACATGGGCTGGCCCAAGCCTAGGCCCGGGCTGGGCCGAGCTGGGCCAAATTTACACCCCTAATTTAGAAGGCTATTGGGATATGCGCAGTGATATTTGTGAAATAATAATTTAAGTTGAAATATAAAATATGGACTAACAAGTTTAGGGTCAAATTTTTTGTCATCTGTACTTGTTATTATGACAAAGTGATTATTCGACGCTAATAAATATTTTTTGTGAAAAAATTTATCATTGCTTATACATGAAAGTTTTTATTGATTTTAGTTGTTTGGAGACTAAAAATTTCGTCACGTATTTATATTTTTGTTATGAAATATACTTCGTCACCCATGTCTGACTTTTGAAGAGGGAAAATTTCGTTAACTTTATATCTTATTGTGTCAAAATTATTTCCTCATCAATGATCAACATGTGTGATATAACGATTTCGGTTTAGACCTGACCAGTTACTTGTTTTTGATTCCTAGAATCCATGTGCTTGACTTTTGTTCCTTACATTTTCATCGTGTTGTAGGTTGAGTTTGATTATTTGGAAGCGATGGATGTGTTTGAAACAGGTTGGTAAGCTAGTTTGTCAAAGAGTTGTCGCCTAGAATTTTGCATGTTCGCTCAAGTGATCCTTCTAGCACTCGAGCGATCTTTTACAGTCCACAAAACTACTAGAAGTGTGGTATCTGCGCTCGAGCGGTGTTTTTACAGGTTTGAACTTCTAGAAGGGGCTCATTGTGTGCTCGAGCGGTGTTTTTGGTCGCTCGAGCGGTGTCACTTATTGTGTCTGATGCTCGAGTGGTGTTTTGGTTACTCAAGCAGTCTGCACGTATATCAGTCCGAGAAAAGAGCATTATGTGTCACTTTTTCATCTCTCTCTCTCTCTCTAAACATTTCAAAAACCCTAAATCTTCACTCTCTCTCTTTAGTTCTTGCATTCAAGCTTCAAATACTCTCAATCCATTGATTTCCTAACCCTAGCCCTTTGGAGAAAAAGGTAGAACACGTCGAGGGCTCTATTTCAATCGGAGGAGTTATCATTTTCGGCTCCGCCAAACTTCAACTCTTGTTCTCCTTTGTCTTCTACTTTGACGTAGGGATTTCTTCAACCCTTGATATGATTTTTACCTTACTTATTTGCCTATTGAAAATGTCTAGTGCTTTGGGGGATTTTGGGTTAAACCTAGGGTTTGGTTTTGATTGAAAATAGAGGTTTTCAAATGGGTTCTTGAGAAGGGTTACGGGAATGTGTTTATGATTGACATATGTTAAAATGGTTAATTTCTTTACTTAAATTGATTTTGTAAGTCAGGGGGCTTTTTTTCTAAAATTATGGATATTTGGAAATGGAAAATGATGCTGGGTTTGGTAAGAATGGAACAATGTTTATGTTGATAATGATAGTGGAGGTAGATATGTAATATCACTCCCATTTTGAAAATGAAGAGATTATATCTGTTGTTGGAAAATTATCTATTGTATAGAAATATGTGTCTTGGGCTATCGGTGGATGATAGCTTTGACTGTTGTAGAAATCGCATGAGGATTAGGTGAATTGAAAATAATCACTCATACCCGCTACATTGAGCATTATTGCACACTTAAACATTGAAAAATGTATTGTTTTGAGAAAAAATAGTTGAATAACTTAGTGAATTAAGTTGCGGGGTGTGGTTGGGGTTATGATATTGGCCTGTGTGTCCTTGGTGAAAGTCTAGAAACTCGCGCGGTTAGGTGCTGATCCTTCCAGATAGTACGGAAAAATGGATTTGGTAGTGCTTGTATAGCCTATTGGCAAACACATATCTAGAGATTTCCGTTGTTTTGTATCCACTGCCTTGTTTTCTATTATAAAAGGATTATTTTCTTGAGTTGATTTATAATCTGACATTGCATAGTTTGAGATGTAAATGAGAACTGTTTGACAAATGGTATGCATGTGCATTCACCTTATGCCTTTGTTAACATTCATATATTGCTAAAGTATCTCTACTGGCCTTTGGCTAACCCTATGTGGAAAACAGCTTTTAGGTGCTGATAAGATGCCTCTACCAAGGACATAGCTTGGGAGGATTTGGAGCCAAGGGCTTCATTTTTGTTATTTGATATAATTATTTTGTATAAGCCTTAGGCTTTAACTGTATTGAGTTGAACTCATTTTGATGTAACCAAGCATTACCTTGGAAAGATGTAGCCATTAGGGCATTTTATTACTTAGATTTTACTTTTCTTTTAATTCGTGTATCCATGTCATATGCTATAGATTCAGGATCTAGGATTTCTGAATGTATACCACATATGCCATCTTTTGTATCATCAAGTTCATAATTAGAATATAAAATATGATGTTGTTGATCAGTTATAAGGAATGTTTTGACATGGGCTATTATTATTTCGGGGCGTTACATGTGGCAAATTTATTCATCAACTAAAGTAATATATACGGTACTGAATAACTATTTGATCACGAAAATGACGATTTTGGGTGATAAAATGTTGTCTTATTGGTGAGAAAATTTTTCATCACTAAAGTAATTTTATTGGTGACGAATTTATTTTTCCTCATGGTGATTTTTAGTGACAAACATTCAATGATGAAACTGGTGAGGAAGATATTTCCTTACAAATATCTATAGTGATGATATTAGCTCTTTGGAGACGAAAAAAAAATAAAAATAAATAAATAAATCATCATTGAAGACTCAAGTTCTTGTTGTAAAGGTAAAGTTAGAACGCATTGAAAAGAAAAACAAGTATTTTAGAGGATTTCACCCCTTCCATTTATTCCCTTTATATCTCTTGCTTGATCTGTTTGAAAGAATATAACATTTTGATTTTGAAAAGATGAGCCTCAAGACATATCAACAATGTCTGGAATTGCGCACATAAACTCATTTTGAAAAAGATTTTCCACTGGTCAAAAAGTATTTTGGCCAAAACACGTGCTTGGTTAGTTTCAAGGCCAGACTCCTGAGCTTCCTATTGAGGGATTCAGAAGACTAATACATCTTGGCTTTCATCATTAGGTACCAAAGACCAAGAACCCAAGTCTTAGGGTTGCTTGTCCAAAAGAGGGTCTATAGGGGTGCTTCCATGTAAATGGTCTTTCCCTTTTGCACCTAAGCTTCCGAACTCAGAATTTTCTTGGTTATGATGGACTAGGCCTTAACTTAGTTTTCATTGTTAAAATTCCTCTTTAAAAATTAAGTGGCGACTCTTTATTAGTCAAAGCAAGTAAGTGTGGGATGTATGCCTTAGACTCGAAAAACAGACGACGCCTACAGTTGGCAACTCCGCTAGGGATTAAGTTAGCCTAACTTGAAAATTTCTATTTTATGAAATTAGTGGTTAATTGTTAATTGCGTCACATCATTTTTAGACTAAGGAAACCTACTTTGCTGTAGAATTATTAAGACACTATTCGCGGCAATGTTATGTCAATAAGGCAAGCGTCAAATTATGCTATTAGTATCACTCTTTTGTGGGATGAGAGGCATACTGATACTAATAACTGATGTACCCATTTTGTGACCAAACCTACTTTTTGCATATAGAGAGCACTAGTAGCTTCCAAACTAGGATAGAGTACCCTCCTTTCTAGGATTGTATTGTTGCCTTTTTGTATGATTTCGTGAATCCTATATCTCATTTCCAACTTAGGAAAGGGCAACCCTACTCCCCCCCCCTCCCCCCCCTCCTCCCCCCCCAAAAAAATAGGAATGAATGCAAATTATATGCTTATGTGATATTTTCGAAATGATTGGATTTGATTCCGGGGATCAACAACCGAAAAGGCAGTGATTTCATTCCAAAAATCTAAGGAGTTTAATATGGCACTGATTTGATTCTGGGGAACTCCAACTTATTTGGAGCACTGATCCAATTATAAAAAAATGGGGGTTCAATTTAGGTAGCGATTCAAATTTTGACTATGATTTGAGCAATCAGTGGAAAATTAGGGGATAGTTTCCCAATTCGAAGGATTTAAGTGTGAATTTGAATTCTTACCTTAGTGATCAAAAAAAGAATGATTGCCTTGCCAAAATTTCAAGCCTCAAGAAAACTTGTGATCAGAAGACAACTTCTAAAAAACTAAATAAATAAACAAACTCCAACTTAAGTAGAGTCTTGGAGATTATGGAAGGTGTTAGATCCAATAAGAATCTTTAATTCATTGACCTTAGGGGGAATTTCAAATTTTATGAAAAGACGAAATCTTCCACTTTATGTCAATTCCCCTAAAAGATATTTGAGTAGAAGACAATTGTTTGATTAGAAACTTGGAATAAAATCCAAAACTCCTTGGGAGGAAAGAATTTTGGAAAAAAAAAAAAAAAAGAAGAAGAAAATTTGAGTAGAATTTTAGAAATTATGGAAAGTTTTTTTATTAGACAGAAATCTTTATGCTATTGACTTTAAAGGAAATTTGATTTTATGGAAAAGTGTTAGATAAGGAGGTAATGACCAAGTCTTTCACTTTGAAATGAAATTTCGAATTTCCATAGAAGACATTTGACTATAAGATAACTGTTTGATTGATTTCTTGGAATAAAATATAAAATTCCTTGGAAAATTTTTGAAAATAAAATTTGAGAAGAGTTCGAAAATTAGGGTAAGTTCTTTTCATTAAGTAAAAGTCTTTGGGCCACTAGCTTTGAATGAACCTTAATTTTATGGAAAAAATGTTAGATGAGGAAGTGATGACCAAGTGTTCCATTCTGAATAAAATTCTGGTTCCCCTATAAGATATTTGGCCAAAGGATGATTGTTTGATTGATTCGTTGCAATAATATCCAAGCTCCGCAACACTTTTGATTAAAAAAAAAAAAAAAAAGAAGGGAACTTGTAATTTGATCATGCACTTTTGAAAATAAATTGGGGCACTTTTTGGTAAAACAATAAATAATGGAAAGGCAATTGTTTAGATTGATCACTTTGGTAGGAATCTTTAAAATTCCTTAAAATTTCCTTGACTAGGCAACTATCACCTAATGGATGATGATTATGACTTCAAGATCCAATGGTAAGTGTTAAACAAATTTAACTAGGTCCATTCACTTATCCTTAGGTTTGTTGCAAACATCACTCATAGAATGGAAGCTTCCCAAGCTAAGTGGTCTAGACTCCGCCGCTTGTCTTGTACTCAGGACATGATTTATGGAAAACCTGTATTAGTCTCACTTGAATCATCGGAGAAGAGGGTTCGCACACCCAAGCCCCGAAATTCCCAGCCTAAAACTTCAATGACCCAAGCCCAAGAGATCACCAACTCAGCCCACACACTTCAGAGGTCCATGGATGTTGTGATTATGACTACAGATGTTTTGATCTAAATTCAAAATGAACTAAAAGCCCATATGGCCGCATCACCGTCACCCAAATCTCAAAATGACTTTAGCGACGTTGTTGCAAGTTAGAAAACGAAGATCATGCAAGCGTTTACGGCGCAATTCTACTAAGGGCCATATCATGACTTCACTCAAAGAAGCTTTTATCCACTCAGTATGCACTTCTCCAGAGCTTTTCAATTTCTCAAGGACAAGGGGTATTTGAAACCTCTTGGCCCATAACATCTGTTAGATCCATTGTCAGCCGATCATGACCCTACTGTAGACCGCCCAAACTCCGCTCCACGCGCGAGCACGCAAATTGTGGTTCTAGCTACTACAGTTCGGACTCCTGTCACGGTTTTGAATCTAATCTCACAAAGTGCAATGTAAGACTGACAAATCACCAAAGAGTCCGAATCCGACAATTGGTTTTGGAAAATCAATTTTGAATCAAAAAAGCGCCAAACATGGACTGCTTTGCCAGATTTCAGAGTCGCCACCTAAATGTTTTATTTTGGGAAAATTTAGGAAACCCTGACTCGTGCCTAAGGCCACGTGTCCGTCATCACCAAAGTTGCCTCGGCTCGGGAACTTGGGTACGAGAAGGGAAGGTCCTGAAATGAGCACCCCCGCTCGCCCGATCAAAGATCGGCCACTACTAACATGATATGTTGTTTTTAAAAACACATGTGCTCTTATTCCGATTATTAGCTAGCTTACTATGTGATGTGCACAGCACACAAGTATAGACTCAATCGCAAGAATTGGAACGAAACATCTCATGTTTGTTTTTCGAAAATGGTTTGAAGTTGCTACTCGCAAGTAGGCTAAGACGCGGATTTTGCCACCCTCAAGTGGGCTTAGAAAAACATGATTTTGCCACTCCGCAAAGTGGGCTTAAAACTCACAATCATCGAGTTGTTCCAATTCAGGCAATCGAGCCTTCACCCACAGGCATTCATGCAGTTAAACAAATAAGCACATAGCCTCATGGCAAGCATGCTATCATGGCAGTCAGTTACATACATGCAAGGATGCTAAAGCATAAACACTTACAGTGTACTTCGAGCCAAAAAAGAAGGTAGTTAGTAATCAATGCATGATCCTAGCTATGTCAACAATGCCTAATGCAACACATGCAAAATGCAACTAAGATAGGCTCGGCTATTCTAAGATGTCATGTGAATGCAACTTGATAACATGTGTTCAAATTGGTATATTGAAATACAATGCAGTTTGTATGATGCGCCAAGCCCGGTGCATGTAAGACAAATGAATGATGCACACATGCATAACATAAGGACGCTAATTGAAATATTCCCTAAAACTAACCATCAAAAGCTGGTAAATAAAAGGGAGAAAGAGGTGGGGTTGGAAGACATGCATCACACACGCACACTTATTACAAAATTTGCCTCTCGACGGAGGGTCCGAATAATAAGCTAAGCTCTTCTAAGCTAAGCTAAGAAACTAATCTAATAATCTAATTAGACTAATTATTACACAAAACAAATCGAATAACTAGCTACAACTAATTATTACAAAACAAACTAATTAGCTAACTACACTAGCTAATTCAAACATTACAGCATAAATCAATTAGCTAAACGCGTTAACTAATTAAGTACAAAACCTAAGCATAAGCTAGCTAAGCAAAGCAGTTAAAAGGAGCCTCGGGGCAAGAAGTGCATGCATGCTCGATCACCACGCGCGAAAATCTATCGCTATGCCCCGAATTGCCTCTGTTTGCATTTGATCTCAGAACACTGCACAAACTTCCATATAGCTTCTACTCCAACATGGGGACCTCCAGGAGGGCTGCCGACCACTTAATGGTGTTGTAGACCACCTGTAGACCACCTAAACATGCTGCAGACCAGAAAAACTGGTCGGCCAGCCACTTTTACTGGTCTGCCGACCAGAAAATGCTGCCAAGCTCCATTTTGCTGCAACTGAGAACAAGAAGGGGCACTGTAGTGTATTTGCAAGGTATGTGTGCACAACCACCCTCCCTATCATTTCTTAAGCTCAAGGGAGTGCGGTACTCGACTCTCGGGCCACCAACCGAGCATCGCAATGCACGATGGCCGAGAAGCCAAGTTTGCACAATGCAATGTCAATGAATGCACAAATAACATATAAAGGCCTTAACCTCTATCATGCCTGATCAAGAGAGTCGGCGACCGAGAAATGAGGCACGTTTCATCACTTCAAGTATGAAACGCCCCTCGTTTCTCATGTTTGGATTAACACCCTATCCAAACACAATGCAATGCAACATGATCAACTTATCAATGCTAATGGCATACACCAGATTCTATCATGTGAATAATGCATGCATGGAAAATTTAGAAGCTAAGGCATCAAAGCTAATGAAGAGCATCCCACAAGAGGCATGCAATACAATGCTCAATGGACTTAAACCGAATATGGACAGACCTAAATCATGCCAAAACAGTGGCCAACACACCAAAACTTAGGCACAAAAGGGGCAAGAACACATGTTCATGTGATGGCTCATCAACTAGGCATAAGGGTCAACTTTCAAACACAATGAAGAAGTGACGAATATGAGAGCATGGCATAGGTGCAAGCACTGAAATCATGTGAGAAATGATGACATATCATGCAAGCAACACAAGCATGGCATGCTAGGGTCCTTACGCATTAAAGCTAATGAAGGATGCAACACAAGGGCTATGCAATGCAATGCTCAATGGACCAAACCAGCCCTAAATAGACCTTGTGCATGCCAAAACAAAGGCTTAAATGCTCCGAAATGCTAGCATGAAAAGCAAGATAATGCACGCTCATGCAATGGCCTATCAACTAAGCATAAGAGCACGACCCTCAAACATGATTAAGAGGGATATGCATGAGAATATGGAAATGCTATATGCTCTAAAATCAAGTATTAAATGATGCCATGACATGCAACTATCACAAGTATGGCATGCTAAAGGCAACAAAACACAAGGCTAGTCAAGCCCATTGCACTACAGCTATGTAATACATGAACCATATGGCCAAGACAACCTAAAACAGTCCTAGAGAATGTCAAATTAAGGCCAAAAACATGTTGGAGTAGAGCCAACACATGCTAGAATTAGAGACATGAAGCATGGAGCATGCAAGGCCAATAAGGAGGATTACACTACACCTACCAAAACCAAGCTTGAGATGACTTCACCAACAAAAATCAGAGTTGTATCATGGAAAAATAAGACCAAAAACACACTGAAATGGTAGCCCAAAAGCTTAGGCAAGATGGCATACATATTGGCTCATATTTAAGGCATAAAGCACAACCCTCCAAACACAATTAAAGAGTGATAAACATGAGAGTATGGCAAAGATATAAGCTCTGAAATACCATGCCAAATGATGCCAAGGCATGCAAACATCACAAGTATAGCATGGTAATGGCCTCAAAACTCAGGACTAGTAAAGCCATTTACACTATAGCTTGACAAAGCAAGCCCCAAAAGGCCAAGAACACTGAAAAAAGTCCTAAAGCATGTCAAAATAATGCTAAAACATGTATGGAGTATAGCCAAGACAAGCTAGCATGAAGGGCCAAAACATCAAGCAAGCTAAGCCAATGGGCAAGACTGCACTACAAGTGCAAGAACCAAGCAAGA
Source organism: Camellia granthamiana (assembly GCA_036172215.1). Classification (NCBI taxonomy): domain Eukaryota; kingdom Viridiplantae; phylum Streptophyta; class Magnoliopsida; order Ericales; family Theaceae; genus Camellia; species Camellia granthamiana. The sequence goes on from CM069910.1 coordinate 105,215,108, forward strand.
GGTGACTCCGCCAACCAAAAATAGAGTTATGGCATGTCAAAATAACACCAAAAATGGGCTGAGACTAAGCCAACGCATGCTAGAATAACAAGCTAACTCATTAAGCATGCAAGGCTAACAAAGAGGATTTACACTACAACTGCATGAAGCATGCAAGGGGTGGCCAAACCAGCCAAAATCAAAGTAATGCCATGCTAAAATAAGGCCTAAGACATGCTAAGATGGGGCCAAAACATGCTAGAAAGACATGCTACTTTCAAAAGCTACAAGTAGGATTGTACTACAAGTATAAGAAGCATGCAAGAGGTGACCAAGACAGCCAAAAATAGAGTCATGGCAGGTCTAAAAGGTCAGAAAAAAGTGCTCAAACAAAGCCTCAAGAAGATAGAACTACATGCTCTTTTGATGAGCCATCAACACAAGCAAACAAGAGAAGAGGAGGGGGACAACCCCCACCCATTTGGGACCTCAAAACCACCTTTTCACCACTGAAATTCCTCTGGAATTCAGTGGTTTAAAGGCCAAAAAAGGTTGGTTTGAAAGGTGGTGAAAGATGGCTCAAAAGGCTTTACAAGCCAAGGAGCAAAAGGGAGGAAACACCCCCTAGCCAAACAAGGCTTAAACCACCACTTTGAGGACTAAAAAACAGAGTTTTTTTCAGTTCAAAACCAAGCCAAAAACAGTTTGAAAGGGTGGCAAAACAAGCATGCAAAGTTGGCCAAGATAGTGTACAAAAATGAGCTTAAAAGAGGGAGATGCTTACCCTTTGAAGCACAGCTGCAAAATGGCCAAAATTCTGAGCTTAAACCAACTTCTAGGACTCAAAGGAGGCTCCAAGGAATCTCAGCCCAATGGTGAACAAGTTTGATCAAGGATGCTTAGGCAAAGGAGAGGTATATCTCCAAGTATATCTCTTGTATGCACACAAGGTCAAGAGGGAGAGCCAACTAGAAAGAAAAGTTGAATTTTAGCTCTGGAATTTCTAGAGAGAGAGGACTTTTTTTAGAGAGAGAGGCTCCCAAAATTGCTTCAATGTTCTTCTCTTGCAAAATGGGAGATATGGCTCATATATAGCAAAAAGGAAGAGTTGGTTCGAAATATCTGTCTATGGAACAATTGGAGGTTGTGGAAGACAGTTGGAGAGAAAATATCTTCAAAAAAATCTGAGTTTGGGACCTGCAGACCACTTTTCTGGTCGACCGACCACCTTTTTGGGTCGACTGGATACTTTTTTGGTCGGAAGCCCATTTTTCTGGTCGGTAGGAAAATTCTGCTTTCCAGGTCCAACTTCAAATGGGCATAACTCCTTCATCTGGACTCCTTTTCAGGTCATTCTTGTGTCCAAATTGAAGCCCCGTAAGTAAGCTTTCCAATGGTGGCAGCCAAAACTTTATGCCTGTTTTGGTGAAGCCGCTCAGTTTCGATCCTTCCCGGATTCATGCTGAACTTCTCCCAAACTAGTTTTTTTCTCTCCTTTCCTCTTTTCTTCAACTCCAAATCCCTAAACAAGGTGTTTTGAAAGATTTTTCAAAGATTTAATCTCTCTTTCATTCATTACCACTTTGTAACATTTAACGAACAGCGAGCCTCGGAACATCGTAGGAACTTTATTTCAAAAATATTTTGAAAGAGAGGGTTTTAAGGTCTAAAAACCATTCAAAATAGCTTTGGTCCAAAATGAGGTGTAAGATTGGGATTTGACTCTCCTTGCCAAAGAAACCGAACCTTTGCATTGCACAACTTTCAACACCAAGTAAACCATCAGTAATGCCCAAGTCTTAAGGGCGGTCAAAAGTGGGGTGTCTACAGTTGCCCTTCTTTGACAGAACTCGGAAGTCATGAAATGACGTGAGTGAATGTCAAAGCCCAGAGACGACCCATTTTTGACAAGGCCGAAGACTTGGACAAACAAACAAAATGCAGATAAATAAATGGTTGTGCCCATAGGCTGCCTACGTATCCCTTTACAAGGAATCAAACCAGCGTAGTTCAAGGGCAAAATGCAAACTGATATGCTATATTACAAAACAATGTAAATGACATGCAATGCAACGAAATGATCAAACCACGAATAGTATAAAAACCCCACAAATATCATAAAGGGATGGAGATGCAAAATCAAACTACGTTTAACATAGAAAAGGTGCCAGAGCCCTCAAACCACAATTCTCTTAGTGGAATAGGTGCATGCATATGCAGAACTATGTGTTTCGCAGAGAGACCACAAAATACAAGTAATTGGGTGGCATGATATAAGCGAGGAATGGCCTGCTGAGGAAAGATCGCAATCCTACATGCTAAAGGCAACAAAACGAAATACAATGCAATGGATGCAATGAATGAAGTGAATATGGCGCACGGCCAAACCATATTTCTACCTAGCAAAGGTATGGACACAAAACAGACCACGTCTAATACAGAAAAGGTGCCGACACCCTCAAACCACAATTCTCTACACATAATCACAGAACAATGCTTTAACGCGAAAAGTATGGGCACATGCCAGACTAAGCTTAACATGGAAAGGATGCAGGCGATAAAACAGATATGATGCAGTAGATGCATGCGATAGATGTTATGCAACACCTATGATAGATTCGATGATGCGGCTAGGAAGCGATGATCTCAAAAGTACCTTACAGGGGCAATCGGCGATGACTCACCATATGCTGCTGGGGATCTTCCTCTTCTGCATCTTGCATTTCCGAACCACAGGTACTACTTTTCTCCCTGACTATGGTCGCAGCTTTCCCTATTCTCTAACAGGGTGACAGACTAGGTTGGTTCAGTATCCAGAATTGAGGCGCATTCACGCTACCTCAACCTATGGGGCTACCATACAGATTTCAAGTCGAGGATACACCCCTGGGTATTTAAACCAGACTTTAGTCTCAGAAATCCCGAACCATTGTGTTCTAGGCATAGGCATTCGAACTCTAGTTTCCACCATCTCAGTTGATCTCCTAGGAACTCGCAGCAAACCCAGGCAGATGGCTATACCAGACCACCGGAAGTCGTTCGGGCACGACAAACACCAAAGGAATTACACCTCTAAAGGATTTAAGGTCTCCAAGATGTAGACACCCCATTTTTGACCGCCCTTAAGACTTGGGCGTTACTGATGGTTTACTTGATGGTAAAAGGTGTACAGGGCAAAGGTTCAATTTCTTCGGCAAGGAGAGAGACAAATCTCAACTTCACACCCCATTTTGGACCAAAGCTATTTTGAATGGTTTTTAGACCTTAAAACCCTCTCTTTCAAAACATTTTTGAAATAAAATTTCTGCAATGTTCCGAGGCTCGCATTTTGTCAAACGTTGCGCTTTTCGGTAAACTGAGCAAGGACAAAGTGGAAATGAATGAAAGAGAGATGAAATCTTTGAAAAATCTTTCAAAACACCTTGCTCAGGGGTTTGAAGTTGAAGAAAGGAGAGGAAGAGAGAAGAAACCGAGTTGGAGAAGAAGATAGGCATAAATCCGGGTAGAAGAGGGTCGAGCAGCCCTCGCTGAATCGGGCTTATTCATCTGCATACTTGTATTTTAGGTATGAGGCCACCGCCGTTGGAAATATTACTTCCGGGGCTTCATTTTTCACTCAAGAATCTCCTAAAGCCAAGTCCGGGCGGGGGAGATATGATTGGTTGAAGTTGGGCATCATCCCGGTTGGATCGAATCTGCGCGGCTTCACCAAAAAGGGCATAACTTTTTCCACAGGAGGAATTTTAATGCAAGGTTTGCGCCATTGGAAAGATAACTTCCGGGGCTTCAATCTAGACACCGACCAGCCACTTTTTGACCTTGGCAGCCACCTATCGGCCATCTATTTAGCCGGTCGGCCAGAAAAAATAGCACGCCAACCATTTATTGTGCCGATCGGCCATTTATTTGGCCGATGGCCTCCTTTCATGGCCATTTTTACCCTTTTGCACCCTTCAGGCATGGTGCATGCCAGCTGTGCCAGCTGGGATGCACAAACCCTCTCCCCCATGCATTTGTGTGGCTATTTTGAACCTTTGACCCCTTTTGATCCAAACCTTTTGCACCCTTTGATCAAGCTTCTTGAGGAAGGTTGACCCTTTGTCAAAGCTTCCTAAAGAAGTTTGCACCCTTAGGTTAGCTTCTCTTAGAAGCTTGACTCTTTTGACCCTTTTGTTTAGCTTCCCTTAGAAGCTTCAAGCCATTATCTTGTCTATATAAGGAGCCCTCCTCCTCCATTGAGATGGTTCAGAAAAATCAGACCTAATACATATATATTCTGATATACACACCTTCTCTCTCTATATCTCCCTCTCTCTCTTCATTTGTGTGTGTTGGAGGGCCTAAAAGGGTGATTTGTTCTTAGTTTTACACTAAGACACACACTATTACACCATACTTCGGTTTGTGAGGAGTTAAGAGGTTGTTCTTGGAGGTTTTAAGGTGGTTTGGATCAGAAAAGATTGCTGCACTTGCTGTTCTTCAAGAGTTCTTCAAGGGTGAGCACTATTCCTTTTTATCCCCCATTCTTGCACTAGCTTTTGACCTGTCTTGCATACTGATTTAAGCTTTGTGCATAACTGAAAAAGGTCTTGTATTTTCATGCTTAAGATCTTTCATTAAGGTCATTTTGGTGTTGGGGGTCGACCTCTCCCTCTTAGGCCTTGTTTGGCCCCTTTTGTCCCCTCTTTGATTGAGCTTTGAACCTTTTGTGTATTGGCCTTCTCACCACTAAAATCCAATGGATTTTTAGTGGTGAAGAAGAGGTTCTGAGGTCTTGCATAGGGGAGGGACACCCCTCTCCCATTGTGCCTCTTTTGCTTGTGTTTAAGGCTTATAAAGGTAGCATGCATGCCTAGTTGTCTTTAGCTCCATTTCAGAGGTTTTTGGGTGTTTTTTGGTCATATTATCCCTCTGTCCCATGTTGGTTTGTTGACCCTTTGCATGCATAATACACTTGCTTTGTATTCCCCCATTTTGCCTAGAAATGCATCTTGCCATTAGACCATCATGCTTGCATTTTTTTGCCTAGCTTTGTGAAGTTTTTGGTCATATTTTGCCATGCTTGAGGTCTGTTGGGTGTTGATTTGGTCATGCCTTTCACGTTTTGTATAGTCTCTTTGCATTCTAGCATGTTGGCATCGGGTGTGTGAGTCATTGGCATGCATTACCTTGGCTATTTCAGTGATTTGAACTCACTTATTATGTCATTTCAGACCATGTTTTGTACTTACATGCTTGCATTTGTTATCCTTTCAATGCCTTGAAGAGATGTGGTCTTATGCTCTATGTTTGAGTCCTTGTGCATGCCTATGTGTTTGAGTCCTTGGGCTGCCATTCATGTAGGTTTTAGGGTGTATTTTGATGCATTAAAACTCTGTTTTTGGTTGGAAAGTCCATGCCATGTTTGGTGGGGGGAGGTGTAGAGTAATTCCCTTTTGGTGACCTTGAATGCCTTTGTTTTGATGCCCACTTCGTAGCATGTTTTTGGCCCTATCCCATGCATGTTCCAGCCCTGTTTTGGAGTCCTCTAGGACTGTTTTAGGTCATTTTGGTCCATTGGGGTTTGATTAACATGGCCATGGTTTGACCCCTCTTGGTTGGCTTCAAGTTTGGATCATTGTTGCATGCCTTGCTTGCATGACATGGTTGATTTGGCATCTTCCTCTATGCATTTTCAGAGCTTAATATGTTAGCCTAGCATCCATGTTTGTCATCTTGGGAGTGCCCTTGAAAGCTGCCTTTCATGCCTTAGTCTTAGGCTCACTAGTTTGTATGCTAATTTTGCATGATTGGCATCATCATTTTAGTACACTTTGGCCACTGTTTTGGGGAGGTGGCTGAGGTTCCTCCATCCTAGTGTAAGTCCGTGCATTTGTATCTTGTAGTATACTCAATACATTGCATGTTTGTTGCATCCTTGTAGCCAATGCCTTGTTGCATGTTTACCACTTTGCCTAGTTGCCTAACTAGGTTGCATTGTAGCATTGCATGCTTGGCACATTGCATACTTGCATAGTAGCTTACATTGCATTTGGCATGTTTTGTAACTTAGTCTTTTGTACACTTGAGCCATGTTTGTATACATGCACTACATTGCTTGGTTTGGGGTGTCAGACCAAGCGCGAAGATTGAGGAGTGTTCGTACTCAAGGTGACGTAACACGTCTCAATCCTCGGTCGCCGATGTCCTTGATCTCAATATGATAGGGTATTGGCACCCATTTGTTTGTTGCATGCATTTACATCAAGTTGCAAACTTGGCCTCTTAGGCCATCATGCATCGAAATGCACAATTGATGGCCCGAGGGTCGAGGGCCATGCTCCCTGGAGTTCATTGCATGATAGGGAGTGTGTCCATGCATACATTTGCTTGAAAATTCCTTGCCATACACTGCTTGCCCTCTGCTGCTGTCAACTGCAGGTTTCAGCAGGAAGATTTGGCTGGCCAGCAGTGTTAAGTGCCGACCGGGAAAGAATGTTTGGCCGAGAGCACAATATTTAGCCGATGAGAGTATTCCCATGGCCGGTAGCATATTCTTTTGGCCGGTAACATTCCACAACACTCAAGGAGCAGTTCTGGGGACTTTCAGAATTTTCAGAGGGGCAAGGCAGTGTAAATAGAGGCAACAGTGCTATGGCAGCGAGTTTCCGAGCGAGACGAGTCAGGCATGCATCATTCACGCCTCCCGAGGTAGGCCTATGGCCACCTTCTTTCTGCATTTATTTTGTTAATTAATTAGAAGTTTTGTAATAATTAATTTAGTATTATTTATTCGGACTGTAATATTTCTTCGGACCCTCCGAGCGAGCGAAATTGTGTAATAAGTGTGCGTGAGTGTGTGTATGTCTTTCAACCCCCACTTCTTTCTCCCTTTTATTTAACCGCTTATGATGGATAGTATTAGGGCATATTTCAATTAGCATCCTTATGCTATGCATGCGTGCATTCATACATTTGTCTTGCATGCACCGGGCTCGGCGCATCATGCTAACTGCATCGTATTTCAATTCCAAAATTGAATACGTGTTATCTGTTGCACTTTACATGCCATGTTTAGGATAGCCGAGCCTGCCTAGATTGCATCTTTGCATGTGTTGCATTAGCCATTTTAAAATATGAACTAGGATCATGCATATGATCACTAACTAGTTTCTATTTTGGCTTGGAGTACTCGGTAAGCATTTATGCTTTAGCATCCTTGCATGAGTGTGAGTGTTGCCATAATAGCATGATTACCATGAGGCTAGCTGCTTATGTGATATAACTGCTTGAATGCCTGTGGATGGAGGTTGAATTACCTAAATTGGAATAATGCATTAAAACTGTGAGTTTTAAACCCACTTGGAAGTGGCAAAACCATATTTTCTAAACCCACTCGAGGGTGGCAAAATCTGCATCTTAGCCTACTTGCGGGTAGCACCATCAAACCATTTTCAAATAAACAAACAATGAAATGTTTTGTTCCAATTTAGGCGACTTAGTCTATACTTGTTTGTTGTGCGCATCACATAGTAAATCTAGGCTAATAACCGGAATAAGAACACATAACGTTTTCAAAACAAGATATCATGGTTAGTAGAGGCCGATCTTTGATTGGGCGAGCGGGGGTGCTCATAACTGACCTTCCCCAATCGTACCCAAGTTCCCGAGCTGAGGCAACTTTGGTGATGACGGACACGTGGCCTTAGGCAAACGAGTCAGGATTTCCTAAATTCCCCCATTAAAAAATATTTAGGTGGCGACTCTGTATCTGGCAAAACAGTCTATGTTTGGCACTTCTTTACAAAAATCTGTTTTCTCAAAACGATTTGCCAGATTTGGACTCTTTGGTTCAGATTAAGAACCGTGACATTGAGTCCTGAACTGTAGTGAGCCCAAATGAACAGAATAGGATTCATCCTCCCGGGGCGTTCAGGGACGTCTACACTAGACCAGAGAGTGCACAGGACAGTGTGAGTGGAGATGCAGGATTTAAGGTCTCCTAGACCGGAGGATTTAAGGTCTCCCAGACCAGGTGAGTGCATAAGACAGTGCGAGCGAGGGTGAACGAATGCACAAAATAGTGCGAATGCAGGTTAAATGCACAAAACAATGCGATGCGCAAAAAAATGCGAGCAATGCACTAATAAGTGCAAGCATGGTGTGCAAAATAGTGTGATGCAAGTTCAATGCAAAATATACAAGCATTTTCTATGCAAGATGAGAGCATGTAATGAAACGCACAAGATAGTGCGATGCGCAAGAAATCGCGAGTATAAACTCCACAAAACAGTGTGATGCGCAAGAAAGCGGGAGTGTAAACTGCACAAAACAGTGCAATGGACAAGACAGCGCGAGTGTAAACTACACAAAACAATGCGATGGGCAAGAAAGTGCGAGGGTAAGCTGTACAAAACAGTGTGATGCGCTAAACAGCGCGAGTGCACAAGAAAGTGCGATGCGTAAGAAAGCGCGAGTGATTTGAAATGCACTACACAATGCGATACGCTAAACAACACGAGTGATTTGAAATGCACTAAACAGTGCGACGCGCTAAACAGCGTGAGTGATTTGAAATGCACTAGACAGTGGGATGCGCTGAACAGCGTGAGTGATATGCAATGCACAAGATAGTGCGAGTGAGATGCACAAAAAAGTGTGATAAAATGCATGTTCTATGCAAGAGATACAAGCATTTTCTATGCAAGTATGGAAGAGTGCATTTTCTATGCAACATGGAAAGCATATCCTATGCATGATTGAAAGCAAAGCATATTCTATGCATGAATCGTAACGATGTGCGCGCGGCACGCCTGCAACAGAAGTGTATATGAAAGTGCACATTCTATGCAATAGAGGGGCATCAAACATGTACTCTGGTGCCTCCGATTCACCTCTCAGAGGACTTTGCAACACGCTCAGCTCAAAAAGGGTACACCTTGTCTATATTGGCGAGAGATAACATCTGCTGCTGCTTTAATTACCATTCTGACTTGAAGCAGGCTTAAGCTTACGGTCGAGATACACTCGTACTTCGGAGCATTGACAAGGCCTGAGGAGGTGCATCCGGAATGCAATCTCAAAATTTGCTGAAGTCGAAACACACTAAGATGTTGTGATTTTCCTTCTTTTCTTTTGCTTTGCAATCTGGAACCTATACAGCTTCCGATAGGCCCTAGTTTTATTGTTCCGACATGACCTGGGTTGAACCCTACAGTTTTATGAAAGAACAAATTCTGTTTTACGCAAATGTGGAGAATGGCACAGCACTCTGAGCACAAAACAATTTATTTTTGAAATTGAGAGATGAGTTTTTGACCGGGTATTGAGCCTACGACTGAACATAGCATACCACGACTCAACAAAGAAAAACAAAGGTAAAACAACCTAAACACATCTTTGACACTCAAACGACTCAAAACAAGAATCAAGACAAACAAAAACAAAACACAAGACTCAAATGTGTTCCAAAGGCGAGAGACCCCTCAGTTCACGGGGAGCCCACAGCTTCTCCAGCTATTGTTTCCCACCCTTTCTCATTTGTGATTCTCACATCACTATGGCACTCAATCTCTAGTTTTTTGAAAAGCCCTTTTCTCACTTTTTCACTCAGCGCACATCTCTCTATTCTTCAATCTCTTTTCTTTTTTTATCCCTCCCCTGGGTGGTTGATGAATAAACAAGAAATTATGGGCTCTTGCCCCTAGCATTCTGCTAGATTCTCTTCTTTCGCTCACAGCCAATGAGTTCCTCCCGCAGAGGGGTTGCGCTATAGTTGGGTGTGCAGCAGGTCCGCAATTGAGATCGGTTGACGATGACCTTGACTTAGCTTGACCGAGGTGAGTTTTAGCATGTCCCACCGACCAGGCATACAATTGATTGGTCTCACACATTGCTTTTTCTACGACCCCAATCCGGGTCAGACGCCAATTTTTGATTTGATCATCTAGATGAGGGAACCGAATATCCTACTCCAGTTCCAGTTTGTGCTTCGCACTTGGTTTGATACCTCGCTGCTCGGAGGATGAGAGAGCTTTCGGCCCTCTGCTGTTAGCTTCAGTTGTGCCCTTTTCTGGCAAGTATGGTGCCTCTTTCTGGCAAGTATGCTGACAATGGGGGAACAGACAGGAAACCTGACTCAATTGTGCCCCTAGTTCATCATTTTGACCATTTTTGTTTTCGCTTTCTACTAAAACAATTTTAATCAATATGAGAGTTAGATTAACATGTTCGACTTTCTAATTCGAAATCATGAAAGTCAGGTTATGAGCACTGAAAATTTTCCTTTTTGGGATCCAAGTAATGGTCCAGTTTTAGAAAAATGGAATAATTTTTGAGAGAATTAGTCAACCTCATTAAAAAAATCCTCAAAACTATTTTTGCAAATGGCCACTACTCGACCAACAAAGAATTTGCTCTTGAGATGCACAACCTCAGATCCAAAACAATGGAAAACTGCCCCTTATCTAAAGGGCACTACACGGCAACGGAAAGTTGCCCCTTGTCTGAATGGCATCACAGCGCACTGTAATCAGTCCTCAAAGTGACGATCACCATTGAACTCTCGGATACAGAGAAGACAAAGATGATCAGAACCATTACATGGACACAGTCGATTTGGAAGTGTTTATGGTTAGACTTCAGAATGAAGTTGCCTATGTATCCCAAAGATGGGAATCAAGCCTTACGTAGTTCGAGGTTAAGGTACACTCGGGTATTAACCTCTCCTTTTACGCTCTAACTTTTGCCAAGGCCGCCCTTCCAGGGTTTTCAACCTTGCGAGCTCTGTTTTTCTTTTCTTTTCAATTCTTTTCATTTCTTTTCTTCTTTTTTTCTTCTTTTCTTTTTTCATTCTTTGCATTTTTGCATTTTTTCTTTTTTGTTCTTTTTGTTCTTTTTCTTGCTCTAACTTTTGCCTGGGTCGCCCTTCCGGGTTTTCGGCCCAGCGAGCCTCTCAAGGGTAAAAGTGTAACTTGTCCATGTTGATCGATCACAGGATCTCTAAGCCATTTGAATCCAGAAGAATGGTTGTTGTTCACTGACGATGTAGAAGTCCATCCAATGGGGGCTGAATTTACCCCAGTGTTGTGGATAGGAACTCAATTGTCCTTCAGCAATACTTTCTTCTTTCCTCCCTTCTAGGATTTGGCATGATGGTTGATCTTCATTGGTTTGATAAATGTCCCAATTTTTGACTCTTCGAGCACATCTGACATTTTTTTGCCCCTCGTTCAAGGGCTACTTCTTTTCCAGCTTTGCAAACTTCCTTTTGATCATATCTGGCCTTCTTGCCCCTAGTTCGAGGGTTGCTTCTGATTTGGCCACGCAAGCCTCACATCGTGGTTGACCGTTGAACATTCTGAATCCAAGTTCAAGGTTTGAAAGCAAGGGGTCGAGTCTCGAGGATGAGAGTGATCCTATGCTGCACAATCTCAAGAGCGATTCCACACAGGTCTTCACAGGACGGCACAAAAAAAAAAATTGAAATCTTTTAAGAATGCGACTAGTCGCTCGGGCCGAAGACAATATAGAACCAATCTGGATCAAGCCAGGATCCTTTTTAGTACTCACATTAACAAACATGATCTCATTCATTAAGGGCTTAGCATGCCTCTCTTTCTCTCGATTGATCAAATTTTTGCAAATCCAGAGGAATTCCTCCCTCTTTGTTTTCATCACAGTGTTCAAACAGGTTTGGAAAACTTAGGTCAATGCAATGATTTCAAGGCATAGAAAAGTAGGTGAAAATCCCTGCCGTTTCATTCAAATCTTCTGGCACAATTAGCTTCATGGCAGAAATAAACTCAAGAGTGTGAAAATCACTGCTATTTCATTCATTCAAATCTTCTGGTGCAACTGGCCCCATGGCAGGAACAAACTCAAAAGAGTGTAAAAGGCAAACACAAAACAAGCAAGTGATGCCCGAGGTAACACCCCCAAAATCACCCGACTCTAACAAAACAGGACTGACTCAATACAACAAGACAGACGTAGTTGACTCAATTCAAAAAGACTGACTCAATACATCACAACAAGACTGACCCAATACCCAAGTTAGAAAGTAAAATAGACAGCATTTGCACATTGCTCAAAATAGTGCGTGCCATCCCCATATCTGGAGTAAACTGAGTGCCATCCGCATGTGGTTCATCCCCCGATCACATAATCACATTATCCCCCAAGTTTACTGATCCAGTGCCGATAGACTTTGCAGGACCCGGCACGACGATGACCTTGTTATCAATCAAATCTTGTATTTCATGGCGAAGGCGAAAACAACTGTCAGTTCCATGACCAGCTTGTTGATGAAAGGCACAGTACTTGGCCAGATCATGTAAAAGAGGGAGATTATTCGGGAGAGGCCGAGGCTCAAGGGGTTTGAGATGGCCTTTTTCGATCAACACACTCATGGCTTCGGATAAGGACATATAAAGTGGGGCGAAGAACCTCTGGCCTCGGGGTGGGTACTTCGAGGTTTGTGAGGTTGTGTTGGATGTACCGGCGAAAGGGTCGGCAGGTGTTTACTGGGTTTGCTGATCTCTTCCAAGTGCAGGATTAGAGCTGAAAGGAGCGTTCCTGTTACGACGGCCCTTCTCCCGGCTTGCCCCTTGATTCAAACTGCTCTCATTCTGAGTGGCAAAAGTGCCATCCACAGTTTTTGCAACAACTGCGAGCACTTGTTGTTTGTTCAGCCCTTCGGCTTTCAAAACCTCAACAGCCCACAAAAGGTGTTCATGGGGATCAATGTATGCCCCTACCTTGTTCTTACCACTTGCCTCTACTTTGCCAAGGGATTGGCCTTCTTCCAATGCAGCCCGTCCCGAGATTGAGAACCTTTTTGGCGTGAAATTTCTGGCATGTGATGTGGTCGATGACGGAGCCAATATTCCAAAGGCCAGATCTGCCATAGTTCTCTGAAGATCTTCAATCATCCTTATTAGCTTAGAAGTAATGGGTTCACGGGTTGAGATGATTGGGGCTCGAGTGCATTCATCATGCATAAGTCCATGCTTTTTGGGATAAATACCTCAAGCTTGGGTAGATGGGCCGGCGTGATGTATATGCTTGGGTTGTAGGCAGATGGCAATATATGGATGAGGTTGAGGTAGGCAGGACATGTTTGGTCATTGGGGTCTAGACGCGGAGCTATCGTCCGGTTGTCGATGAGATTCCGGACCTCATGGCAAAGGCGGTAGCAACGATTGGTGCCGTGACCACGCTGTTGATGGTACACACAGTACTTAGTGGGGTTATGTCTGGCCGGGAGTGGTTCAGGCAGAGGTTGAGGATCAAGGGGTTTGAGATACCCTCTTTCCATCAAGAAATTTTGTGCGCTAGTCAGGCTCATATAGAGGGGGCTGAATGTTCTGCCCTGAGCTCGGGCTGGGTTGGCTGTTTGTAGGCTTGGTTTGGCAAAAGGGTCGGTTGTGGCGACTGTATTAATTTTGGTGGGTTCGGGAATAGTGCTACTACCAGCATTGGTACTCCCTGCAAAAACCCTCCTTATCGGTTCACTTGTTCTGGGAATGATCCCACTGTTGAACGCATTCTCGACTTGAACCCCCAGTTCATGCAAACTTTTGAAAGTGAATAGTGGAGCGACTATCAACTTTTGCAACATATCATGCTCGAGGTTTCGCACCATTATCTGCACTTGGTCCCTCTCAGAAGCCCGATCTGTCATCTGTGCTGCCTTTCCTCTCCATCTTGCAACAAATTCCACAAAAGACTCTGCAGGATTCTGATGGGTTGCTTCAAGCTCTTGGGTGGTCATTTCAACTTGGGTATTATAAGAATACTGATCAACAAAGGCCTCAGCCAATCCTTCCCAGTTCTGCTTCACTGTATTCTCCAACTTGGCATACCAAGCGGCTGCTACACCTGATAGGGTTCTTCCATACAGAGAAAGTTTTTGTGGCTTAGTCAGACCCATCAGCTTCAGGACGTCCAAGAAAAGCCGGATATGTACCATAGGATCTCCAGACCCGTCGTAACGGTCAATATGTGGCATTTTGAATCTGTCTGGGAGTCATACGGCAACCTCAGTGTACCCATCCTCAATGTCAGGAATAGAGTTAAGGCCCTGTGCCTTTTTGAATTGCTTTTCAAGGTTCGCAATTTTCACTGTAGTCGGATTGAGCTCATTAATATCAAGGGGATAAAGCCTCTCATCAGGCTGCACTAGGGGTCTGAACACCTGAGCTTGAGTCAATCTTTCACAGGGATTTGGACCCTGTAAATCTTCAGCTGGCGGAAGTGGGTCAAAGTTCGGCTGGCGTCCCGAACCAGGATGTGAGGTGGATGCCCCAGATGGGCGTTGCGTTTCAGCATTGGTCTCATCCTGCATAGCAGTTCCCTGATTTGATGTCACTGTCATGGCCACAACTTCTTCCGGACTCTGTGCCATCACGAGTCTGCTGAGTTGAACAGAGGTGATGTGACTGGTGACTATCGGATCTGTTGAATCGGTGAGCCCTGACTAGCCCTTCTTTGCCTTGCCTCAGCGAAGGAAACACTAGTTGCCCTTGAACTGATTCTCTAACCTGACAAAGTCTATCAACGCAAGTCCGGTGTACCCGGGGGATATTGGAGCCTTCTGAAGCTGTGGTTCCAAGACTACCTTGCAAAAGAGGAAACATACAGCATCTCAGCCCGATTTCACCAAAACAGATATGAGCACAACTGAATGACGACACTCTTTACTGAATTCTGCCCAAAATTATGCCTGTAAACTGATACCCTCAAGCCGATACTCAGACTTGCAACTGGTACATACAACCTGTAGAGACACACTCTGACAGCACATACTAAGCAAGTAAGAGCCAAAACACCCCTGTGGTGGGGTAGGGTTTCCCTGTCCTATTTTGTCAGGAGCTAGGGTTTCACTATGCACGCAGCGGTTTCAAACAACCTACAATCAGGTAAGCAACCTGTCCTAGTTTGGAATGGTCTCTACGGATTCCGATATGCACTAGGTCGAATGGTAAAAAAGGGTGCCTCGGTAACAACCGAGGTTTGTGTTCCCATCGTGGTAGAGCCCGCAACCGGTCAGCCTTATGGCACGCTTTTCCAAGCAAGCCTCCGGCAAACCATTCAGGAATAGCAGACGGCAAACACGGTGTCCTAGACGCACCAATGCAAATGCAATGCAAAGAAACACATAAGTGTAGATAAAACAACATATCATGAGTTCGAGTCAAGTTCTCTAAATCCCCAACAAAGTCGCCAGAAACTGTAGACCACCCGAACTTCGCTCCGCGCGTGAGGGGGCGGATTGTGGTTCTACCTACTACATTTCGGACTTCTGTCACGGTTCTGAATCTAATCTCACAAAGTGGAATGTAAGACTGACAAATCACCAAAGAGTCCAAATTCGGCAATTGGTTTTGGAAAATCAATTTTGAATAAAAAAAGTGCCAAACATGGACTACTTTGCCAGATTTCAAAGTCGCCACCTAAATGTTTTGTTTTGGGGAAATTTAGGAAACTCTGACTCGTGCCTAAGGCCAGGTGTCCGTCATCACCAAAGTTGCCTCAGCTCAGGAACTTGGGTACGAGAGGGGAAGGTCCTGAAATGAGCACTCCCGCTCGCCCGATCAAAGATCGGCCACTACTAACATGATATGTTGTTTTTGAAAACACATGTGTTCTTATTCCGATTATTAGCTAGCTTACTATGTGATGCGCACAGCACACAAGTATAGACTGAATCGCAAGAATTGGAACAAAACATTTCATGTTTGTTTTTCGAAAATGGTTTGAAGTTGCTACTCGCAAGTAGGCTAAGACGCGGATTTTGCCACCCTCAAGTGGGCTTAGAAAAACATGATTTTGCCACTCCGCAAAGTGGGCTTAAAACTCACAATCATCGAGTTATTCCAATTCAGGCAATCGAGCCTTCACCCACAAGAATTCATGCAGTTAAACAAATAAGCACATAGCCTCATGGCAAGCATGCTATCATGGCAGTCACTTACATACAGGCAAGGATGCTAAAGCATAAACACTTACAGTGTACTTCGAGCCAAAAAAGAAGGTAGTTAGTAATCAATGCATGATCCTAGCTATGTCAACAATGCCTAATGCAACACATGCAAAATACAACTAAGATAGGCTCGGCTATTCTAAGATGTCATGTAAATGCAACTTGATAACATGTGTTCAAATTGGTATTGAAATACAATGCAGTTTGTATGATGCGCCAAGCCGGTGCATGTAAGACAAATGAATGATGCACGCATGTATAGCATAAGGATGCTAATTGAAATATGCCCTAAAACTAACCATCAAAAGCTGGTAAATAAAAGGGAGAAAGACGTAGGGTTGGAAGACATGCATCACACACACGCACACTTATTACAAAATTTGCTTCTCGACGGAGGGTCCGAATAATCAGCTAAGCTATTTTAAGCTAAGCTAAGTAACTAATCTAATAATCTAATTAGACTAATTATTACACAACACAAATCAAATAACTAGCTACAATTAATTATTACAAAACAAACTAATTAGCTAACTACACTAGCTAATTTAAACATTGCAGCAAAAACCAATTAGCTAAACACGTTAACTAATTAAGTACAAAACCTAAGCATAAGCTAGCTAAGCAAAGCAGTTAAAAGGAGCCTTGGGGCAAGAAGTGCATGCATGCTCGATCGCCACGCTCGAAAATCCATCGCAATGCCCCGAATTGCCTCTGTTTGCATTTGATCTCAGAACACTGCACAAACTTCCATATAGCTTCCACTCCAACATGGGGACCTCTCGGAAGGCTGCTGACCACTTAATGGTGTTGTAGACCACCTGTAGACCACCTAAATATGCTGTAGACAAGAAAAACTGGTCGGCCAGCCACTTTTACTGGTGTGCCGACCAGAAAATGCTGCCAAGCTCCATTTTGCTGCAATAGAGAACAAGAAGGGGCATAGTAGTATATTTGCAAGGTATGTGTGCACAACCACCCTCCCTATCATTTCTTAAGCTCAAGGGCGTGCGGTACTCGACTCTCGGGCCACCAACCGAGCATCGCAATGCACGATGGCCGAGAAGCCAAGTTTGCACAATGCAATGTCAATGAATGCACAAATAACATATAAAGGCCTTAACCTCTATCATGCCTGATCAAGAGAGTCGGTGACCGAGAAATGAGGCACGTTTCATCACTTCAAGTATGAAACGCCCCTCGTTTCTCATGTTTGGATTAACACCCTATCCAAACACAATGCAATGCAACATGATCAACTTATCAATGCTAATGGCATACACCAGATTCTATCATGTGAATAATGCATGCATGGCAAATTTAGAAGCTAAGGCATCAAAGCTAATGAAGAGCATCCCACAAGAGGCATGCAATACAATGCTCAATGGACTTAAACCGAATATGGACAGACCTAAATCATGCCAAAACAGTGGCCAACGCACCAAAACTTAGGCACAAAAGGGGCAAGAACACATGTTCATGTGATGGCTCATCAACTTGGCATAAGGGTCAACTTTCAAACACAATGAAGAAGTGACGAATATGAGAGCATGGCATAGGTGCAAGCACTGAAATCACGTGAGAAATGATGACATATCATGCAAGCAACACAAGCATGGCATGCTAGGGTCCTTAAGCATTAAAGCTAATGAAGGATGCAACACAAGGGCTATGCAATGCAATTCTCAATGGACCAAACCAGCCCCAAATAGACCTTGTGCATGCCAAAACAAAGGCTAAAATGCTCCAAAATGCTGGCATGAAAAGCAAGATAATGCATGCTCATGCAATGGCCTATCAACTAAGCATAAGAGCACAACCCTCAAACATGATTAAGAGGGATATGCATGAGAATATGGAAATGCTATATGCTCTGAAATCAAGTATTAAATGATGCCATGACATGCAACTATCACAAGTATGGCATGCTAGAGGCAACAAAACACAAGGCTAGTCAAGCCCATTGCACTACAGCTATGTAATACATGAACCATATGGCCAAGACAACCAAAAACAGTCCTAGAGAATGTCAAATTGAGGCCAAAAACATGTTGGAGTAGAGCCAACACATGCTAGAATTAGAGACATGAAGCATGGAGCATGCAAGGCCAATAAGGAGGATTACACTACACCTACCAAAACCAAGTTTGAGATGACTTCACCAACAAAAATCAGAGTTGTATCATGGAAAAATAAGACCAAAAACACACTGAAATGGTAGCCCAAAAGCTTAGGCAAGATGGCAGACATATTGGCTCATGTTTAAGGCATAAAGCACAACCCTCCAAACACAATTAAAGAGTGATAAACATGCGAGTATGGCAAAGATATAAGCTCTGAAATACCATGCCAAATGATGCCAAGGCATGCAAACATCACAACTATAGCATGGTAGTGGCCTCAAAACTCAAGACTAGTAAAGCCATTTACACTATAGCTTTACAAAGCAAGCCCCAAAAGGCCAAGAACACCCAAAAAAGTCCTAAAGCATGTCAAAATAATGCTAAAACATGGATGGAGTATAGCCAAGACAAGCTAGCATGAAGGGCCAAAACATCAAGCAAGCTAGGCCAATGGGCAAGATTGCACTACAAGTGCAAGAACCAAGCAAGAGGTGACTCCCCCAACCAAAAACAGAGTTATGGCATGTCAAAATAACACCAAAAATGGGCTGAGACTAGGCCAACACACGCTAGAATAACAAGCTAACTCATTAGGCATGCAAGGCTAGCAAAGAGGATTTACACTACAAGTGCATGAAGCATGCAAGGGGTGGCCAAACCAGACAAAATCAGAGTTATGCCACACTAAAATAAGGCCTAATACATTCTAAGATGGAGCCAAAACATGCTAGAAAGACATGCTACTTTGAAAAGGTACAAGTAGGATTGTACTACAAGTATAAGAAGCATGCAAGAGGTGACCAAGACAGCCAAAAACAGAGTCATGAAAGGTCTAAAAGGTAACAAAAAAATGCTTAAACAAAGCCTCAAGAAGATAGAACTACATGCTCTTTTGATGAGCCATCAACACAAGCAAACAAGAGAAGAGGATGGGGGACAACCCCCACCCATTTGGGACCTCAAAACCACCTTTTCACCACTGAAATTCCTCTGGAATTCAGTGGTTTAAAGGCCAAAAAAGGTTGGTTTGAAAGGTAGTGAAAGATGGCTCAAAAGGCTTTACAAGCCAAGGAGCAAAAGGAGGAAACACCCTCTAGCCAAACAAGGCTTAAACCACCACTTTGAGGACTGAAAAACAGAGTTTTTTTTAGTTCAAAACCAAGCCAAAAACAGTTTGAAAGGGTGGCAAAACAAGAATGCAAAGTTGGCCAAGATAGTGTACAAAAATGAGCTTAAAAGAGGGAGATGCTTACCCTTTGAAGCACAGCTGCAAAATGGCCAAAATTCTTAGCTTAAACCAACTTCTAGGACTCAAAGGAGGCTCCAAGGAATCTCAGCCCAATGGTGAACAAGTTTGATCAAGGATGCTTAGGCAAAGGAGAGGTATATCTCTTGTATGCACACAAGGTCAAGAGGGAGAGCCAACTAGAAAGAAAAGCTGAATTTTGGCTCTAGAATTTCTAGAGAGAGAGGAATTTTTTTAGAGAGAGAGGCTCCCAAAATTGCTTCAATGTTCTTCTCTTGCAAAATGGGAGATATAGCTCATATATAGCAAAAAGCAAGAGTTGGTTCAAAATATCTGTCTATGGAACAGTTGGAGGTTGTGGAAGACAGTTGGAGAGAAAATATCTTCAAAAAATCTGAGTTTGGGACCTGCAGACCACTTTTCTGGTCGACCGACCACCTTTTTGGGTCGACTGGATACTTTTTTGGTCGGCAGCCCATTTTTCTGGTCGGTAGGAAAATTCTACATTCCAGGTCCAACTTCAAATGGGCATAACTCCTTCATGTGGACTCCTTTTCAAGTCATTCTTGTGTCCAAATTGAAGCCCCGTAAGTAAGCTTTCCAATCGTGGCAGCCAAAAATTTATGCCTGTTTTGGTGAAGCCGCTCAGTTTCGATCCTTCCCGGATTCATGCCGAACTTCTCCCAAACTAGTTTTCTTCTCTCCTTTCGTCTTTTCTTCAACTCCAAATCCCTAAACAAGGTGTTTTGAAAGATTTTTCAAAGATTTAATCTCTCTTTCATTCATTTCCAGTTTGTCCTCACTCGGTTTATCGAAAGCGTAACATTTAACGAAAAGCGAGCCTCAGAACATCGTAGCAACTTTATTTCAAAAATATTTTGAAAGAGAGGGTTTTAAGGTCTAAAAACCATTCAAAATAACTTTGGTCCAAAATGAGGTGTAAGGTTGGGATTTGACTCTGCTTGCCAAAGAAATCGAAGCTTTGCACTGCACAACTTTCAACACCAAGTAAACCATCAGTAACGCCCAAGTCTTAAGGGCGGTGAAAAATGGGATGTCTACACCTACCCTGTACTGTGCCTCCCACCAACAAGCTGGCCATGAAACTGACCAGTGTTCCCATCTCTGCCATAAAATCCAAGATCTCATTGATAGTAAAATCATCACACCGTTGAAACCAATTGTAACCATTAACCATGATAAAGCCATACCTTCACCAAGCATTAACTTCATGCGGACCATCCATGCCTTTGACCTTAGACAATACATTGTATTTGCTAACCTGCCCAAACCACTAGTCCCTATACTTAAGGAAATGGGAGTAAACGTCCTCTGGGAGGGATCACAAGAGAATGACCTAGATTTCATAGCAGTCGTCGTGGCTCGAATAGAAGGGTTGATTACGGAATTAAAAGAATTGAAACGAATGGTGCTGTGAGAGAGAGAAGGCGGACTTATAAAAAAGAAATGGGTGAAGTTCTTGTTTGGTAAAACAGAACCAACTGAAGAAATGCCAAAAGTCTCTGTAATAGAGAAGCAACATCAATCCCTAGAGACATGCGACCCTAGTAGGTTCATTATACTTGCTAGTGAACCAAAACCGAAAGTAGTATTCCCAGAATCTATAGACGTTGACTTCCTGGGAGTGGAGGCTATCAATGAAAACCTTCCGGGCCACTGAAGGGACTTTGATGGGGCCCAATGTATGGAGAACCAATAATGGGGAAGTGAGTTTGCGAAAGAAAAGGGCGACAAGACTGAGATAAAAGGAAAAGATAAAAAACGAGAAGAAGAGAGTAAGGCATACCCAGTAGGCTATTCAAAGATAGAAGATTGGGAGAAAGCCGACATCCCTGAGTCCATTTGGAGTGCTTGGAAAAGGAAATTGATGACCCTCGACTATTACAATGAAAGGGAACTATTGAAATGGAGGGATTGCAGGCTAACTAAAATCTGTTATACCCTAGAGTTCACTACTATGAGACGTGACTGGAAGAACAATGAGAAAGAGAACCATACAGGGGCAGACGAGGACTGGTTTAAGGGGGACCTTCTTCGTAGAGGAAGAGTAAAAGGGAAAGAAGGGGCAAGACAAATTGACATGGGTTGATTTCAAAATGGCTTGAGTATTGAGACTAACTAATGTGGCTTAGGAAACTTACATTCTGAAACAGTAGAGGACCATTGGAGGAGGATGTCACCGAACGCATAGTGGATCCAATGGAATTTCAATTAACAAACCAGCATATTTAAAATTGGTTTTGCTCATGGATCTGGTAGCAGTAACAGTAAGTCAAAATGGGTCAAGTGAGTCAGAAACCGAACCTGTCAGATTCTGATGTGTCAGTCTTTTTAATGTAGTCAAGTTGAGTCTTTTCTCATTTTGTTTTTGATCTATTTGTTTTCTTTCGAGTCAAATTTAGATGTCGGGATTCCCTCTCCCCCCCCCCTCCCCTCTAGCCCCATTTTTTCTATCAATAATAAAGCTAGTGATTATGGATACTTGATGATGCCAAAAGTTGATTATGTTAAATCCCAAGATTTCTATAAATAAAAAAAATTAGAAAAACAATGATGTTTTCAAAGCTTCGAAAAGATCTAATTGAATGAGAAAAGGGAAGATATGCCAAACTTGAATGGATTGAATAACATTAATAAATTTGGGTAATGAAGGGAAATCCTCATCTGGTCTAGATTAGATTCATGCTATCTTTTTCAGACACAAATGCTTAGTCACTCTTTTAAAAAGAATTCAAAGAAATATCTTTTCATTATCTTATAAAGGCATGCCTAGAATCAATTCAAAAGATTGTACAACACAAATGCTCCACTAGTCCCTGAAACCAAATCCATTTCCAGAGTGCCAAACATTAATCAAACTAGGGCAATTTTCCATTCCCCAGCACAAAGTAAAGAGCCCCCTGCCACTATGAGAAATGAAGGTGCGAAGTTGACACAGTTTCATGAACGTTATCCAAGAAGAACATTCAAATCAAAAGCTAAGCCACCATGATAGGAAGAAACTATCAGTACAAGCAAATCTGAATGGAATGAAATGCAATGTGTTAGCCCCGTGAGAGCTCGTTAGGTCGAACCTCAAAAGGTAACCTAAGCAAAACTTAGAGCATACAAAAAAAATAAATAAATAAATAAATAAATAAATAATAATAATAATAATAATAATAATAATAATAATAATAATAATAATAAAGAAGTAGAAGAAGAAAAATGAGTCAAAGAAAGAAATAAAAGCTCGTAAGATTGAAAACTCAAAAAAAGCAATCTTGGCAAAAATTAGAGCACAAAAGGATAGAGTTAACACCTGAGTGACCATGAATTACAAATGGCCTGATTCCTATCATTGGGATATGTAGGCAACTTCACCTTGAAGTTTGGCCCCATCTTATTCAGATTTCATCGTCCATTAGCACCTGTTAGTACTTGAATGTCTAACTTTTAGAAGGGAAGGGTTTAGTTGCGCAATTCATTGGATCCAACTATAGAATTATCTGATTAGTGAGCTTGCAAAAATTGTCGTTCAGATCATTTTTAATGAGAAGATTGAGTGATTTGTGTTCCTCTCCAATAGACCAAAGACGTAACATTTTTCAAAACAAAAGGAATAACTTCATTGCGCTATTTTATTGATAGTCATTTCAAACATGACAAATGAAAGCAAAAGTTAACCAGTTCTTTTTCGATGAAAGTCTTTAGAATCTAAAACAAAAATTAATGGGATTTAAGCTCTAAACTATAGGCACTGTAAGTCAAGTCATAATTACTCAGTCTTTGTCCTCTTAATAGTCTTTCTTTGTGTGTCTCGACCCACTAGATCTCGCACTTGAGTCACTCAATGAATGCCTACGATCACCTGCAACTGAAGCCTTCCTCAATGATCATGAGAACTCTGTTCTACTAGGTGTAGCTCGATTTTCTTCGCACCCCCCTTTCAGAAGGTTTGAAAGAAAGCCCTATAGTTCAGACTCCCGTAGTTCTGAATCTAATCTCACAAGTGCAATGTGAAATCGATAAACACCAAAGAGTTCAAATCTGGCAAATCATTTTGAAAATTTGATTTTAGGATAAAAAAATGCCAAAATTGGACTGCTTTGCCAGATACAGAGTCACCACCTAAATATTTTATTTTTGGGAAAATTTAGGAAACCCATGACTCATGCCAAAGGCCACTATCTGTCATCGCCAAAATTGCCTCGGCTAGGGAACTTGGGTACAAGAGGGGAAGGTCATGAATTGAGCACCCCCGCTCGCCCAATCCCAAGATCGGCCTCTACTAATCACGATATGATATTTATAAACATTATGTGCTCTTGTTCTGGTTTATTAAACTAGCTTTACTAAGTGATGCGCACAAAGCAAATATAGACTAGTTTGCTCAATTTGGAATGATTCAATTTCATGTTTGTTTTGCGAAAATGGTTTGAATTTGCCACCTCAAGTGGGCTTAAAGTTTACGAATTTGCCACTCAACAAAGTAGGCATAAAACTATGAATTTGCCACTAGACATAGTGGGCTTAAACATACATTCGTTGAATCGTTCCAATTCAAACAACAAGCCTTCATCCACAGGCATTCATGCAATTTATCAAGTAAACATTTAGCCTCATAGTAAGCATGCTAGACATGGTAACATTCATAATCATGCAAATATGCTAAAGCACCAAGAACTCACCTAGTACTCCAAGCTAAGAAAAATATGAGTTAGAAAAAAATGCGTGATTCCTAACTATACAAGATGCCTAATGCAACACACGCAATATGCAATTTAATAGGCTCGGCTACTAATATGGCATATGAATCGATTTGATAACATGCGGTTAAACACGTATTCAAATAAGTATTTAAACAATAATGCGATTTGAATGATGCACCGAGCCCTGGTGTATGCAATACAAAATGAATGGATGCAAGCATAAGGCATAAGGTATGCAAATTGAAACATGTCCCTAATCTAACCATCCAAAGCAATTAAATAAAAGGGAGAAAGATGTGGGGTCGAAAGACATACACATTATTACAACACGCTCTCATGAAGGAGAGTCCGAATGAATAAACTAGCTAACCAAGCTAAGCTAAGCTAATTAAGCTAATTATTACAAAATTTGAATAAATAGCTAAACTAATTAACAAATTATTACAATACTTGAAAGAATAATTAACTAACTATCTAAGCTAATTAAATAAGAATTTAACTAAGCTAAGAACTAATTAGCTGCCACTAATTCGGCTAATTAAATATTACAACTGTGATAACCGTGCCCTGTACTATGTCAATTAATCATGATTATGTTTGTAATTATGTGCTTAATGTGAATTTGGGTGTTAATTGCATGATTATATGTGCTTGTGGCTTTGTATCTGTTCACCGTAGGAAAATCTGTTAGAATCTGTGCTTTGAACTGAAAATTGAAGGCCTTCTCGTCTACAGAACCCAAAATTGATTATGCCATTGTGATTAGCGTAATTTTTAGAGCCTACGGTGAAATTTAATTGAAAATTGATTCGGATAAAAATAATTAGATTCAGAACGATTAATTAAGTGCTATTAATTAGCTATAATCAAATTGGATTAAGAGATGGACTATATAAGGGCCTTATTACACTTAAGACCCTCATTTGGTGAACTCAAAATCTGAATTTACTCTCTAGAAGGAGAGTGTGTCGATTCTAGAGAGAGAAAGAGGAAGAATTGTGCATTTTGACTCAAAGATTGTGGATTGGGAAGCTACACTCAAGATTAACAAGAATTTGTGAAGTTTGAAGCCCCTAGGTGAGTATTTGAGCATAAATTCATAAGTCAAGCTTGTAATTTTGTGAATTCAAAGAGAGTATGTGATCAAGAACAAGAATGGTGTTATAATTGAATAATTTAAAGCTTATATGTACATGCATGTAAGAATTTGCCATGAAGTTGTGTAATTGAGCATGAAAAATATGGTCCATGTAGAATTGTGGTTAAAGTTCATGCTTTTAATCATCATTTGTATCATCTAAGTTGGAAATGGAAGTTGTAACTCACATGCAAGTGCAATTCATAGAAGCATGAGTGTTGGATGCATGAAATTGAAGTATTGATGATGGGTTTGATATAAATCTTGTGTGTGTGTAAGTAATTCATGGAAATTAAGCTTCATAATATTGAAATCTAGCATTTGTATCATGTTAGAAGGGTTGCATGTGAAGTATAAGTCATGGTGTGCAAGTTATTTGAGTTTGAGTGCAAGATTGAGCCTCAAGAACAGTTCTGGAAAACCCAGAATTTAGCATGTCCGCTCGAGCGGGGAAAACGCCGCTCGAGCGGGAAATACGAGCTCCCAGTATTTTTGCGAACATGGATGTCTGCTCGAGCGGGGAAGTCCACGCAGGAGCGGGGCTCGAGCGTCCGAATTCACGCTCGAGCATAAAAACAAGGCAACCAGTACTTTTGCAGACCTAATGGGTCCGCTCGAGCGGGGAAACCCATGCTCGAGCGGGGACCCCCATTTCTGAAATTTTGTAAATGTGTTCTGTGTTTCATTTTCTGTTCTCTTTCACTTCTAAGTACTCTTAGGCATGCATTGAACACTATGAATGAATCAAAAGGATAAGAAAGAAGCCTAAGAGGAATGTATGAATTAAGAACGGATTGAATCGTTTGTGACCCATATGTGTTATGTAATGTGTAGGGTCGAGCTCCAGGGCAAATCATCCAACCGATCACTGTGAGTAATATCTTAAAGATATCTGAAGTATGTTATTTGTCCAATTGCTTACTTCTACATAAGTCTTATAAGTTTGTTACATTGAATTGGGGACAAATATCGTATGACGTGAATGAATGGGCCAAAGGCCAGTTTGACATAAATGAAAGTATGAATGAGCCGAAGGCCAGTTTGACGTAAACGAAAATATGAATGGGCCAAAGGCCAGTCTGCCATGAATGAAATAATGGTTCGGCCAAAGGCTAGTCTGACATGAATGGAAGAATGAATGGGCCGAAGGCGAGTTTGACATAAATAAAAGTATGAATGGGCCGAAGGCCAGTTTGACATAAACGACAGTATGAATGGGCCAAAGGCTAGTTCGACATGAATGAAAGTATTAATAGGCCAGAGGCCAGTTTGACATGAAGGAAAGAACGAATGGGCCAGAGGCCAGTTTGACATGAATGAAAGAATGGTTGGGCCAAAGGCCAGTCTGACATGAATGGAAGAATGAATGGGCCGAAGGCCAGTTTGACATAAACGAAAGTATGAATGGGCCGAAGGCCAGTTCGACATGAATGAAAGTATGAATAGGCCAGAGGCCAGTTTGACATGAAGGAAAGAACGAATGGGCCAGAGGCTAGTTTGACATGAATGAATGAATGGATTGGGCCCGAGGCCGTATGATGTGTTTGGAACCGCAGTTACTTGACCTATATATGTATATATATACTAGATAGAAATATGAATTGGGCCCAAGGCCGTTTGGTACATGTTGTTCTAAATACTGTTCATGTATCTTCTTTACTTGATATTATTCACTGAGCTTTCGCTCACGCTCATTCATGTGTCTGTAGGTGAGCCAAGGGAGGTCCAAACCCAGCCTCAGTGAAGTTTGTGAGAAACAGTCAAGGTTTTTGGAGAGTCAGCCCAACGTCTCACGTACGAGACTTATCTTCGCCCCCTTTTGTTCTTTTGATGTAGTTTGGTTATGTTGGCGAAGACATCAGATTACTTTCGTATATAGACTTTGGGTTTGACTGACTTAAACTTGAATGATCCTGTATGTATAGAACTATGTGTTATTACTTATTTTGACGTGAGTTATTAACATGTATGTATATGGATTGTTATGACATGCCATGTAAGCACAGCTCTATGGACAAAGTTTTAAATTTGCTTCTGTTTGGCCCCTTTACTCTGATAAGTTATGTCTGGTTTGATTTGAGGCCGTAGGTAATCTCTTGATTACTGACCGGTTATGCCCTTAACCCATGGGGGCGGGTTCGGGTCATGACAACAACACAATTTATTCACTACTATGACAATAATACTAATGAAACAATTAATTGCTTTTGATAAGAACATAATGGAAGATGGATGAAAGTTGCATGCGCATCGCTTGAAAGCTACTATGTCTGCCTAGATCGCCTTTGTTTCACCTTCAGCCACTGCCTCTGTTTCTGCAAAATTGTACTATAGGCCATACACCAAGGGTCGACCGTGCATTACTGATGGTCAGCCGAGTATACAGATGGCCGGTCGTGCATCAATTTGGTGCAAAGCTCTGTTTCTGTGCTTTGAGGTGAAATCAGTGCAAACAGAGCATTTTCAAGCTCTGTTTGTCCTTCCTTCCTTCTCTATCATAGAAAAACCTCAAGAGAAGCTTGGGATTGACTCCAAAACCATCAATGAGTGATATGATCGCTTGATGATCTCAGATATCATTTTCGACCAAAAATCAATAAATGAAATGCAAATGGACCACCCCTCACTTTTTGTCATGGAATGAACTCAAAAAAGGAAGTTGAAACCCTTCAAGGACATCAAAACACCATGAATTGATGCTTGATGACCCTTGACACAAGAAACTTGGCATAACCTCCAGCTAAGTTCAAGCCATTTAAGCCATTTTCTTTAAGTATGTTGATCCAAGTTTTAAACCAATTGTTTTAGTCATTGCCATTCATTAGTCCATTTGTCCAAATGTGATATTAAAGTCCTCTAAACAAAAACTGATGTCAAACAAGAGGTCCTTCTAAAACATGAGAAGGAGACTACACCGTTGACGATGAATCTCCGAAGAAATTAAGCCATTAAGTGTAGGTCTCCTTTACATGCATTAAACAACCTCAATTGGTTGAAACCATTCTTATGAATGAAAGATATGGAATGATTGATTGATTAGTAAACTTAGTCTCAAACATGGAAAATGAACAAAGGAAGCATGTCAAAAAAGAAGTATGCCAACTTAATTAGAACACAAGTGTATTATTCAAGGCATGAACCAATTGAAAAGACCTAGACAACCTCAAAACAACCCTAAATTCATGAAAATCAGAGGTAAAACATGCAAGAAAAGGGGCTGAAAAGCTAGACAATAAAGATGAGAATTAAGGGTAGGAAACAAGGATAAGGAGGGGTGGCTAACCCCTCCATTTTTTGAAGCTTCAAAACATGGTTTTTATCCTTTTCAAACCTCTGAAAATCAGTGTAAATACCAAAGGAAAAGAGTGAAAAGGAGATGGTTTGAGTTATAAATAAAGGTATAGAAAGACTAAGCTCTCTCTACCCTTTTGGTAACTCTTCAAAACCAACTCCAAACACTTCAAACAATCTCAAAACAAACCAAAACAGCAAGAATTACGAAGTAAAGGATAGAAATGAAGGCAAGAGAAGAGAAAAGAAGCTTATACTTTTCAAGAAGTAAGCTTGTTGTTTGATGTTTCGAACTTGGTTTCAATGTATTCTCAAGCTTGAATTACACTTCTCCAAGATCAACCAAGGCTTTAGGGTGGTAAGACAAGGTTGTATATGGTGTGTAGAGGTGGTGTAAGCAAGGTAGGTCAACTTAAAGATAACTTGCAATGGAAGAAGGAGGAGTCAAGAGCTCTTAAGGCGTATATATCACTTCTAGAATTTTATTCAACCCTCAAAACAATCCCAGAGCTTCGGTTTTATAGAATTCGAGCTCAAAAGGTGATAAATATCTTAAAAAATGGATAGCTGGCGGCCTCCCGCCCAGAACAGTGTTTATCGCCATTGAAGGCCAGCCGACCATTCATAGCCACGGCCGACCGTCACTGATGCATGGTCGGGCCTTGATTGTCTCCCCTGTTTTTTTGGTTCAAACTCAGCTCAAGGTGAGAGATGGTCCAAAAATGAAACTCGTGGGTTCAAACAAGGTAAATATTGAAGATATGAGCTTATTTCGGAAGCCTAATTGATTCCGAATCGCTACGAATTCATTATTCAACTTTCATCATCGAGTGCATTGAACCAAGCGTCTGAGTCTTGCGGGTGGTCAAAAATGGGATGTTTACACTAGGCCCTGGCATTTTCATTTAAGTAGGAAGCCCGGAATGTAAAGAAGGAGGGTACATAGGAGAACCCAAATTAGCCATCCGTTCATGCCCAAACTGTCGTAGAATCCAATGAGGGAAGTAATAAGCCATGCAAGATAAGCCGACTACTTCTACACCGGGAAATAGGGCCATCTGTCAAGTCATGACTGGAAGCACCAACCAAGGCGAATGGCAAGCTATGTCTCTGTGAGTCATCCAGCCATACCAATCTTCTACGGAGTCCATCTTCACCAGTTGGGCCCAAGTATGGTACGAGATTGCCGAGTAATGGGTAGGAGTTGCCCACACCTTCAATTTGTCCATCAACCATACCTAGGGAAAAAAAAGAAAAATAAAAGAGAGAAAAAAGAATAAGGAGGTGTGAGATGAGTAGAAAAAGTGAGTTGGGGTGTGCTAAAAGCAGAAAAAGAGAGATAAAAGAATAGAGAGATGTGAGATAAGAAACAAAGTGAGATGCGTGGTACTTGGAGTAATAATGGACTCCCACCAAATTCTGTGGTTGTACTAGCACCGACCTCATCTAAACCTATTAAGGTCTCTACTAGGACTAACCTAACAAAGCTCTTTCCATCCTTAACCTGCTTTGCCACATCAACCCAGAGAGGACTGGCTACCCCTTTACACGGAACCACCAAAAATTATGCAAGTAGGGAGATACACAAAGAAGTCCGTTTATACTCCTGGAACTTTCGGTCCCCCAGATCTCTTCTACCAGTGAACTTATCAATCAAGGCAGTTTGGGGATAGCTCACCATTCCGAACACAAGCTTTAGCTTCACCTAAAGACAACCTGCTAATCTCACTAAGCAGTTTGGGATAGCTCATCAGAGGAATTGGTAGCACTAAATCAACCCTTGGAGGGCATTCCAGTATAGCCTCAAACTCTTTGAAAGTGGAGCAAAGTTCTTGATGCCCAAATCGGAAGGCATGAACATTTGGATTCAAAAACCGAACCACGACGTTAAGGAAAGGCAAGTCAATGTCTAGCTTACTATGAGAAAATATGGACTTAAACCTATAACTACAAAAGTTGACCCGATTGGCACCATCTAGACTTTCCATCTATGCCAACAAACCATTATAAGAAGACATGACTTTGTAACACAGACGAAAAACAAGGTTCAGGGATTAAAGGTTGATGGGGAAAAGACTTGAGTGAAGAAACCTTCACGCTAGGTGAAGTATTTATAGACTAAAACACAGCAATGGCAGCCTGAGAGGCAAAACCCGAAAACTTGGACACCTTGGTCGTTCATGTATACATACGTGACTAGTATGTGTACACGTCTTCAGTGTGTGTGCACATCCTACGCTAACAAGAGGAGTTTGGCCTATTCAGGGGCATGGCATACTAGAAATAATTGGGATATTCATACATCCTTGTCTGAGTCATTTTAGGTTGGTTAGGTTGTTTGTTCAGCATTTTTGAGTTGTAATTTTGCTATTTTATCTTTTAGTTTTGTTCGAAAGAGTCTTTACCAGACCTATGAAGTAAAAACAAAAGGCCAGGCATTCAAAAAAATTATAATATACTCAAAGTTTTAGAAAAAGGAGTTGGATTTCATTGCATATACCATGTGAAATATACAAGGTTTTTACAAAAATGTGGGTGTTCCCCAATGGCATCCTATACAAGTGTTTCTAAAAATGAAAAGAAAATACAAAAAGGGAAATGGTCAAGAATGGTGTGTGAACCCAGTTAACCTCCTCGAGAGCGCTTCAAAGCGCCCTCGGATGGATCCTCCCCACCCTTATCAAAATCACTCCCTCCAGCAATACCTCATGTATGACTAGATAAGCCAATAACCTGCCAAGAATCAAAAAAGACTCAGTGTCAATCATGTCAGAATCTCATAGCAGTTGGAATCCTTGAAAAGATGGATAACTGACTCGAGAAGCAAGTGCTACTCTCGTACCCTCGGACCATCTCAAGCAGACCTGCCACTATTCTGTAATAGGCCTCCACATGTGCATAAGGAACCTATATCAGAAAGAGGAACGAGGATTAGCACTGATGAAAGACAATGACAAGAAAGCAGAAACTGAAAAGACAAATGAATACCTACTCGACTTCGGAAGGAAGATCATAAGGGACTATGGCTAGCTCAAGAATAGGCAGATCTACGGTACCCTCTTCCACCATCACTGAGATAGCAGAAGGCATAACCAGCAATCCCTCAAGTATAACAGCAGCACCCATGCCTCTAACAGGCACTGTACCTAGGGTTAGAGTTGGACCTTGGCCTCGTCCTTGATCTCGACTAGTTAGGAAAATAACAAGGCCTGATGCAGTTCTTCCCAGCCATCCTCCCGAGTAGGACTGGACATACTCTATGTAGTCCACCTCTACCAGTAGTTTCTCAACATTTGTGCTACCACGAACAAAGAAGAGATCCTCCTCAGTGAAAGAACCTGTCGTCTCCATGCTAGCTAAGGGAGATACTGGAATCTGTGGATGGGCCATGCCCAAGGACTGGTGACAAACCTGCTCAACCAAGTACCATACTCAACAAAACAACCCCTCTAATAAAAGTTGCTATCAAGTAGCCTCCTAAAGAGCCGGGTACCAAGCCTTACTAGCAGGGGCTGCAGGATGCCACATGATCTGAAAAAGGCAATGCAATGATCAGTACACCAGTAAAGAAGAATCAGAATAGTCAAGGTATGGGCAAGTAAGAAACTCATGTGGTCATGGGTGATGATGTCAACCATTTTCTAATATTCAGTGACAATAGAAAGCATGGAGGGATGTTGTTGATCCCTATGGGCCCTCTAGCACCGGACAACTCGAGGGAAGATGCTTGGAGAGATGTCTCTTACCTCGGGACCCACCTCGGAGAGTACTCAAAGAACTACATCTACAAACAAGAATATGGAACAAATAAATCAGTTAAATAAGCAAAAGATAGATGGTCTAGAGAGACAAATAAGCGATAAAGGAAAGATGGTATAAGCAAATTACCTCCCACAAGTGCCTATATTCACCCAATCCGGTACCACGATTATGCGAAACAGCACTTGCATAACCATACATGGTGACCAAAGCTACGCCACCCCAGTCGTAGTCCTTAATCTAGTCCATGTCCACCATGAAGGCCAGTAGGCAAACATGGACCTTGTTAGACCTATTCATAAACAGAACGCTCTCGAATATGTATAACAAGAATCCTCCGGTATGGTGGTATGGAATCAACCCACTTTATGAGGTGAAGCAACAACTAGGAAGTGCCTCAGTGTGTCATCCTAGTGAACAAGGTCAGTATCAAGTAGTACGAGGGGACCGTTAACCTCTCTGACGTCATGGTCATCTTGTCGGAGTTGAGAAAGTTAAAGTTGTCTATGGTGTCCCACCATCTCTCCATAAGGGTTGCAAGTAGGCCATGACCAACACAAGTATCGCCCAAGGACACGCATAAGGGGCCAAAGTCGTACCCATCCACTAGAGTCCTAACAGTCATAGGGAGAGCTGGATACCACTAGGCTACACCAGATGTGGAACCAAACCATGAACAGAACGGGAGCGCTCCTACAAAGGGAAAGTAAAACCAATAAAGGAAGTGTGATGGAAAGTGTGTAACTAGAGAGACAGAGTCATACCCTAAAGCCTGTATTGGATAAATGCAGCTCAGGCACACGGAGAACAACTAAATAAGGGCTATCCCTGTCTATCTCGAGGAGCCATTCCAATCTGCAGGGCATGGGTGGGAGGCACATAAGTGGCAGGGTTGAAAGAAGAGAAATCCCTAGCCATGAGGTATTCTGTTACAAGTAACACAATGGCCAAATTAGTGGGAAACGATGAAAAAGATGGAAACTATAATGAAAAAGTGCAGAAAATGGAATAAAAGCTCAGGTGCATGTGTGTTTATGGGCTATATAAGGCAATGGTGATGATAGAATGACTAATATAAGCAAATATTTGTAGACAAATGGGAAACATACAAGAAAACTCTCGGCATTCATGGAAATCACCCTAACTTGAAAAGTCATAAAAGCGTGCAGCGATGGAAGAAAAGCCAAAAAAAAAAGGTAGATAAAAGGTAAGAATACTTCAGAATGATCGAGGAATGGCCAAAATTCGAAACGGTTTAGTAGAAACAGAGGTCGTGAAACGAAAAATCCAAAAAGTCAAATGAAAACTTGAGTCACCAAGAAATGAAAAAGTATCGAAATGGAAAAACCTAGGGTTGAAATAAGGGGATTTACGAGTCTGGTGGAGCTTGAAATTAAGCTTGGGAAATGAAGTCTGGTGGATTTTCGGCCAATTATGCGCGCACACATGCTATGTTGGCACATATGTGGGCCACATGGCCCGCATGCATAGCCAACCTATGGCACCCTCTAGGCACCCTCTAGACACCCTCAAGGCACAAGTACATTCTAAACTCAAACTCAAGAATTGGCACACCTTTTGATCCATATCATTTATATCATCTATTGCATTGGCACTATACAATATTGGCATACAAATCATTTGGCATGTCAAAAATATTTCGCAAAATCGCGTTTGGCATCACAGCACACTTGGCAAATCTCGATACCTATCAGGTAAATTTTGGCAAAAACTTGGCATACACTTGGCACCACTCAGTAAATCTCAGCATATTGTAAATCTTGGCAAAATTGGAACCACTTGGCACCAAGTAAAACCCATGACTTGCCAATATGAGCATAGACCGACACCCAATAAACTCACATGCCTTGTTGTTTACATTTAAAACCACAGATTATCAAAAATCCACTTTTTTAATGAAAATCATTTTTATGTAAATATGGCTTTATTCATTCAATCTAAAATATATGTATAACAAGCCCACGAGGGACCTCGCTACAGTTCGGACTCGATTTTGTTGTCGCGGTTCTTAATCTTGAACCAAAGAGTCCAAATCTGGCAAATCGTTTTTCAGAAAAAAAAAATTTTTGAAAGAAGTGCCAAATATGGACTGCTTTGCCAGATACAGAGTCGCCACCTCAAAATTTTTTTATGGGGGAATTTAGGAAACCCTGACTCGGTGCCAAAGACCACGTGTCCGTCATCACCAAAGTTGCCTCGGCTCAGGAGCTTGGGTACGATTGGGGAAGGTCAGCTATGAGCACCCCCTCTCGCTCGATCCGAAGATCGGCCTCTACTAACCATGATATCTTATTTTGAAAACATTATGCGTTCTTATTCCGGTTATTAGCCTAGATTTACTATGTTATGCATACAGCAAACAAGTATACACCAAATCGCCCAAATTAGAACAAAACATTTCATGTTTGTTTTGAAAATGGTTTGCTACTCGTAAGTAGGCTAAAATGCAGATTTTGCCACCTTCAAGTAGGCTTTAGAAAAGATGATTTTGCCACTATCTAGTGGGCTTTACATTCACAGTTTTAATGCATTACTCCAATTTAGGTAATTCAACCTCCATCCACAGGCATTCAAGCAGTTATATCACATAAGCAACTAGCCTCATGGTAATCATGCTGTCATGGCAACACTTACACGCATGCAAGGATGCTAAAGCAAAAGAACTTACAGAGTACTCCGAGCCAAAACAGAAACTAGTTAGTAATCATATGTATGATCCTGGTTCATGTTCGAAATGGCTAATGTAACACATGCAAGGGTGCAATCTGGACAGGCTCGGCTAATCTATAATGACATGTGAAATGTTACAACTAACACGTATTCCATCTGGAATTGAAATACAAATGCAGTTAGCATGATGTACCGAGCCCGGTGCATGTAAGACAAATGTATGGATGCACTCATGCATAGCATAAGGTATGCTAATTTAAGTATGCCCTAGTCTAACCATCATAAGCAGATAAATAAAAGGGAAGAAAGACGTGCGATTGGAAGACATACACACACCCACACACACTTATTACAATACGCCCTCACTCGGAGGGACATAAAGAATAATACAATTTAACTAACCTACAAGCTAATTAAATATTACAGAGCATTAAATTAATTAAGCAAATTAACTAATCTAAGAAAGCAGTAAACAGCGGCCTCGGAGAGAGGGCTCAATGCATGCGCGCTCAGTTCTACCCGGAAATCCACTGCTATGCTCAAGATGCCTCTGTTTTCCCTGCTCTGTTCCTCTGATGACTGCAAAAGTCTCAGGGTTGCTTCTCTGAATGCTGTGGAACACCACCGGCTAAAGGGAATGGTCATCGGCCGTGGATAATGGTCACCGGCCACAAATCTGATCCACCGGCCAAAAATGATGGCCGGTCGGCACTGAAGATGGCCGGGCGGCCAAATATTCCTGCAGAATCTGTGTTGACAGCAGCAGAGGACAATACTTGGCATGGCAATGCATTTCAAGCAATGTATGCACCAACCACACTCCTTATCATGTCTATGACTCAAAGGAGGATGGGCCTCGATTCTCGGACCACCAATAGTGCATTTCAATGCATGATGGCCCAAGAAACCAAGCATGCAACTTCAATTTCAAATGAAATGCAAACCAAATAAACACACAAGAAGGCCCAACCTCTATCATGCTCACTTCAAGAGGTCAAGCATGCATGCTCATGCAATGCAGTCCTAAGCATGTGAGCCTAAGTGTGCAACATGGAAATGCAAAGAAGCAAGCACGCAACAATGCAAAGGATGGTCTTACACCAATTTAGGCAGCCCTCAAATAGGCCTAAAACAGTGGCCAACATGCTCAAGAATGAAGGCAAAATGACATGCAAGCATGCATGCACACAAGGATCAACACTTAAGCATTAAGGAGCAACTCTCAAGCACACTTAAGAGGATGGAAATATGGACAAATGGCATGCATAATAAGCTCTGAATATGCATGAATTAGAGGTGCCAAACCAACTAATTACCACAAGCAATGCATGCTAGCATGATCAAAAGTCAAGGCAAGTTAAAGGGATATTGGACCACACTTAACAAAACAAAACATGGCATGAAAGGACTGACCAAAATTAGAGGTTTAGCAAGTTAAAACAAAGCTAAGAACACAATGACATGGTATCCTAGGGTCCTAAACATGATGGCATGCATGAAGGCCTAAACATGGAGTATGAGATGACAACTTTGCAAGGCATTAAAGGGACATCAAACGCAAGCATACAAGCACACCATGAGGTCTGAAATAACATGCCAAGTGGTTCCAAACCACCGAAACAAAGCAAGGATGGCATGCTAGAGGGGCCAAAGCTTAGGGCATACAAGAGGGGTTACATGGTAGCTATTCAAAGCAAAGCATGAATGACTCAAATGACCTAAAACAGTCCCTTAGCATATCAAATCATGCATATAAGCTTCACAAAGCTTGGCCAAAACACAAAAGCATGGTAGTCTAAATGCTATGCATGTATTGAGGCAAATCATGGCATTACAAGGCATGTATGCTGAACAAGCATGGTGTACCAAAACCAACTAAAAACATAGGCATATTATGACATAATAAGCATGAAAATCAACTAAGGCATGGCCAACACACACTTAAACTAGATGCTCCCTCAAGAGGCAAAAATGGCCCTTTTCAAGGACAACAAGGAGAGGGGGTGGTCCTCCCCTTTCTAGGACCTCAAGGCACCATCCTCACCTCTGAAATCCCTCAAGATTTCAGTGGTGAGGAGGCCCAAACTCAATGGCCCCGGAGCTCAACCAAAATGGCACAAAACAAAGGGCAAACAAGCCTTAAGAGCGGTCAAACAACACCAAAGCTTAAAACACCCTTAACAAACTATTTAGAGCAGACAAAAACAAGACTTTTATATGTTATACACTAAGCTCAAAAATAGGTGCAAGATAGGCTAAAAAGCTTTGCAAAAATAGGGTAAAAAGAGCAAGTTTGTTACCCTTGAAGACCTCCTTCACAAATGGTGGTCCAGCTGCCTTTCCAAGCTCAAAACCAGCTCCAAAACTTCAAAACAACCCTCAAGGGCCTCAACTCCCAAGAAAAGGTGTGATGGTGGGTGTTTGCGTGCAAAAATGGGACTAAGCACACACTAAACACAAGAAAGAGAGAGAGATAGAGATAGAGGATATATATAAACCCTAACCCTAAAGCTCAAGCTCTGAAAATGTTGTCAAAAAATGTCTAACCCTTTGCAAGAGAGAAGAGCCCCTCTTTTATAGAGCTTTAGTCTTGTAAGCTTACAAGACAAGCTTCCTAAGAGGGAGATCCCTCCATACACGTGTATGGAGGGGAGCCAAGTGCGTGCCAGCTGCACAAAAATATCTGCAAAAGTAGATGCACAGTAGCCAGCCGGCCAAACATGCAATTGACCAAAAAAAGATAGCCGGTCGGCCATCTATAGTGACGGTCGACCAAACATTTGGCCGGTGGCAACAAAACACAGTCGGTGGCCTCAAGCCATGGCCGGTGGAGTGTGGGGATGGCCCACAAGCCATTCCCTACCCCTCCAAGGCAAAGCACAAGTGTTTGGTGCAAAACCAGACACGGAACAGTCGAGTCGAGAGATCCTGAGGCAAGGCGCGTAGCCAAGACCTCCGGGAACTCAGGACGAACACAGAACTCGAAAGTCATAACAATGACGAGAGTGATTGTCAAAGCCCAGAGACGACCCATTTTTGACAAGGCCGAAGACTTAGACAAAGCATGCAAGACAATAAAGGTATGCACCCGAAGGCAAGGGCAAAATGCAAGACAATGCACAAAGCCGAACATAACTTATGATCATGCAAAGAAAGCTGTAACGAAGCATAACATGCGATAGTTTTAAGCTAGCATGCGCCAAACTACATTACAATGCAGAAAGGATGTAAGAGAATTATGCCATTCTCGATACGTCTCACTCGGAGGATACAATACTTGTCCGATTCGTCTGGTTGCACCAGCCTCAAATGAACCGTACATACAATATCGTGCCTGAAAGGAAAACAAACTTAATAGGTACAATATTGTTAGCAACATGCATGACAATGCAAAATGAATGCAAAATTTTATGCAATATATACAAAACTATGTATAATAATGCAAATGAA
Organism: Camellia granthamiana; assembly: GCA_036172215.1. Taxonomy (NCBI): domain Eukaryota; kingdom Viridiplantae; phylum Streptophyta; class Magnoliopsida; order Ericales; family Theaceae; genus Camellia; species Camellia granthamiana. The sequence continues at coordinate 105,253,458 of CM069910.1, forward strand.
AATGCAATGTAATTGAAACAATGCAAATGAAATGCAATGCAATTGAATCATGATCCAATCATGAGCGGTTCAAAACCACACAAATGTCAAATAGATTGATGGAAGTAACAAGTCCGTCTACCATAGAAAAGGTGCCGCAACCCTTAAAGCGCGTACACATGCAAAACTATGAGTGATGTAGACGGACACAAGAACAAGTATTGGGTGGAATGAAAAAAGTGGGCAAACAGCCCGCTAACGAAAGGACAATGATCCTAATGCTGGATGCGAAAATTACACTACAATGTAATATATACAGTGGATATGGCTCGTGGCCAGACCAAATTTTGCCTAGGAAAGGCATGTACACAAACAAGCTGCGTCTAACACAGAAAAGGTGCCGCCACCCTCAAACCAAGTTCATCAAGGAATAGGCGCGTACACATGCAGAACTGTGCTTCGACGTGAAAAGTATGGGCACATACCAGACCAAGCTCAACAAGGAAAGGTGCAAGCCATAGATGGATGTGATGCAATGAATGCATGCAAGCTACAATGCAATATTTACAATATGCAATGGAATGGATGGATACGATGGATAAGGCACGCAGGCCAAACCAAATCTTGCTTAGGAAAGGCATGTACACAAACGAGCCATGTCTAACACAGAAAAGGTGCCGCTACCTTCAAACCAAGTTCATCAAGGAATAGGCGCGTACACATGCAGAACTGTGCTTCAACGTGAAAAGTATGGGCACATACCAAACCAAGCTCAACAAGGAAAGGCGCGAGCCTTAGATGGAAGGGGTGATGCAGTGGATGCATGCAAGCCACAATGCAATATTTACAATATGCAATGGAATGGGTATTTACGATGGAAATGCATGACGTATGCATTATATACAATGATGAAATGCATGACATATGCACTGTTCACAACGAGATGCATGACATATGCGCTATTTACAATGGAATGCATGACATATGCATTATTTACAATGATGGGATGCATGTAAATGCAATATTTACAGTGGAATGCATGACATATGCAATATATACAATGAAATGCATGACACATGCATTATTTTTTTGTTTTTTGAAATGCATGCTGCATGGGGTGCGCGACAACACAAGTCGCTTGGAATGCATGACAATGCAACCAAGCGGGTTTAAGGTCTCACCAGACCGGGCGTGTTTACGGTCCCGCCGGACCAGGTAGAGTGCATAAGATAGTGCGATGCGCTAAACAGCGCGAATGATGCGATGCACAAGACAGTGCGATGCGCTAAACAGCGCGAATGATGCGATGCACAAGACAATGCGATGCGCTAAACAGCGCAAATGATTTGAAATGCGCATGGGGCGACTTTCGAATCTTGTAAAAGATAAAAGGATACGGAAAGGATACACCTTGCACGAATTCGAGTGCCACGCACAGAAGACACGGCCCGAGGTTAACACGTAGGCCGGTTAAGCTTCGAAAATGCCTTTTCTTGCACTTTCTTGAGCAATGAAGACTCCAAACCACTTATCTGACCCAAACAAGGTTGCAGAAGGCTCACCGGCCACATGGGGAGGCCACTGGCCATCCACCGGCCACTAAAAAACATAACCGGCCAAATATTTGGCCGGCCGGCCAAAAATTTAGCCGACCGGCCAAAAATGCCTGATTCGGGGCAGTTTTGACTTTTCACCTTGGGTCTTTTAAAATAGGGTTTCAAACCCTATTTTTCTCATTCCCTTCTAGCCAAAAATACTTCCCTCTCTCTCTAGAGCACTTTTCCCTCCTTCGTTTCTCCATTTTCTTGCGTTTCGCGCCCATTCCATCGTTCGATTCGCGAAGTTCATCGCGTTTCGAACACTTTCATCCGATCGAAACTTCGTTTCGGTGTAGTTTTTCGATTTCCGCCTCTTGGAGTTTGTTTCCCCCAAGTTTTCCTTGATTTTCCCACATTTTCCATATTCCAACTTTTCCGGCCATTTTTCACCCTCCCAGGGTTGACTTTTCGGTTGACCCTTCGTATTCTAGCCCGGTTTTCCCTCTTCCGGCTATTTTCTCATCACCTTTGTCATGGCGGATGACATTCCACAGGGCGGGACTCCCCTGAAGCACGAGATGGATCCCGGGGTCAAGCTTCTTCCCCTGAGCGTCCGTCTATTTGACCCGGCGACTTACCGGCCGGCGATCCATGTCTTGCCTCTGGACGGTCTTCGTCAGTTTCGGAGCTTCGACAGGGCGATGCCTCCAGAGCTTCTCCTGCGTGAGCCGACATCTCATTTGTCCTTCGGCGCTTCCGAGGTAACATTACTTCCTCTGTTTTATTTTCCGCAATGTAGAATGTAAAACTGCCATAGTTGATTCTGTTCTTTAATTGCTTAGCTCAGATACACTGATGTACTTCATACTGTAGTTGACTGTGAACACACTTGCGACTGAGATCTGTTCAAAACTGACACGTGCACACACACTGCACTGGCCCTGAACCATTCAAACACACGGCATAGTATACACTGTATTTCACTGCGAGCACCCCGGCACCCGATGTCTATTTGAATCTGAAAATATGCACACATGCTGTACTTGCACTGAACCACGCAAACATGCTGACACATCATGCGTTGTAGTTCACTGTAAGCACACCGGCACCCGGTATCTGTTTGAATCTGAAAACATGCACACATGCTATATTTGCCTCAATTCTGAATGCCTTTCAAAACTGGTATATTTAGCATTGCTTCGCAATTGTTTGCTTGAAAACAGGGAGATTCCCATACCGTCCGGGGGTATGGGAACATCGCCGCTCGAGATTGGTATGCAGAGCTAGCCGATGCGGTTCGCCACATCGTGCATTAGGCCGGCTTCGGCGCATTCTGCAGGGGACTATCCAGGTTTACCACGAGCAGGCCTCTCCTCGCTGCTCTAGCGGAGAGGTGGTGGGATACCACCGACTCGTTCCACCTTTCTGCACGGGAGATATGACGATGACTCCCTATGATGTCTCGATGCTCACAGGCATCGAGGTAGGAGGTGATCCGATCCCCTTCGATACCGATATGGACGAGCGGACTGCTGCTCAGATCTATCTGCTTGGTGAGGTGCCACCTCTCGCCCGTCCAGGCTTCGTTCATTATTCCTAGTTCGACGTCCAGTACAGGGTCCAGCCAGCTTTGACCAAGGAGGCTCCGATGACCCAAGAGGCGGTGGAGCGCTACGCCCGCGGCTTTCTGATGTTTCTGCTGGGGACGACTATTTTTGCCGACCGGGCGAATACCGTGCCCCTCTATTTGCTCAGCGCCTTAGTGTATGTCACAAAGATCTTTCGCTATGACTAGGGTGGCGCCGCTCTGGCTACACTTTACGGATACATGAGCTCGGCTTCCCGTGGCAGTGGACAGCTGCTCGGGGGCTACTGGCGTGCTTGGGAGGTACATTTCTGTTTCTGCTTTACTTTCCTGCTTTCTATTATCTGTACTTTGTACACTGCACACACTGCGGTCTGCTTCACACTGGCCATATACCGCACACATGGCACACATATACTCTGCTTTATACTGACTGTACACTGCTCACACTGTACACTCTGCATAATACACTGCCTACACAATACACTGCACGATACATGGCTCTGTTATTTCTGCTTTATTCTGTACTTCGCTTTATCTGATAAGCGTACTGGTATTTACTTTGCAGTTGTGGGTCTACGCCTACTTTCCCAGACTAGCCCCAGTGCCCGACGTGGAGACCCCTCTCGTCGTTCCATTCTCGTACCGCTTCGACGGGAGGTGCGTGCGGAGGCCTCGGGAGACGTTTAGCTTCTTCCGCCGCTATTTTGACACCATCACCCCCGCGGAGGTATGTTCAACTTTAGAGTCTATTTAAGCTTCGCATTGCAATGTATTTTCAATAACAGTAGATAACAAACTGTATTTCATTTTCAGATCACCTGGTAGCCTTGGGCTCCGCTGCCAGCGATGATTCGGGACCGATTTGCCGGTGTTGAGGAGACCTCGCGTTTTCGGATTCTGCTGGAGGGTCCGGTCTGTCGGGCTTGGTACCTAGGTGGGCGTTTTCTACGTCAGACCCTAGGGTTACCAGAGCAGATAGTCCCGGTTCACCCTCCTAAGGATATGAGGGAGACCGAGAGATTCACTGCCGAGCAGATGGCCGACTACACGATTGGCTGGGATACGATCCGCTTCAGAGGCATCGGTGACTACAGAGAGTACTTGCAGACGTATATCATGCGGCCTCTGAGCGGTGGTCGTCGGGTTGAGGGAGAGAGGCCCGTGGCGCCCGCAGCTAGGGCAGGAGCGGGGGCTGGAGCAGGAGCGTCGAAGAGAGCCCGGGTCCGCGGCAGCGGTGGAGCTCAGAGAGGGCGGGGGGCTGGCTGGCCCGCACTGCCCACGTCGCTGACATACAGAGGGCAGGGTGGGGCGACTTATCAGATCCCCTTCGCTCCTCCCCCAGCCGATCACGAGTTGGTCGGTTTCCATGACTTGCCTCCGGTATGTATTACTACGTTTTATGTCTTGCATAGTCATTTCATTTTAGTTTATTTGATATTCCGCAGAATACTGATGCATCTGATACTTTTGCAGGCTTGCTCCGAGTATACCCAGCAGTCTCTGGAGCTGAATGCCTCCATGATGGGGATGTTACAGTGGACTTTTGATCTCCTGGCCCTCTATAGTATTCCGGTATGTTCTTTAACCACAGTCTCAAACCACACATAACCTGCTTCACATAATCTGATGCACAACACAATACTCGACACCCTACTCTCACGACATTTGATACACTGTACGCATACATTGCATTCTGCACTGATAAACTGCTCACGGTATTCACACACTGTACTCATACACTGCATTCTGCACTGTTAAACTGCTCACAGCATTCACACACTGTACTCATACACTGTATTCTGCACTGTTAAACTGCTCACAGCATTCACACACTATACTCATACACTGCATTCTGCACTGATAAACTACTCACAGCATTCACACACTGTACTCATACACTGCATTCTGCACTGATAAACTGCTCACAGCATTCACACACTGTACTCATACATTGCATTCTGCACTGTTAAACTGCTCACGGCATACTGATGCATTTGCCTTTTATGCTTTTCAGCCTCTCTTCCAGATTCCCACCGTAGGCGGTGTTCCAGCCAGACCTCCTGTTCCTGCCAGAGGAGATGGAGAGGGCAGAGTATACCCCCGCACCAAGGCGGGGCGCACTCATGTCGGGAGTAGCTCTCGGGCGCCAATTCCAGACGACGATGATGAGGAGGAGTCCGAGGCAGAGGCAGAGTCATCGGAGGAGGAGACTGGGGATGGCTCGAACTCGAGCTCAGATGACAGTGCTGATGATGCTCCTGGACCTTCGTCCAGGAAGAGGACTAGGACAGACCGGTAGCCCTGGAGCCACTTGATATTTGATACAGATTTTTACTGTTTTTCTTCTTTTTTTTGTACTCTTCCCTTTTTGTTGGTAGCTAGAATACTTTGTACTGCCGTAGGCAGATTTTGTTTCCAAAACTCATGTACTTGAAAAGATGATGAAATGAAACAAACTTTTTGTCTGAAAAAGTGTTTACATTTGTATATCTTTACATTTCTTTGCATCACACCATATTACACCTCAATGTAAATGAAATTAATTTGCTGTCTGAAAATTGAACACTTGTATCACAATAATCAGATAACGAAACGGCTAACAGCAAAACAACCCAAGCAACCCACTGCTCAACCTGAACACACAGCCCTTACTCTACTGGGGATTAATTTGCATACAGCCCGTAACACAGCATTCGGTTCATTCTGCACACGGCAAATCCTGAACAAACAGCCTAATCTGACAAGACGGAATACGAAAGCAAAACCGACTGGAGTCGAAACACAGTCAAATGCCCCAAATTCTCCTCTTTCTTCTTTTGGTTCGCCTAAATGTAGAGAATGGCACAGCACTCTGAGCATAAGCGTTTGTTTTTTTTTTTTGAAATTAAAAAAAGGTTTTCAACAGGGGTACCGAGCCTACAACTGATCACAGCGGGAAAGACTAAAACGGAAGGTACACAACCTAAACACAACGAGACACGCTCGGAAAAGACTCAGAAAGTTGAGGTAAACAAGACAAAAGACACGACACACGGACATGTTACAAAAACAAGAGACCTCAAGTCGGAAGGAGCCAGTTCCTCTGGGTCTTATTTCCCACCCTTTCTCATTTGTGATTCTCACATCACTCGGCCTTCAGGCTCGGTTTTTCTCTCAAAACCCTTTTCTTACTTTTCTCTCAACTTACACCTCTCTATTCTTTAATCTCTCATTTTTTTTGGTCCCTCCCCAGGGTGATTGATAGATGAATAGGAAGTCGTGGGTTCATGCCCAACATTATTAGCTCACGGCTCTTTCTTCAGGCGATGTTTAGTCGATGTTCCGGATGGAGAATGGAGTATCTTGATTCATTCCGATTTGTGCTTCGCACTTGGCTTGATACCTTGTTGCTTGGAGGTTGTTGAGAGAGCTTTTAGCGCTTTACTAACAGCTTTAGCTGTGCCCTTTCTGGCGGGTATGTCGACGACGGGGAGAGACAGAACACCTAATTCAACTGTGCCCCTAGTTCATCATTTTGACCATTTTTTTGTTTTCTTCCTAAAACAGTTTTGACCAAAATGAGAGTCGGATTAACACACTTGTTCACTTTTTGATTCGAAAATCACGCAAGTCAGGCTGTAAGCACTGAAAATTTTCCTTTTTTTGGGTCCGAGAGAAATGGTCCGGTTTTGGAAAATGAAATAGTTTTCGAGAAAATAGTCAACCTCAGTAAAAAATTTCAGAAACTATTTTTGCAAATGGCCGGTGCTAAACGAGCACGGAACTTACCCTCGAGATGCGCAACCTCGGATCGGAGGCAATAGAAAATTGCCCCTGGCTTGGAAGGGGTGGATGGCAACGGAAAGTTGCCCCTTGTTTAAAAGGTGACTCGTGGCAACCCATGGCAACGGAACGTTGCCCCTTGTTTGGATGATGCCGCGGCATACTGAAAGCCAGTCCTCATTGGTGATGATTGCAAACGAACTCTCGGACACGGAGAAAACGAAGACGGCCAAAACCAATATATAGACACAGTCACTGTGACAGCGTTGGTGGCTGGACTTCAGGATGAAGTTGATTGCGTGGTTCCGGTTGTCACAACCGAACTATCGGATTCAGAGGAAGCAAAGGTGATCAAAACCATTACATGGACCGAGACGCTATGAAAGCGTTGGGGGCTGGACTTCAGGACGAAGTTGCCTACATATCCCAAACATGGGAATCAAGCCTTACGTAGTTCCAGTTAAGGTACACTCGGGTATTTTAACCTTCACTTTTTAGGCTCTAACTTTTGCCAAGGTGTCCGATGCGGGTTTTCAACCTTGCGAGCTTTGCTTTTCTTTTCTTTTCTTTTTCTTCTTTTTTCTCTTTTTTATTTCTTTTTGCTTGCTTTTTTTCTTTTTCTTTCGTATGTTTCTCTTTTTTTTTTCTTTTCTTTTGTATATATTTTTCCTTGCTCTAACTTTTGCCTGGGTCGCCCTTCCGGGTTTTCGGCCCAGCGAGCCTCTCAAAGGGGAAAAGCGTAACAAGTCCATGCCAAATGGTTTTGAGATTGAAGCCCTCTATATCCAGGAGAGTGGCTGTTGTATTGATTTGCAGAAGGGTCCATCACGGTTGCTTCATGAGCTCCTTGCGGTGAGATCTGATCCCCTTGATCTGATTTTAGTGCCTCTTGTTCGAGGGCTGCTTCAAATCTGGCCACACAGGCCTTACATGGCGGTTGACCGTCAAACAGTCCGAACTGTGGTCAAGGCTTGAAAACAACTGATTGAATCTTGAGGCTGAGAGCGATCCTAGGCTGCACAATCTCAAGAGCGATTCCACACAGGTCTTCGCAAGACCGCACAAAACATTTTGTTTTTGAAAGTTTTTAAGAAAGCGACAAATCACTCGCGCTAAAGATAGTGTGGAACCAGTCTGGGTCAAGCCAGGGTCCTTCTCAGTACTCACGCTAACAAGCATGATTTTATTAAAAAAAAGCTTAGCACGCCTCTCTTTCTCTCAAATTGATCAAAGCTTTACAAAACCGGAGGAATTCCTTCATCTTCGTTTTCATCACCACAGTGCTCAAAAAGGTTTTAGAAAAACTTAGGTCATTACAATGATTTTCAGGGCGCAAAAAGAGTAGGTGGAATGCACTGCCGTTTCATTCCAATCCTCTGGCACAACCAACCCAAAATAGTAATAAGCATGGAAACATGATAGCCGCAGCTGTTTCATTCAGATTTCCTGGTTGCAGCTGGCTCCACAGCAGAGACAGACTCAAAAAGAAATCAAAAGGAGTAATTACAAGACAAAACGATGTTCGAGGCAACAACCCCGGAATCACCTGGTATTCTATACAAAGGGGACTGACTCGCTACAACAGGACAGATCCTTAAGCAAAAAGGACTGACTCACGACAATGAGACAGACTCAAAACAAAACAAAAGACTGACTCGACACCCAAGCCAGAATTTACAAAACTAGCAATCGCAGATGTTCAAAAATGCGTGCCAGACGCCATATCCAAAAATACACCAAGCGCCGCCCGCAAGTGGTTCACTTCCTGATTACATACTCGCAGTATCAGTATCCTCGAAGTCCAATAACTGGGTAGTAACGGACTTGGCTGAGGTGGGCGGTAGGATAACCTCGTTGTCGATCAAATCTTGCACCTCATGACGGAGGCGGAAACAATTATCGGTAGCGTGACCTGTCTGCTGGTGGTACGCACAGTACAAGGCAGCATCATGCATAGTAGGGAGATTCTTTGGGAGAGGCCGAGGCTCCAAGGGTTTAAGATGCCCCCTTTCGGCAAGGATATGAAGTGCCTTGGACAATGGCATATAGAGAGCGTGAAAGACCCTGCGCCCTCGGGGCAGATACTTTGAAGGTTGAGTATTCTTGCTAGACGCACTAGCGAAAGGGTCAGCAGGCGCCACCTTGGCTTTCTAATCTTTCCCAGGTGCAAGGTTGGGAACGGAAGGAATTGTTTTGGCATGACGGGGCCTATCCTGATTTTCCGATTGGCTGGTACTGCCTTCAGTTGGAGCGGGGAAAACATCATCCACAATCTTGGCCACAACCGCGAATACCTGTTGCTTACTCATCCCCCCGGCTTTCAAAGCCTCGACTGCCCACAGCAGTTGTTCAATGGGATCGGCATCTGCCTTCACTTTGTCTTTACCTCTGGCCTCAGCCCGATCGAGGGTTTGGGTTGATGTTGGCATGTCATTGTTATAGTTGGGGGCCATCTCCGGTTGGCTAAGCTCGATCACAATCCGTCCCAACAGCAGGGGCTCCTGGGGTACAAAACTCCCAGCATATGGTGCGGCTGGTGGTGAAGCTGACATTCCGTAGACGAGATCCGCCACGGACCTCTGGAGATCACCTATCATCCCCATCAACTCGAATATGGTGGGCTCGCGAGCCTGGTACAACTGGGGGGTCCAGATCGGGTGCGCAACAGGCGATCTGGGTGGATGCAGTACATCAACATTGGTCTCACTTTGCAGAGTGATTTCTTGATCTAATGTGGCTGTCATAACCACAATCTCTTCCGAATTCTGCATCATCATAAATCTCGCCTCGGCAAGGGGGAACACTGGCTATTCTGTATCAACTCTCTGAACTGAAAGGAAAAACAAGCAGCATTTCAGCCCAAACGGATCAAACGCAGGTGTAGCCGAACAACTATACTCTACTACTGATCACTATTCCCCAAAATCACTGCCTCAAAATACTGAATCGGATACCCACAGGTATAACTGATTCTCACAAATACTGGTACTAGTGCCGTCAGGCCTGATACTCAAACTTGCAAACTGATATGCGCGTTCCTGTAGAGATACACTCCAAAAGCACATAGCAAGTTAAGAGAACCAAAACACCCCTATGTTGGGGCAGGGTTTCCCTGTCCTATTTTGTCAGGAGCTGGGGTTTCACTATGCACGCAGCGGTTTCAAACAACCTATATCGGGTAAGCAACCTGTCCTAGTTTGGAATGGTCACTATGGATTTCGATATGCACTAGGTCGAATGGTCGAAAAGGGTGCCCCGGTAAAATCGGGGTTTGTGTTCCCATGCTAGCAGAGCCCGCAACTGGTCAGCCTTATGGCATGCTTTGACAAAGTCAAGCCTCCGGCAAAACGCTCAGGAATAGCAGATGGCCAACACGGTGTCCTAGGCGCACCAATGCACATGCAATGCAAAGAGACACATAAGCGAAATCAAAATAAGATATCACGAGTTCGAGTCAAGCTCTCTAAGTCCCCAGCAAAGTCGCCAGAAACTGTAACAAGCCCACAAGGGACCTCGCTACAGTTCGGACTCGATTTTGTTGTCGCGGTTCTTAATCTTGAACCAAAGAGTCCAAATCCGACAAATCGTTTTTCAGAAAAAAAAAAAAATTTCAAAGAAGTGCCAAACATGGACTGCTTTGCCAGATACAGAGTCGCCACCTAAATATTTTTTTATGGGGGAATTTAGGAAACCCTGACTCGGTGCCAAAGACCACATGTCCGTCATCACCAAAGTTGCCTCAGCTCGGGAGCTTGGGTACGATTGGGGAAGGTCAGCTATGAGCACCCCCTCTCGCCCGATCCGAAGATCGGCCTCTACTAACCATGATATCTTATTTTGAAAACATTATGCGTTCTTATTCTGGTTATTAGCCTAGATTTACTATGTTATGCATACAGCAAACAAGTATAGACCAAATCGCCCAAATTGGAACAAAACATTTCATGTTTGTTTTGAAAATGGTTTGCTACTCGTAAGTAGGCTAAAATGCAGATTTTGCCACCTTCAAGTAGGCTTTAGAAAAGATGATTTTGCCACTATCTAGTGGGCTTTACATTCACAGTTTTAATGCATTACTCCAATTTCGGTAATTCAACCTCCATCCACAGGCATTCAAGCAGTTATATCACATAAGCAACTAGCCTCATGGTAATCATGCTGTCATGGCAACACTCACACGCATGCAAGGATGCTAAAGCAAAAGAACTTACAGAGTACTCCGAGCCAAAATAGAAACTAGTGAGTAATTATATGCATGATCCTAGTTCATGTTCAAAATGGCTAATGTAACACATGCAAGGGTGCAATCTGGACAGGCTCGGCTAATCTATAATGACATGTGAAATGTTACAACTAACACGTATTCCATCTGGAATTGAAATACAAATGCAGTTAGCATGATGTACCGAGCCCGGTGCATGTAAGACAAATGTATGGATGCACTCATGCATAGCATAAGGTATGCTAATTTAAGTATGCCCTAGTCTAACCATCATAAGCGGATAAATAAAAGGGAAGAAAGACGTGGGATTGGAAGACATACACACACCCACACACACTTATTACAATACGCCCTCACTCGGAGGGACCGAAAAAATAATACAATTTAACTAACCTACAAGCTAATTAAATATTACAGAGCATTAAATTAATTAAGCAAATTAATTAATCTAAGAAAGCAGTAAACAGCGGCCTCGGGGAGAGGGCTCAATGCATGCGCACTCGGTTCTGCCCGGAAATCCACTGCTATGCTCAAGATGCCTCTGTTTTCCCTGCTCTGTTCCTCTGATGACTGCAAAAGTCTCAGGGTTGCTTCTCTGAATGCTGTGGAACACCACCAGCTAAAGGGAATGGTCATCGGCCGTGGATAATGGTCACCGGCCACAAATCTGATCCACCGGCCAAAAATAATGGCCGGTCGGCACTGAAGATGGCCGGCCGGCCAAATATTCCAGCAGAATCTGTGTTGACAGCAGCAGAGGACAATACTTGGCATGGCAATGCATTTCAAGCAATGTATGCACCAACCACACTCCTTATCATGTCTATGACTCAAAGGAGGATGGGCCTCGATTCTCGGACCACCAATAGTGCATTTCAATGCATGATGGCCCAAGAAACCAAGCATGCAACTTCAATTTCAAATGAAATGCAAACCAAATAAACACACAAGAAGGCCCAACCTCTATCATGCTCACTTCAAGAGGTCAAGCATGCATGCTCATGCAATGCAGTCCTAAGCATGTGAGCCTAAGTGTGCAACATGGAAATGCAAAGAAGCAAGCACGCAACAATGCAAAGGATGGTCTTACACCAATTTAGGCAGCCCTCAAATAGGCCTAAAACAGTGGCCAACATGCTCAAGAATGAAGGCAAAATGACATGCAAGCATGCATGCACACAAGGATCAACACTTAAGCATTAACGAGCAACTCTTAAGCACACTTAAGAGGATGCAAACATGGACAAATGGCATGCATAATAAGCTCTGAATATGCATGAATTAGAGGTGCCAAACCAACTAATTACCACAAGCAATGCATGCTAGCATGATCAAAACTCAAGGCAAGTTAAAGGGGTATTGGACCACACTTAAGAAAACCAAACATGGCATGAAAGGACTGACCAAAATCAGAGGTTTAGCAAGTTAAAACAAAGCTAAGAACATAATGACATGGTATCCTAGGGGCCTAAACATGATGGCATGCATGAAGGCCTAAACATGGAGCATGAGATGACAACTTTGCAAGGCATTAAAGGGACATCAAACGCAAGCATACAAGCACACCATGAGGTCTGAAATAACATGCCAAGTGGTTCCAAACCACTGAAACAAAGCAAGGATGGCATGCTAGAGGGGCCAAAGCTTAGGGCATACAAGAGGGGTTACATGGTAGCTATTCAAAGCAAAGCATGAATGACTCAAATGATCTAAAATAGTCCCTTAGCATATCAAATCATGCATATAAGCTTCACAAAGCTTGGCCAAAACACAAAAGCATGGTAGTCTAAATGCTATGCATGTATTGAGGCAAATCATGGCATTACAAGGCATGTATGCTGAACAACCATGGTGTACCAAAACCAACTAAAAACATAGGCATATTATGACATAATAACCATGAAAATCAACTAAGGCATGGCCAACACACACTTAAACTAGATGCTCCCTCAAGAGGCAAAAATGGCCCTTTTCAAGGACAACAAGGAGAGGGGGTGGCCCTCCCCTTTCTAGGACCTCAAGGCACCATCCTCACCTCTGAAATCCCTCAAGATTTCAGTGGTGAGGAGGCCCAAACTCAATGGTCCCGGAGCTCAACCAAAATGGCACAAAACAAAGGCCAAACAAGCCTTAAGAGGGGTCAAACAACCCCAAAGCTTAAAACACCCTTAACAAACTATTTAGAGCAGACAAAAACAAGACTTTTATATGTTATATACTAAGCTCAAAAATAGGTGCAAGATAGGCTAAAAAGCTTTGCAAAAATAGGGTAAAAAGAGCAAGTTTGTTACCCTTGAAGACCTCCTTCACAAATGGTGGTCCAGCTGCCTTTCCAAGCTCAAAACCAGCTCCAAAACTTCAAAACAACCCTCAAGGGCCTCAGCTCCCAAGAAAAGGTGTGATGGTGGGTGTTTGTGTACAAAAATGGGACTAAGCACACACTAAACACAAGAAAGAGAGAGAGATAGAGATAGAGGATATATATAAACCCTAACCCTAAAGCTCAAGCTCTGAAAATGTTGTCTAAAAATGTCTAACCCTTTGCAAGAGAGAAGAGCCCCTCTTTTATAGAGCTTTAGTCTTGTAAGCTTACAAGACAAGCTTCCTAAGAGGGAGATCCCTCCATAGTGTATGGAGGGGAGCCAAGTGCGTGCCAGCTGCACAAAAATATCTGCAAAAGCAAATGCATAGTAGCCGGCCGGCCAAACATGCAATTGACCAAAAAAAGATAGCCGGCCGGCCATCTATAGTGCCGGCCGACCAAACATTTGGCCGGTGGCAACAAAACACAGTTGGTGGCCTCAAGCCATGGCCGGTGGAGTGTGGGGATGGCCCACAAGCCATTCCCTACCCCTCCAAGGCAAAGCACAAGTGTTTGGTGCAAAACCAGACACGGAACAGTCGAGTCGAGAGATCCTGAGGCAAGGCGCGTAGCCAAGACCTCCGGGAACTCAGGACGAACACAGACATGGATGATCACCAAGTGTTCAGGCAGTGACGTCCAAGTCTTGAGGACGGTCAAAAATGGGGTATCTACAATATGATATTCACTTTTTTCAAATTATTTAGTTTTAGGTTTTAGGTCTAACAATGAATTTACGTGAGCAATTAACCACTAAAATCATAAAATAGAGAGTGAGTAGAGTCCAATCTTCAGATTAAGCCAAAGGGGGTGCTTTCATGTAAATGGCCTTTGCTTTTGTACATAAGCTCCTAAACCTGAAATTTTCTTGGTTATGACGGACTAGGCCTTAATTTAGTTTTTATTGTTAAAGGTTTCTTAATTCCACTTTAAAAATTAAGTGGCAATTCTTTGTTGGTCAAAGCAAGTCGGTGTGGGATGCATGCCTTAGACTCCAAAAAGGCATGGCGCCCACATATACGTAGGCAGCTTCATCTGAAAGTTTGGCCCAACCATATTCAACTAGATTGTCCTATCCATATTTAATCAATTTGTTTCCATCTTTAATTTGATTGTCCTAAGCCTCTACAAAGGCCAGTTGCAAAATGGTTCAGTAGAAGAGCAATGGTGAAAAGTGAGTGCAATGTGTCATGTTCTAGTTTTTCGATTCGAAGTTGTGCATCTTAAGAATTGATTTCATGTTTGTCACGTAATGACCATTTATGAAAACCTATTTTGATGATTTTTTTAATAAAGTTAGTTGCTTTTCTCGCATTACTTGTTGCAAAACCCCAAGCTGTTTTTGAACCAAAAAGTGATCTTTTTTAATACTCACAACTTTAGTTTTATGATTTCAAAATAGATAGAGGAACTGGTGCGCTAATCTGACTCTTATGTTAATAAAAAATATATATATATTTTTACATCAGAAAACTAAAAAAGAAAATATCAAAGCAATGAAATAGAGGCATAGTCGAGTCAAGTAGAATTCCTCTGTCACTTCCCCACTCTCTTGGAAGTCTCTGCCACCAAGGATGCACTAACATGTGCCTCTTCATCAAGCAAACGCAACCAATCACCAAAAAGGGCATGCCTAAAGCTATTGTAGGAGCCAAAAGCTCTCTCATCCTTCAAGCAGTCACATATCGAGAGAGGTGTGAAGCTCAGAATGGAAATGAAGCCTCGTACTCAACAACATCAACAGGGCAAGTCTAATCATGTCCAAACTATCGTCAGAATCTAAAGGAAAAGTAGAAAGTGCAATGAGTCAAGCCAATCAACTGCATACCCGACTGGCGGAACATGCTATAAATTATCTGGGGAAAGTCAAACCAGGTGCACCAGCAAGCAATGTCACTCGTAGATCTGCTACACATCCAATCACACCGTAGCCCTTCTAAGGGGAAGCTCACCAGCTAAGAGTGGAAAGAATAAGACCTAGCTGAATAGTCGGTGCAAGGGCTCACTACCTTCAACTTATCTATCAACCATATCTAGGAAGAGATTAAAGAAAAGAGAGATTAACAAATAGAGAGATGTGCATTACGAGAAAAAAGTGAGAAAAAAGGGTTATTGAGAGAAAATAGAGTGTTGAGTGCCAGAGTCATGCAAGAATTACATAGTGAGAAAAGGTTGGGAAACAGTACCTGAAGGAGTAGTGGACTCCTCGCAAATTGGGTGGTCTCACGCCGACGAAATGCATCCAAGCCCATCAAGGTCTCGGCCAACACCAAGCCTATACAGCTCTTACCCTCTCTAATGCATTGAGTTACCTCAACCAATCTGATGCTAACTCTACCATTGCCAGATGCAAGCAGGTAGTGTGCAAGAAGGCACAAACAAAGGGTGTGTTGGCGATGCCTCTACCAAATGAAGTCACATCTGTCTCCAATGCTCAAGAACTGACAAATCAAACCGGGAATGTCCAACTCCCCATCATGAGCTAAGGTACAAGCCTCGCTCAAGGAAATTCCATACATCCAAGCCGAAGGCTTTGGCATGACCAAAGAGAAGCTGGGAAAGAATTACCTCATCTCGAGAAAATCCCATCAAAGCCTGGAATTACTTGATGGTTGGACATAGCTCTTGCATCCTAAAAAAGAATACATGAATAATCGGGTCCCAACAACGCACTGCGGCATGAAGGATGAGAAGTATAGAGATGTATGGCTCAACTAGAAAAGGGCATTCAACCTGAAGCTGGAAAAATTGACTCTATCCGTGCCATCCAAGGTGGTCATCCAGTCTTCAAGCCTAGAAGTAAAATGTGTTTTCATTTTTAAGAGAAAAACAAGAAAAAAAAAATGTTGTTCTAGTTTGAAAATCACAAAAGAATGCATTTTGAAGTGGATAAGGACCAAAAAGTGCATAGCAACTGTCTACAGCTGTACCAACTAGAAGTTTCCACCAGTAGACCTGTTTTTACCTAGTCGTAAAGATATTTTACCTGACCAGCCAGGAATTTGTCCAGCCCTCCAAAAAAAAGTGTGGCAGCAATAGAAGCACAATGGGTTGTCTCTTGGTTTTGTTTTAAGTCATCTTAAGTCCTTTTTCATTCTTACTAATGTTTTTAGGTGTCATTAGATTGTTTTGGTTGTGTTTTGCTTTTATCGAGTTGTATTTTGCATTTTGGTTAGTTATAAGCTCTATGTCTATCTCAAAACTATTCATGATGCAACCATTTCCAGTTTTCATCTCAAATAAAATCTTTTTGTACACAAGTACGGTGCCATCCATGCAATCATGTACAAAATAAACCTTTTTCTTTTCATATTTCACAGTGGGTCATACTTTGATCAGGTTTTTACAAAAATTTTCAACAAACAAAAAAACAACTTGGACGTTGTACAAGATTTCTTTGTTACTTCATTTTCCTAAGCAAAAAGAAAGGAAGTTATAGCAAAAGGAAAACCTTTTTTTTTTTAAGAATGTCAGACTAAGTTGCAACTGCAACTAGCGAATGGTTCAAGTAAAAACTAGATCCATCATCAGGCCTATCATCACCACTATCATCACTATTTTCAACACCACTGTCAACACCATTGACAAACTGAGGACCTTCATCGTCATCCTTATCACTACTAACGATAATCACCTCAAGAGTAGAAGGCTGGAGGATCACCATACCCGGCAAGTAAAAGTCATCATTTAGAAAAATAGAAAATGTGGATGTCATGGAAATTCAAAGATATTTTGAAATGGTGAAAAAGAACCTCATTTGGAACATTTGGGAAGTTTGAATCCATGGGACCTAATTTGCACCCGTGTCGTTGATCATGACCATGACCAAGTCCTTGTCCTGGTCCATGCCCATGTCTATGTCCTTGCTCCGAGCATGCCCTTGTCCACATTCTCTGCTCCAACTACCACCATGAACTCCACTATGACCTCTATCGTGAACATTGGCAAAGGCAGTCTCCCAAGGCATATAATGGAAGAGAATAAGAAACAGTACACTATTAGCCTCATCATCAGACGTACTATACCTTGCTTTGAGGGTATCTGGCTCGTCAAATCCTATAGAAGATCTGGAAAAAGGGAAAAAAAAACCCTTTCTCATCCACTGCAAAGGGATAAAAATGGCCTGAGAAGCATCGATAAGATTTTCGAGCAAAGAAATGAGGAAATCGGATGGTTTCACACCTTTTATCAGCTTTTGAAATGTGAAATGTTGAACCTATCCCCGTCATAGCTGCTTTTGAGCAGCCAAACAAAGAAGAGACAACTGACCAAATTTTGTTTGGCCAACCATCTTGTTTATGGCCATATGCATGATTTGTATGGGCCAACTATTTTTGTACGGGTGAAGCCAAAGTTTGTACTAGTAGCTTAGAAAGTTGTCCGACCAATGAGAAAAATGCATATTCAAATCAAACTCAATTTCAAAAGCTCGGAAACATCTTTGTCACTAGTCTCGCTATCCTCCAAAACATGATCTGCTTCAATCTCAGACTCAACAACTATCGACAGAGTTTGGAAAATAGTGTGTTTCCTCCCATTGAGGTGCTTCCCCATAAGCCCCACTTCCTGAGATGTTTTTCATAAAACATTGCTTCTCGAAATAAGATGGCTCCATTTGCCGAATTCTAAAACATTGAGGCGTTTCACCATATGCACTTCTTCCTGAGATGTTTTTCTTGACACATTACTTCTCGGAGCAAGGCGGCACCATAAATTAAGTTCCAAAACCTTTTTCAAAATTTGATGTTTGGAAGAATATCACGCTCTTTATAGAATAAGGCAGCCCTATGCGTCATTTGTAGAACTATGAGATGCTTTCCGAAGTATCGCTTCCTGTGATGTTTGAAGAATGTCACTTGGAAACTCATGAGATGTTTGAAAAACATCGCTTCCTTAGGTATTCAAAGAACATCGCTTCCTGTAGACATTGTTTGTACACCAATCTCCAAAAACTTGTGAGACATTTTAAGAATGTCACTTCAGTAAGGATAAGACAACCCCATACATCAATATTCCAAGCCCTCAAAGAGCTATCCATAGCGCTTCATCCCGAGATGCTTGAAAAGCATTGCATCCCAGAGCTAAGTGGCCCCGTATGCTGAGCTCCAAACTTGTGAGGTGCATCTATCGCACCACTTTTGTGCATCTATTGCACTACTTGTTACATCTATTGCATTGCATACCACACTTTCTCTTGTTGCTTTCACCCTTTGCGCGTGAAACGCGTTTATAGCTTCAGCATTTTCGCATGAAATACATTTAAACTTGCATTCACCCTTCTTGTGTAAAATGCGTTTAGGTTTGTTGACTACACCTTTTTTCTCCATTCATATGAAATGTGTTTGGATTGCATCCCTAGTTTTGCCTTTGTTGACTGATAGGTCAGGATTGGAGTTCCCTATTATAGTGACTGTCGGTCGCATGTAAGTTTCTGGTTGCATACTCCCCCTCCCATATATATCACTCGTGTGGTAACACGTTTGAGCACTCTTTTCTCCACTCGCATGAAATGTGTTTGGATTGCACCCCTATGTTTGCTTTTGTTGATTGGTAGGTCAGGTTTGGAGTTCCTTGTTACTGTGATTGTCGATCACATGCAAATTTTTAGAGTATGTTTCCATCGACCATCTTGAATTGTAGAAAACACTGATAGATCACCCTTATTCATTCGTTTGAAACTCGTTTGTATGTGACGCACCATTCTTTATCATTCATGTGAAACACATTTGTATGCGATACACTCCCCTTCTTTTTCATTCGTGTGAAACACGTTTGTATGCGATGCATGTCTGGATCATTTGTTTTGTATTTGTTCACCACCTTGATGTGTGGAAACATAAAAAGGTTGCATTCTTCATATATGCATCTATTTTTAGCATGATCCGTATCATTTGCATGCGGCTTGCCTCGCATTTTGTCCTATTCACATCTTTATCATCATTTCATCACATCTCACTGCATAATATTGATTTTCAAACTATTTTTCAAAATTCGGCAGTGTGATGCATGTAAGTCCAGCTTTCAAAATTTGGTGGTGTGGTACACGTAAGTCCAACTTTCAAAATCCTGTAGTATGGTATATGTAAGCCCAACTTTCAAACAACCAGCTGTGAGAAGCGTGTAAGTCCAACTTTCAATTGTGTTTCAATCATATTGCCCCTAAACTACGCTGGTTTGATTACTTGCAAAGAGATATGTAAGCAACCCTCTCGTCCAATCAACTATATATGCATTTTGTTTTGTTTACCCATGTCTTACGACCTCGTTCGAAGGGTTGTCTTCGAGCTTTGACATTCACCCACGCCATGAAATGATGTATAAAGCTCTATCAAAGTGGGGCAACTATACACATCCCATTTTGACCGGCCCTAAGACTTGGGCGCCATTCTCAAAGCACCCGATGATGAAGGCCCAGAATGCGTAATACCTTTGATTTCTTCAGCGGAAAGTCCTAGTTTGAAGTGTATCCAAATCTTTCACCCATTTTGGCCAAACATTCATTTTAGATCTTTAAAACAATTTTTTTAAATGTTTTTAGGCGTGCGTAAATCTAATCATTTTCATGATACACGAGCTCATCTTTTCGATCAAAATGTCAAGACTTTCGGTAATCAATCAAAGACAAAGTGGGAATGAATGAAAATGAGGAGAATCATCTTGAAAAACTTGTTTTTCTCTTCATTCTTGACCTAGCCACAAAATCTAGTCAGCCGTACAACTTTTATGAATTGCTGACCATAAAAAAGATGGCCTGTAATGCCCTAAAAATATAGACAACAGGTACCCTCATCATACTTAACAGATATACGGAAGCTTACTAATAATAAATCTCCCAATCATCCAATAACTAAAGCATTTCCAAGAACAATCTTTCATTCATTGATTTCACTAAGATATTATAGAAGATGTCACATGCATTAATACATTCATTTACCTCAGATTATGAATCTATAACATGTGATAGATATAAAAATGAAGAGAAATAAAGATGAGTTCATGCTTTAATGGCTACACATTTCCAAGAAAATGCTGAGTTACAACAAAAGTGGGCCATGCCCAATACAAATAAAAGCCCTAGGCTTGTACAAAAGATATTTACAAAACAAAAATAAACGAACCTTCAACTCCATGATCCTTCCAAGCTAGTTCCTTGGCAGATGCATACCATTAGCACATGAAAGTTGATTTCCATATAGGATGAGTTAATGGCCAGTAGAGATAAATTTAATGTTCTATATGATGCTTAACAAAGCCATATGGTGAATGCATATGAATGTCGTTTACCAAAAATAATATACATTTTCTCTTTCCATAATGAAATTCCAAGTTTATAATTCAATTGGTAAACCATTACTTCCAAAATAAAAAATAGGACAGTGGATACACACACTAGGAATCTCCAGGTACGTGTCTGCTAATAGGCTATACAAGCACTACCAAAGCCATTTTACGAAGGGCACACAGGCCAACATAATAGTAACCACAACTACTCCCCCTAACCAGATTTACGACGATATTCACTCATTTTTCTCAAAATGATACATTTTCAATCAAAATGCAATGCATGAGTGAATGGTTTCAATTAACCTAGTTCTCATGCAATTTCTACAACAATCAATTATATCCTCCATCGACAGCCAAAATAGATATCTCACAACTACACCCCCTAACCAGCTTAAGGGTGCTTAAAGTTAGGATTGCTAGCCAAAGAACACTTTCTACACTTGAGGTAATCTCTTGAAACTTTCTCATCACTTTCTTTTCCATTTTCTTTTCTTTTCTCTCTTGTCAAACACTCTAAAATTCTAAATTTAATTATCTAATATGTGATTGGGCTTTGTGGATAGTGGAGGGGAGTAGCCACCCCTCTATAGGATTGATTGAGTTGCTTGAGTTCTAAATTTCCTCACATTTTCTCTCTTATTTTCTTACCTTTCAAACACTCTATTTTCTGATTTTCTTTGATAATTTAGATTAGTGTTGGACTTTTATAGAGGGTTTTAGTCCTAACCTATAGCTTGTTTTGATAATTGTTGTGTTTGTTTTCATTTTCTTTCATTTTCCATCACTTTCTCAACAATTTTCTCATCCTCCAAACAACTTTAATTACCATAATTCAATCCATGTTCACATTTTAATGAACATTTGGGTTGTCTTGTGAAATTAATTTGCTGATCTATAGATGTAAATTGGTGATTAAAGATTTATAGATTCTATTTTCTTTCACTTTTTCTTACTTTCTCTCATGTTCTCTCTAGTTTCTTGGAAGCCAAACATGGTTTCCACCTAATTTATGATCTACTCTCTCCATCTACTTTTAACATTCCATGAGAGATGATGTAGATTCATATTTACTTCTATGATTTGCTTCTTGTTTAGTTTCCATTTTCATGTTTGTTTCTTCCATGATCATCATTGATTTTCCATATCTTTTACAATCAAAGAAGCCTATCATCTCATCCCCTTTTCCAAGGTGAGTATGGTAGTTATCATTTCAGTTCCTCTCATTACTTTTCTTCCATGATCATCATATGATTTTCTGTATCCATTGGTGATTAAGGAAGACCATCATTTCATCTTTTCCATGGTCAGAATGATGGATCTAATTTATTTTCACTCCTTGTTCTCTCCATTACTTGATTGCTTATGTGATCATCATGTAGTATTTGGTAGTGTTTTGTAGCTTCTCTTGTGTTTTCTTTGTGAGTATAGTTGAATCATCCATGATTAGCTTCTATTTTGGTTAGTGGTTACTTTCATTATTTTTGATTGAGTAGTTTATCTTGTTTATAGCTTTGATGCATGTCTTTCTTATCTCTTTCTTCTCTATCCCTTTTGTTTAGCTTGTTCCCTATTTTCTTTATCATACTCCATGTTTTGCATCCATTTTTCATGCATAAGACTTGGCTCATTTTATCTCTCATTTCTTTACTTCTTATGTGATTATGTATGCTACCCCATGCCTTGAAATGGTTCATATATCATATGGTAAGTAACCAAGTCTTTAGTTGCATTTATTTATTTATTTATTTTGTGGTATTGCATTAGTTTCTTTACATCTAGGATCATGCATATTTTCTAAAGCTTTTTGCTTGGCTTCGTGTAGAGGAGTATTGGGTGAGCTTCTTTCATCTTTGCATCCCAATTGTCTGTGTGTTTTCTTACTATATTTAGCATTCTTACCATGCATTTATTTGCTTACTTGATATATCTCTTTGGATGCCGGCGGATGGAGATTATTTCGCCTAAGTTGCGGTGATATTGATTTCCATGCATGTAGACTCACCTTTTCTTTGAGTTGCACTTTTCAAACTCTTTTTCAAAATGCATGAAATCAAAGCATTCCAAAGTCAGTGATATAGTTTATACTTGTTTTCTTTACATAGTAATTTTAACATTAATAATCGGAACATGAGCATATTATGATAATGAATCTCATATCTAGAATTAATAAAGGTCGATCTTTGATCGGGTGAGCGGGGGTGCTCAATTCATAACCTTGCCCCCTCATACATAAGTTCCCGAGCCAAGACACTTTAGTTACAATGAACAGTGGCCTTTGGCATGAGTCATGGGTTTTCTAGTTTTCTCAAAAGATTAGGCGACGACTCTAAGTCGGGTAACGTAGTCCATTTTTGGCATTTCTCGTGATTAGTGAATTTTCTACGAATTTGTCAGATTTAGGCTCTCATTCTGTTTCACATTGCACTCGTGGAACCGAACCAAGGGTTCTAACTGTCTGACCCACTCGGACCCACTGTCCGAGTGATCCTACACTAAGATTTACAACAATGTCCTACACTTAGGGGTGTAAAAATGGCACACTCACCCGAGGCCTAACCAAGCTTAGTCTGACCCCCCAGCTAGGGCCTAGGCCATATTTTTTTGGCCCAACCAAGCCCAATTGGCTCTGCCCAAGGCCTGTCTCGCCCAGTCGCTCGACGCTCAATTTCAATTTCAAGTTATTTTGGCAAAAAAAATAAAAAATAAAAAATAAATTAATATTATCTCAGGCCCAAGCCCAAGCCCTAATTACTACCTAGCCTGAACTTGGGCCTAGGCCTAGATTTTTGGAAATTGACCCAGTCTGATTTTTGGCAGGAGCCCGAACAGGCCTAGGGTGACTCGACCCAAGCCTGAGGCTAGATATGCTAAGTCGGGCTAGGTCGATTTTACACCCCTACCTGCACTGAATAGGGTATCCCTCTGAGATAAGATTTTGCCCATGGAGCTATCGTCATCTTAATAATGTCTCCTGACTCAATCAGATTTGTTGACTTCTATTGAATACACAGTCATTTCTTAACCTCCATATCGACTACATCATTGCCACAGGTACCAATCTCCAAATCTTCATTTTATTGAATTTGGCTCCTTTTAGAGAAAATATAATAAATTTACAAAATTTAACATAATTACATTAGATTACTCTAAGGTCATATTTGTTTACTAGCATGGAAAGGGGAATTGAATTGCTATGGCTGTGGGTCTCACTCACAGCATGTTTGGTGATGATTTGGAAGGGGGGATTGATAGTGCAAGGGGCTTAGTAATCCCCCTCAGTAAGAGGGATTAGCTTGGCTGAGTTTTGGGTGGAATTAGGAAAATAGTGAGCAAATTGAGTCTATTTTATATTAAAAAAAAATTTTATTAATTTTATTTTACCAGGCACACCTGTTTGTTTTAATATTTGTTTTAGTTTATTTATTTACTTATTTTATATAAAAATAAGTTAACAATCTCTTCTCTAACCATCACTACAAGAAATTGCACTTTTGGTGACTACTTTTGGCGACGACGTCAATTTTTCATCGCCAAAAGTATATTTTTGGCGACACAGTGATCAATTTCGTTGGTAAAAGTATACCTTTACCGACACAATTTGCTACCGTTGCTAAAAAAGTATAACATTTACTAAGCGCCAAAATTTTTAGTTGGTGCCAAAATTTCAAAACTTTTAGCTACGAGACTTATATTTTAGCAACACAATGAGCGTTGCTATTAGTGTGCTTCCTTCTGGCGACGACAAGTTGGCGTGGGCAAAGAGTTAACCATTTAGCGACGATAACACTATTCGTCGGCAAAAGTTTTGCTAGTGAAATAAAGTGATTTAGTGATTGTATTTTTATTATAACTTTTCAAAGAGTTTTAAATATTTTAGTTACTAAATTGTAAAATTAAAGTGATCATTGAATTAGATCACAAAATGAACCCATTAAGCCCAAACACACTTTTAAGTTGAGATGACTAATTGGAGATAATTTAAACTTTTTCAAATAATGTGGTTAGATTATCAATTTCAATATGTTGGGTTTTATTTTCAGAAACTAGTTTCAATTTTCTTTTTCTAAAAAACAAAAAACAATTGGGTGAAAAAATAAAAAATAATTATTATTTTTGTATAATTTTATCTTTTAGGTCATAAATACTTTTTAAAATTTTAAAAATATAATTTTGATTTTTATTGCTCTCAAATTAATTTTAATTTTTTCAAAAAAAAAAAAAAACCTAAAAATTGTGTTGAATTGTTTTTCATAGCCAACTCTACTGACTTTCTGCGTGAGATTCATCACCTTCCTTAGTTCTCCCCACCTTCGCGCAACTCATCTCCTCTCTCCTTTCGTCACCACCGCCGGTGAGCATGGCTTCTTGTCGTCACCGGCCTCTCCATAATAACTGGTATGTATATCCTCATATTTCTCTCTCTCGGTAAACCCTAACATTTATATTTTTTCCCCCTTTTCCTTATATTTGCCCTAGCCTCTTCATAAACACTGATCGATCTCTTCGTTCTCCCTATCTCTATCACAGTAATATGATTGACATGAATCTTGAAGGTACTCTCTTCAATTTCTTCTTTTGAATTTTAGCCCCTGTTCTCTAATCAATTTATGGCTTTATTTATTTATTTATTTTTTTTGATTTTTTCTCTGTATCAGTTTTTATTGATTAATGCAATTTGTTCCTTCTTTATTTTTTCAGAATTCATGTTCAATTTGATGTGTTGTTAAATTATATATTTTTTTTTATGTTCAGTTGTTTGTTTCGTTGGATTTTGCGGGGGTTCTAGTCCAGGATCTGTAGTGATTGAGCTCTGAGAGTAAGTTGATTAATCACTTTTTTATAGCTTTGATTTGCTTTTTTTTTTTCCATCTTCTTTCTCTGTTGTAGTTCATTTTTTGTTTGGTTGCTGAGAAAAGGAAATAAGAAAATTCAATGAGATTTCGTTCTGTAATTTTCTGAAATAGCTTGACTTCAAAACTTAAATTAAAGCTCTATAAAATTCCCAACAAGAGACAGGCCTACGTAGTTAGGTATTAGAGTTGTTCAATCTATTGTCTTGGAACTAAGAAATAGTTATATGTGATTGAATTAATTAGAGTTGTCATTTGAGAGCATCTAGTCTATTGATCTTTGGAAATCTTAGAGGTTTTTTGTAAAAGCAACAAGTTGAGAAGAATCTCAAGTGCTAGTAATCTTTTTTAGCGAAGTGTTGTTAGTTCATTAAGTTTTGTTTATATGTATTACCAGAGGCATTAAATATATGTTATTTGAGAACTAGATGTGCTTCTTTTTGGCTTTTTGAATTTGATGTTCCTGTCATGTATTGGATATTTGTCCTCTAATATATATGACTTAATCTAATTAATTACCCTTAATTACGTTACACAGGGAAAATGAAATGTGTCATCTAATTAATTTTTTCCTTAATTACATTCATGCAGGGAAAAGGAAAGTTGAGTGGATCCTCAATGACGTTCCCTCCTGCCCAAAGAATGGATACCCTTAATGATTTACTTGCTACAAGTGACCTTATTTCTCTTCACTGTGCTTTGACAAATGAAACAATTCAAATTATTAATGCAGATTGTTTGCAGCGTATAAAGCCTGGTACTTTCTAGTGTTTCTTCCGTTTGGTACATTTATTTTATAAAGAAAAATACTGGGATTCCTATAATTTTCACTTACAGGGGAGTGCCTTGATCTATGCAGGGGCATTTCTTGTGAATACAGGTAGCAACCAGCTATTGGATGATTGTGCAGTAAAGTAATTTCTAATTGATGGTGCCCTTGCAGGCTGTGCTCTGGATGGTGCTGAAGAACCACAATGGATGGAAGCATGGGTATGATGAGTAGCCTTAGGGTATGAATTACAAGATGATAAAATGTTTGTTGAGAGTATGTATGTTATCTTCTAGGCAGGACTTTCTAACATGATTTATATGGTTGTGTGTGATTGCTTGGCTAATGTTGGTAAAATTAAACCCTTTTTCATTGTGCATTGTTATGGATTAAAATAAGGCATATTTATGAAGAGGGTCATGTTATTTGATGATGGCACAGTTTTGGTTGTGTTTTTTTACAACGCTTCACACATGTTTGCATAAATTCCCCACTCAAACTGCATATTATTTTTCTACTTCTATTTATTTTGGTTAACTTCACTCACTATCTTCTTCGACTATTTAGTACCAATAAAAAGGAAAAAGAGATGTGATTGTTTAGATTGTTATTTGTAATGTTTCCAATGGAGTTCCTTTTGAATTGACCATGTAATTTGGTTGTATTATTAATGCAGGAGCCCCTCAAAGTTTCTAGACTTCCCAAGGAAATTATTAAAGTTTCTTCTAGTTATCATCACTCCTATGCCATTACAGGTTCATATTTCTTGCTAGATACTTCATTTATCATGGTTTCTTGGGGCCCAAGAATATTTACATGTTTTTCAATCTATATTCACAATTCATGCTACTTTATAGAATATTATAGTTAATATCTAATCAGTGTTTAAAGCTTTTATCCTTTTAATATTATTTTGAACTCCCTTTCCTTCCACAATGTAAAATGCTACATATGCAAATTAAATCTATTTTCTAGTTTCAATTTTTGACTTCTCATTTATTCAAGTCTACTTTAACACTTAACAGCTACCCATCTTTCATTATTAAATTATTGTGCATATTTAATTAGTTAATGCTATTCATTTGTTGTTGTGTGTAAAGTTTTGATTTTAATAAAATCAAAAGCATCATCTCTCCCTAAGAAGCACAAACACTTCTAAGAAGGTGTGTGTCCGTGTCATGTTTGAGAGTGACACCCATTGGACAATTCTTCCCATTGCATATTCCTTTTCAGTTCTTTTTAATTGCCTACCTATGATGATATGGAGCAATGGCATAAATTATATGTCGTCCACAATGTTACTCTCTACACATACAGGAGTTTGGTTCGGTTCCTCTATAACTCTCCACCCCAATATTGTCACGTCTCTTAAATTTGAAACTAAACCCAAATCTTTAAAGCTTCATGCCTCCTCCTCACTCTTCAATTTCCCTCTCACAAGCAAGATCATGGTTAAAAGTATGTTTTCATCTTCCTTTTCTGCTTTATATATGTAATTTATGTTGATATATATATATATATATATATGTTTCTGTTATTTAGCTGGGTTGATTTATATTTTCTTCTTGGAGTAATTGAGTTTCTAATTATCGTTCCACTTTATAATTTAGTTATGTGAACACTAGCTATTTGTTTGATGTGAAAAATTAAAACTTAGGAAATGGGTTCTGTTAAGAAGAGTCATTTTGTCAATTCAATATTGTTTAGGCTAAATTGGATGTCTTTAATGTAGTTTTTGCTTTTTCCAGAAAATAAGTAAACAAAACCCAAATCAATTAAGTTGAATTATGGACTAGGCATGACTGCCTGAGATGTTTTGGAATAGAGCATTTCACGCCTTTCATATCATTTTCCTGTATAATAATGTACATTAAAAATATTAAAGATCTTTCCTTTATCCATAAGTGTTCATTCTGATTTTATTTTATCAATGAAGTTTAGAAATTTTACGTTAGTGAGCACTTCATGAACATACTTAACATGGATTTTTGGTCACAATCAAACGGAATTAATAGGATTGATACGTTTGGATGTAGTATTGAGTAGTTGGGTGGATTTTTTTTTTTTTTTTGCCTAATGCATTTGCATTAGGTTGCATGGATTAGATGGAGGAGAGACAATGCCTAAGAAGGTATGGTTTTGTAGTTAATAAAATGGAGAATGATTCAAAAGAATGTTGGACTCAAATCTAACTCCATTCACAAAGACATTAAAATCTTCAAATCACTCAGGATTCCCATGGCAAAGGACCCAAGTGGTTACCTGACAGTTGATTCAACACCTAGGTGCCAATATTTTCTTTTTTTCACTTTTTCGTTCATCTAACATCGATGTGGCGAGATTAATTTCCTGCAATATATTACTGATATATTTCCATGTTAGATGTTCATGATTCAGAAGTTGCATTGTAATGCATAATGTGGTACATTAGCTTAGGTAAATGCAATAGGACATGGATGTCTAGTTCATAATATTCTCAAAAAGGGCAAGGCTCCAATTTTACATGGACTGGACGTGGACTTCTATAATTAAGTGTAGGATCAACGTGAGTGTTCATTTCATGTTTCTCATTAGTTCATGACTATATGACATGTTTATTTTAGCTTTATTTGGTTTAGTAGTTAAGGGTGGTTTTGTTACTTTCAATTTTGCTAGATTTGGGTTGTAGAAGTATGGCTCCATCCAGGGATTTTTTTCAATTTTTTTTTATTTTTTAGTCAAGCTGTATCATTGGATTGTTATTTGTGATTTTATTGGGTATAGAAAAGTCTTAATGGTCAAAGAGCGAAAATTCTCTATTTCTGAGTCTTTTTTCTAGTAGAATTAGGAGAAATCTAGTAGGCTGTAGATACGTATGTAATCTTTCTATCCTATAAATTAAAGCTAACATTGTGAAATTGTATTTGTGTAGTTTTGCTTAACACTTGCAAAAGAGTAGTTGTACATATATCCAAATGCAATGCACTCATCACAACTTCTAAGTGAAAGACAATGGACTATTTAAGTATCTGTTGAATGCCCAAATTCTCTATTTCTCTTCAAGATGACATCAATTGTTGCCCGGACATAAGGTCTTACCTTGCATCATGAATGACAGATTTATCATATTCCGCCACCAAGACTTGTTTAAGGAAGAAAAATTTTGGCCAGATAGCCAAAGGTATGTTTCATATATTTTTTTCCTTGGTTCATGAAAAAAAGAAAAAGAAAGTGTCCTGTCTACCTATTTGTTCCAGTACATGCTCTAAGTTTGCTAATTCTATCTAGTTGCACTAACAGTTAAGCTTGTTATGGATGAAAAGGTGAAGAAGTCAAAGGGGTATGCTTTTATTCAGTACACTAGTCAAGACGATGCCCTGCTAGCTTTAGAAAGCATGGATCATAAGGTAATAGGCGTATATTTGGTTGACATATTTCCACAATAATGCTAACTTTATCATCATATAATAAAATACTAATTTATGGTCTTGCTTCTGTAGACTAAGACCTTGTTTTCAAATAAAATTTGCTTATCGATGGTTAGGGATGGCTTTAAAATGGGAATATTGCTGCAATAAAGGTTCTTTCACCAGAATCAAAACAAGGAGTGAAGGAGTTCTTGACAGAGATTAGAGTGATTTCAGATATAGAGCACGAAAATTTAGTCAAGCTCTATGGCTGTTGCGTGGATGAAGATCATAGAATTCTGGTCTACAACTACCTTGAGAATAACAGCCTTGCTCAAACACTTATTGGTAATTCAATCTATCTGTTCTTAGTTTGGTACTGTTTACACTTGTTGGATTGGCATAAAAACACAAATTTGGCACCTCGATTTACGAACTTTAGCTTTAAAGCATCATCATCATTATCATGACCTTGGCTTTCAAGTGGAAGTTACAGTAGCATCTAGTTTAGTTGACGAACACGAACTAGAACTTGCGTTGGGATTGCACAGGGACTTGCCATTCTTCATGACGAAGTGCGACCACATATCGTTCATCGAGATATCAAAGCTAGCAATATTCTCCTCGACGAAGACTTGACACCCAAAATTTCAAATTTTGGTCTACCAAACCTTATCCCAGCCAACATGACTCATATCAGTACCCGTGTGGCAGGAACGATGTAAGTTCTAACATTAATGCATCCATTTTTTTAATCCATCTAATCATAAGATTTCATCTTCATTACGTTCTTAGAGAAATTACCAAAAACATACGTTACATTTGTACTCGAGATAGTGACTTGCACAAGATGGATTATTGGTTTGATATCAAATAATCCCCAGTCATGCACATGATGTCTATAAAGAAATTGCAGCTTAATCAGTCGTCTTTAAATCATGCTACCTTTTTGTTGTTGAATTGTCTAGATAGTAGATAGTTATTTTCTGTTGATTTTTTTGATGAAGGAGATTCATTGGTGGAATCTTTTGGGTAGAATTATGGATGGCAATTAAATCCGAACCCAATGGAAACCCACCCTGCCCCGCTATTATTAGAGTGGATTTCCCCAAATTCCCCCCCAATGATTAACTGTTTTTCTTCTCTCATTTTTCAGAGCACTGGTGGTTGATGACTGTTGCTTGCTGGTCTACTGCTGCTGCTGCTGCTGCAGAATTTTGCTGGGCTGCTGCTGCTGCAATGTTGCTGTGAAGCGGGATGCTACTAGATGCTGGTCTGCTGCAAATTTGGGTTGTTGTTAGTTTCATGTTTTCATTTTGTTATCTGCTGTTTTTACTATGGGTTCACAATTTGGATGTATTTGAGTATTTTAGTGAGTTTACCCTTTCAAGTTTTATACACCGCTTCCAGAAGCATATTTTTCAGTAGTGTTTTTTTGCCTACACATCAACTTTAGGTGATTTAATAACAATGTTATTAGTTTGTAATAGTGGTGCCTGAGGGATGCCTCTTGTAAATCTGTAAATTTTATAAAAATATATAAATTATTTTCAATTATTTTTGTTGGTAAATGTATCGCCAAAAGTTTATTTTTGCCCACTCATATTGTGCTGCTAGAAGTGTATTTTTAGCCAATGCCAATTTGTCGTTGCCAAAAGTAAACCTTTATCGACAAACAAATCGTCGGCGAATGGCAATATTTACCGATGTAAATGTGTTGCCATAAGTTTACTTTTGCCCACTCATATTGTGTTGCTAAAAGTGTATTTTTTGCCAATGCTAATTTGTCGTTGCCAAAAGTGAAGCTTTATCGACAAACAAATTGTAGGCAAATGGCAACATTTACCGACGTAAATGTGTCGTCAAAAGTTTACTTTTGCCGATGCATATTTTGTTGCCAAAAGTATATTTTTTGCCCATGCAAATTTGTGTCGCAAAAAGTGTCACACAATCATCATATTTGACTGACTTTTACCAACGCAAGGTAAATTACCGACGATGGATGAAGGCTTTTAACGACGACTATGTTCGTCGCTAAAGGCATTACTTTTACCAACGCAATGATAATTTCGTCTGCAAAAACTTTTGCCAACTCACTTTTGCTTACGAGTTGCCAACGTAGCTTTGTGTGTCGGCAAAACTCTTTGCCGACGAATTTTTCCTTTTAGCAACATATTTTGTTGTGTTACAAAAAATGCAATTTCTTGTAGTGCATCTCCTATATTATCATCAAAATAAACATACTACTACTTAATCTACTCACTAATAATCCTCACATTAACAATATGTTTGCTAATCATCTTCTCCTTAATAATCACATCTAATCTACTTCGCTAAATAAACGTAGCCTAAGTTTTTAATTCATATGCACATAGCTCCTTTTAAAAATAATTCATTGATTATATTGATAGAAAAATGATATTGTTATTTATTTTACACTAAAATATATATTTTATAGTATTTCTCTTTATATTTTCACAATATCTATATTAATTTTAGTCTATTTAATTTTATTATAGTTAATAAAATTATATTAAAATTATAAAACTTCCTACATTTTTTTTGAAATTAAAAGACGATTTATCCTTTGTCAAAAGCTAGAGAATTGAGAAAATGTTTAATCTTGATATATCTTTTGAATAATGAAATAGAAGCTATAGCAATCCTTTTATACAAGTGTGATACAAATTTAACCTGACTTATAACTACTTAACCATCTTAAGTTAACTGTTCTAACAATATAACAGCTTTGATTAATATCTCTAACAAACTAACTAATTATACACGTGCAGGTACAACAGTTGACAGTGCAGGTACAGGGGTTGAGGGCTGAGCTAGTTGAGCTTCTTGAACTATTTGATCTTGAGACTTATCAGTAGCAAATTGATCTTGAGACTTAGCAGCAGCAGCAGAGTCTTTATCAATCCCCTTCAAACTCATAGGACTGGGAAGGACTAAGAGTTTACTTTGAAGGTATTGAAAGCGAGCCACTGAGAGAGGTTTTGTGAATATATCTGCGATTTGATCAGTAGTTGGAATCTAAGCAATGTGGAGAGATTTGGCAGCAACCTTTTCTCGGACAAAATGATAGTCCACCTCAATATGCTTTGTACGGGCATGAAAAACTGGATTATGAGCCATTGCAATGGCAGAAAGGTAATCACACCATAGTGTAGGAACAGAGGCAGAAACATGAAGCTCAGTGAGAAGCATGCCAAGCCAACAGAGTTCGGCTAAAGTTTGAGCTAAAGCTCTGTATTCTGCTTCGGAGGAAGATCTGGACACAGTAGGCTGCTTCTTAGTAGTCCAAGAAATAAGATTGGGACCAAGGTAAATGCAGTATCCAGTTGTAAACCTTCTGTCAAGAGTATTACCAGCCTAATCTGAATCAAAGTAGGCATTAAGAAGAAGAGGACCAGGAGAGAAATGCAATCCATGAGCTAAAGTACCTTTCACATATCTGAGCAACCTTTTCACAACAACAAAGTGACAATTTAAGGGAGATTGCATGAATTGACAAGCAGTGTTGACTGCAAAAGCCAAATCTGGACGAGTGATAGTGAGATATTGAAGAACACCTACCAAGCTTCGATAAAGAGAAGGTTGAGCAAAGGGTAGGACATCTTCAGAAAAGGAAATGGAACCTTTAGCAGCCATAGGAGAGGAATAAGGTTTGTAATTTTGCATGCCAGCTTTGGCCAAAATATTTGAGCCATATTTGGATTGAGAAAGAACATAACCTGAGGAAGACTTGATGACAGAAATGCCTAGAAAGTAATTAATAAAACCAAGTTCCTTCATGGAGAATGTGGTATGCATTTGCTGAACGAAAGTGTGAATGTAATGAGGATCACTACCTGTGAGGAGAATATCATCTACATAGATGAGAAGAGTAGTGATGGAAGTGGAAGTCTTATGGACAAATAATGAAGAATCACAGTGACTGGCAACAAAGTTTTGAGAAAGAAGAAAGGTAGAACATATAGAAAACCAAGCTCTAGGAGCTTGTTTTAAACCATAGAGAGCTTTGTGTAATTTGCAGACAAGAGAAGGTTGAGTGGAATGAGTGAAACCTTGTGGTTGAGTCATGTACACCTCTTCCTCTAAAACACCATGTAAGAAGGCATTGGAAATATCAAGTTGTTTAATGCACCAATTATAATGAAGAGCAAGACAAAGAAGAACTATGATAGTAGGCTGCTTGGCCACAAGACTAAAGGTTTCAAAATAGTCCACACCCTCTATTTGAAGAAAGCCTTTAGCTACTAGTCATGCCTTATGCCTGGCTATGGTTCCATCTAAATTTTTTTTTTTTAATTCTGTAAACCCATTTGCACCCTATAGCTTGTTTACCAGGAAGGAGAGAGACCAAAGACCAAGTGCCCTGTCTTTGGAGAGCTGCATACTCATCTAACATAGCATTTTGCCAAGCAGGAGAAGCAGGAGCCTCTTGATAGGTTTGAGGTTCAACAGCAGCAGTGGAGCTAGTGGTAGATGCAGCAGTGAAACAAGTGAGATTTTTGGCTTTAGATCTTGTAAGCATAGGATGAGTATGTGTAGGAAGACAAGGAAGATCAATAACAATAGATGAGATAGGAATTTGAGGTGTAGAAGAAGAGGGAATCGATGATTCAGAAGGAGTTGAAACAGATTTAGGCAGTGGTAGATCAGATGACTGTTGAGGAACAGAAGCAGGTGGTGAATGAGGCAGAGCAGGTGACTGCTAAGGAGGCAGAGCAGGTGACTGTTGAGGGACAGAAAAAGGGATT
This sequence comes from Camellia granthamiana, assembly GCA_036172215.1. Classification (NCBI taxonomy): domain Eukaryota; kingdom Viridiplantae; phylum Streptophyta; class Magnoliopsida; order Ericales; family Theaceae; genus Camellia; species Camellia granthamiana. The sequence continues at coordinate 105,287,967 of CM069910.1, forward strand.
TGCCGAGGAACAGAAATAAGAGTAGAAGAAGTTGTAGGTAAAGTAGAGGTGTTAAGAAATTCTAAAGCAGGAGAAGAATGGACTGTAGCAGATAGTGGAACAGACTGCTGGTCTGAAGAAGTATGCCAAAAAAAACTAAGCAGAGTAGGAGAAACTGAAGAAAGAGGCTGAGATGAGGACTGAAAAGGAAAGGATAATTGATCAAAGACAACATGTCTAGAAATATACACTTTCCCAGTTTTAGGGTCAAGACATCTATATCCTTTGATAGAAGGTTGATAACCAATGAACACACAAGGGATAGACTTGGGTTGAAGTTTATGTGATGTATAAGGCTTAAGCCAAGGATAGCATCTACAACCAAAAGTCCTCAACAGCTGATAATCAAGCTTTTGGTTTAATAACATTTCATTAGGAGTGAGATTATTCAACTTAAGAGTAGGATGTCTATTAACAAGAAAAACAGTTGTAGCAAGAGCATCAAACCAATAAACCAAAGGCAAAGAAGAGTGATGCATGAGAGTGATAGTGGTTTCTATGAGATGCCTATGTTTTCTCTCAGCAACACCATTTTGAGAGGGAGTGTGAGGACAAGACAATTGATGTTCAATCCCTTTTTGTTTAAGAAAATCTTGAAAAGCATTACTGAGATATTCACCCCCATTGTCACTCCTTAAAATCTGAAGTTTAGTGACAAACTGAGTTTCAACAAAAGCTTTGAATTCAAGAAATTTAGCAAACACTTCACTTTTATAATGGAGAGGAAAAATCCAAGTAAATTTGCTAAAATCATCAATGAAGAGTACATAGTATTTAAAACTAGAAACAGAAGCTGAAAAGGGGCCCCATACGTCAGAATGAATAATGGCCAAAGGTTTATTTACAGTAGTATTAGACAAAGAAAAAGGCAACCTATGGCTCTTGGAAACACAACAATGTTCACAAAGTGGAGAGCCTTTATTTCCTAAAGCAGAAGACTTAGGAACTAAGTGATGATGAGTTAAGATGTGATGCAACTTCTTGGAAAAATGATGTCCAAGTCGAAAATGCCAATTGGATGTGGTGGTAGGAGATGCAGCAGTAGGAGAACAAGAAAGGCAGATTGGTCTGGAAACAATAGCAGAATATGAAGACACGGCAGCAGGGGAAGAATATGGCATAGCAGCAAGTGAAGATGAGATGAGAGGATAAAGTCCTTGAGAATAGAAGCCTTTATACAGAATCTGCTTTGTAGCCTTGTCCTGAATGAGAAAGGAATGTTCATCAAAGGTAACAGTACAATGGTTATCTTTAGTCAGTTGATGAACTGAAAGCAAATTGGAGGAAAGAGTAGGAACATGAAGTATTTTGGTAAGATGAAAGGGAAATGAAGGTGTAGGAAGGAGACCTTTACCAGTATGAGCAATAGGAAGAGTGGATCCATCACCAATGGCTACTTGCTCATGTCCTTGATAAGGTTGATAGAATGAGAGATGATTAAGATCATTAGTCACATGATTAGTAGCTCTAGAGTCTAAAAACCAGTTGACATCAGTGTTAGAGGATGGAGCAGATGCTATACATGCTTCAGAGTGATTTGAATTTTGTGAGGGCTGAAAACCAGTAAGCTGATCATTCTGAAAAGCTGTGTCCAACCTATGCCAACAGTTTATGGCAATGTGATTGGACTTCCCACAGATTTGACAGATCACTGTGGAAGGAGATGAACTGCTTGCAGGAGTATAGTTGTTGTTGTTGTAGCTATTATAGCCTTGTCTATCTTTTTGAAAAGTGCTGAAGCTATTACCTCTCTGAGAATAACCATATTGATGAGCTAGACCTCCTCAAAACCTGCCTCCATCTCTGCCTCTGAAATTACCCCGGCCTCTGAAATTTCCTCTATGTCCTCCTCTGTTAGAAAAATGACCTCTGTGAGTGTTATAAGCAAACAATCCTGGAGTTTCAGCAACGTGCACATGCTGAAGAGAAGCCTCTACATGAATAGATTCAGAACAAAGTAGAGAGCACAGTTGCTCTAAAGAGATAGGACCTGATCTAGCACGCACAGTAGTCTTCAAGGCATTGTATTCATCAGGCAAACCATTCAAAATTAGAAGAATAAGATCTTCATCCTCAACAGGTGAAGACACTAAAGCAAGTTGATCAGCTATCACTTTGAAGTGATTCAAATATTCTTCGATTGTGCCTCATTTCTTAGTGATCTTACTCAATTTAGTCTTTAACTGAAGTATATGAGACCTAGAAAGAGAGGTAAATCGTGTGGCCAGAGTATTCTAGACTTCATGACTTGATTCACAATGAATTACAGTATTGAAAATTGAGGGAGATAGTGTAGCAGTGATACAGCTCAGCAGATGTGCATGAATAGTATTCCACAGAGTATAAGCTGGATTCAAGACTTGAAGATTCTGTGAATCAAGCACAGTGGATGGAGGATAGACCTCAGATCCATCAACATAACTGAGAAGATTTGTTGCCTTCAAAATGTCTTGAAGTTGATTTTTCCACACTATGTAATTTGAAGAATCAAGTTTTGTAGTAACAAAAGCTTTGAGATTCGAGATTAACAAGGTCAGATTTGAAGGTAATGATGTAGAAACAGAAGATGAAGCTGCAGCAATGGTGGAAGCCATTGATGAACTCTTTAGATGCTCGTGAGAGCCTAAATGCTCTGATACCATAAAGAGAATTGAGAAGATGTTTAATCTTGATATATCTTTTCAATAATGAAATAGAAGCTACAGCAAACCTTTTATACAAGTGTGATACAAATTTAACCTAACTTATAACTACCTAACCATCTTGAGTTAACTGTTCTAACAATATAACAGCTTTGATTAATATCTCTAACAAACTAACTATCTCTAACAAACTAACTAATTATACACGTGCAGGTACAGCAGTTGACAGTGCAGGTACAGGGGTTGAGGGCTGAGCTAGTTGAGCTTCTTGAACTATTTGATCTGGAGACTTAGCAGCAGCAACAGATTGATCGTGAGACTTATCAGCGGCAGATTGATCTTGAGACTTAGCAGCAGCAGCAGAGTCTTTATCATTATTTATACTTCATTTGGGTTCTATGAGACCCATGTTAGCCCATGATTTGGGCCTAATCCAGACTCTAGTTCATATTGTGCAACACACACCTGGTGCACCAATTGACTCAATGGTTGGCCTTTTTGAGATGAGTCGTGTTTTTTATCAAAAAGTTTTCATCTGTAAAAATCTGCCAAAATCGAGGAATCAATAAAAAGTTCTCAGAAATTTATCATGAATTTTTTATCTACCATTTATAGTTAAACCTTGCAGTGTGGAATCAAAACTTAAGTAAATTTCAATTGTTAATTTTAAATTTGAAGTAATTTATGAATATTTTTCTATAATGTTGTGTTTAGTTGTGAGATTTTAGGAGAGATTTGGGATGGAAAATGAAAAAGGTAAGTAAAATGTGAATAAAATATACCTACATTTCATCTAGTTTCACACACATTTTTTCTTTTACTTTCTAAATCCCTCTTCAAATTTTCTAACTAAACACAACGTAAGTTGTTAGCATTCCTGTAAAACCCCTCGTCATGAGTGCTTTTTATCAATGAATTTAAATTAAAAATTAATAAAATGATATTTTATTGGATCGGTACCTTTGGAGTTTTTACTCGTAAATCTTATTTCATGCAACTGTATTCCATGAAGTTACATGATATTTTTTTATTTTTTATTTTTTATTTTTTGGCAATTGAGTGTTTGGATTAGTTTACGTACACTTTAACTAATTCTGGAACGCATGCAAAGTGCACCCTCCACGTAACCCCAAGGAGTTAATAGCACCTAATAGAAGTTGAACCTGACACGTGCGGAAATAGCACCTAATAGAAGTTGAACCTGACACGTGCGGAAAGCACATCCTTAATCACAAGTTGTACCCACTAGGCCAACTACTTAGGGTTAAAAAAAAAGGGCAAGAGTTACAACTTCCCAAAGGGTCACCCATCTTAACACTACTCTTGCCCAAACACGTTTTACTACGGAATTTTGATGGGATCTAGTAAATTAGTTCTATTATGATCGCACCTTCATGACTTTTTCTTAGTCAATAAAATCTCGTTGTATAAGTTGTTTGAAGGACTAAGTGTTTCTTCTTCTTCTTTTTTCTGAAATTTTAGCAAAATTTTAGATATTTTCATCATTATTTATGCGTAAATACAAATATAGAAAAGTGATCAAAATATTTCTATGAAAACTTTTTTTTTTTTTTTTTTTAATTTTATGTTTCAACCTTTTTCATAACTTTCGATATAAAATTTATATTTTTAAAAACTACTAAACGTGATCTATCAAATAAGAACTCAATTGAATATAAAATTACGTAAAATATATATATATATATATGACCTTTACACTTTTTGAATTTGAAAGTATAGAAACATTTCTAAAAATGTATAAAAACTTTCACATAATTCTTTGTTGAATGATTTTTATAATTTTATATAATAGACTATGTGAACTTTCACATTTGTTATGAATAAGAATAACATGAATATGTTTTTGAAAATTGTGAATATTCACACTAGTTTTTACACTTTTTAAAAGTTAACAATATTTTATTTAGAAAAAATATGAATATTTATAATTATGATATTTTTTTTATAAAAAAAATGCATAATAAATATATTCACATTATTATATAACTGTGGTTTTTTTTTTTTTTTTTTTTTTCCTTCTAAAAATGTAGATTTGATAATATGTATATATAATAAAAAATAATGGAACTGCTATTTTCATTCCACTTTACTCCAAATATATTTCCGTTTTTGTCATTATTATAGATATAATGGAGTGTACTTAAAGAAAAGTGGAGTGAAAATAATAATTATGTGTAATAAGGATAAAGAAATATATTTGAAGTAAAGTGGAGTATTAATAGCAAATCCTAAAATAATCAAGCTATAATCAAGCTACAGATTGAATTGAGATTCCATTGTCAAATTTGGACATACATTAAAAATATTTTTTTTCTAATCCTTTTGAAAGTTATGGGACTAAATAAATTTGTAAATTATGAATAATGTACATATAAGTTCTAGTTATAGATCAATGCATATGTACATTTGTGAGAAACCCTAGCGCAGTTCTCTCTCTCTCTCTCTCTCTAAGGGGAGCGGATAGTGTTTCTAGCGTTGCTCTTCCATCCGTATCTTCTCTCAATTTCTCCTTTTTTTTTTTATTCTTTTTTCATCATCATGCTATCCACTACCACCTCTCTCATCTCTATCCTTGGCTTACCATCGAAAAAGCTCCTTGGCTTACCATCGAAAAAGCTTTCAGATGTAGATTCAGATATAATTCAAAACTAAGAACGGGCGCTACTAAACACGCTTTTATATGTTAGGTGATCGACCACTTTAGATTTATAATGTTTTTATCAACGTAAATGTGGGGATGAAAGTACTACAACTACTAGTTGAAACGATGATCAGATCGTGAAGATAATTGGTAATGTTTGTTTAGTGGTGACCATTTAAATTTTTTTTGTAATACAATAATGTCTCTCTGCGTATAGATTTTCTCCTCTCTACATTAATGTTTGGTTTTCTTTCTATGTAAAGACTTGTGTCTTTCCTACATGAAAGTTATTTTTATCTCTTTTGAGATCTGTGATGTACTTTGATATATATACTTTATTGAAAGACTTATTATTGAATATGTAATACATTAAGTCTCATTTTTTTTTTTAATGAAAATAAATAAATAAATAAATAATTCTAATTGCAGAATTTATGGGTGACAACCGTGTTCTTCTAGAAAAGTTTTTATCTATCAACCCTTGTAATATGTGCCTTTTATGAATGGGTGGGGTGCCTTTCAAATTTGATACGTCTTTTTTGGGAACAAAAATGGTATAAAAGTTCACTTTTAGGTTTGATAATATGTAAATAAGATAATTAGTTGGTAATTAGAGAAAATATGTGTGTGTGTGTGTGTGTGTGTGAGAGAGGGAGAGAGAGAGAGAGAGAGAGAGAGAGAGAGAGTGAAAGAAAGAGAGAAATATCACATGAAATTGATTGGTTGATTGATCCTAGGAGTGTAAAAATGGCCCGTGGCCCTTGGGGGGTCCGGAGCCTGCCTGTGGCTCGAAGTGGGCCTGGCCTGTTTAGGCCCATTTAGGCCTGGGCCCAAGCCTAGCCCGAAACCTTAGGCCTGGGCCTGGGCCATCGTTTTGAAGTCTGGCCTGGCCCATGGGCCCATCCCGCTTGGCCCGGTCCATGGACCCATTCAATGCCCACTCACAAGCCCGGCCCGTCCAGCTCGCCCAAGACCCAGTGTTATTTTTAATAAAAAGTAATAAATTTTTGGTAAAAAATTTTTTACAAAATTTAAAAATTTGTTTAGGCCCGCCCAAAGCCCAAGCTTAGGCCCACTGGCCTGCCCAAAGCTCGAATACCCCTGGACTTAGACCTGGGCGTAGTTTTCTGGCCTGTGGGCTGGCCTGGCCAGGCCTGATTTTTTGCGGGAGCCCGCAAGACCCGACATAAGCCTGGTCCGGCCAAAATTAAACCCCTAATGGATCCCAAAGGATAGTAATTTATTACTAAAATGTCTACTTTTATCATTAAAAATACAACAAATAAAATGGTCATTAAATTTTTTATTTCTAAAGTAATCATAGTGTCTAGATGCCAAAATGATCTACTTAGATATATTTCACATTTGGTTATGAAACTTTTTGTTATGTATGTTCGGTTGTTTTATTGTAAAATATTTTATCTACAAATATTAGAAAATTGATATACAAGCCTACTTTCTAAATTTACTTTTTAGATCCAGTGATATGTCAACAAGACAATCGGTTGATAATTAGAGAATAATAGAGAGAGAGAATTGACTTTGATATTTAATAGAATGTCACATTATTGGGTTTAAAAAATAGGTCTTATTTTTGCCTTAATAGCAATACTCAAAAATATTTTATCTATTTTCGTTATTTGGTTGACCAAAAGTTAGTAAAATATTTTTGAAGCAAAACATTTTACATTATAAAGAGTAAAATGATTTGTGTTTAAAAATTTCTTAAGTTAATTATTTTTTGTTATCACAGTTGATACTATTCAATCTGCATATCATGTTTCACAACTTTAATACACATTGAACACCTCTCTCTCCCTCTATAATATTTTCATAAATCTATTAACTATTACAAAGTAAAGGTTGCTTGCTGGTGGTGTTGACACAAATTTGTCTCATATTTTTTTTTTTTTTATATTTGGAGTTTTTCTAAAAATTATGCAAAGAGGAGGATGTGACAATGGGTTTAACAATGAAGGCTCTTACCACTTTAGAAACAAATATTATATGTGCATTTTTCCTTATTATTATCCTTATAATGTTATTTTTTTTGAGTTGCACGCACGTTTTGTGTGCAAACCACTAGTATATATATAGTTGAGTAATTGATGAGAATTAAGTTTTGGAGTCGTTATTTTTGTTACATTAAAATTTGTATATAATTTTTTTTTAAATATAATAATGTGTCATATTTATATCCACTCATTAAAAATTAAAATTCTCATTATTATAGCTCATAATTGTAAAAGTGATATTGTCACATTATTTGTGTTCAATTCTACACGAAAACTATGTATGAATATCATTTTCTTTTATTGTTTTCGTTTTCAAAATTTACTCTATAATTAGTTCTTTATTAAGATTTTTGTTGTAAAAAATATTTTAAGTTCTAATTAAATATCAAAAATCAGAAATAAAAAATAATTTTACATGAAAAATATTTTACGATATAAAATATTTTCAATTCTACATGAAAATAATGTATGAATATTATTTTTCTTTGTTCTTTTCTTTTTTAAAATTTACTCTATAATTAGTTATTTATTAAGATTTTTGTTGTAAAAAATATTTTAAGTACTAATTAAATACCAAAAAATCAAAACAAAATTTTATTTTAAAAAAAAATTATTTTACGTAAAAAATATTTTATGATATAAAATATTTTACGACCAAACGAAATCGTAATATAATACATTTGTGATTGAGAAAAGATAATATTACGTAATACCCTATTAACATAAGTACTACGTGGTAGCCTATTAACATACAAAAATGTCTAAACCCCCAAGGGTTGGCCTAGTGATGGAGGCTTGAGACTTAGGAGTTTGCTCCTCTTTAGGTCTCAAGTTCAAAAACCTCCTAAGTGCTATCAACTCTTGTGTTGGGTCAGTCTATACAGAGCTCTGCTATGGCTTTAAATGGGCCCCCCGCTAGTGGACGGTGGGATTGGTCTCCCAAAGATTAGTTGAGGTGCGCGCAAGCTGACCCGGACACCCTGAGTTATCCAAAAAAAAAAAAAAAACATAAAAAATTTTCTAGGCAAAGAGTAATGTATAAGATTGTTTTCGAGGCAATCCTTTTACGTGGACTGAGCTTTCTATGAACGTAGATATCACTCGGACATGTGACATGGTCCATGATGATATATGATTCTTTGTTAGCGTGAGGCTCTCTGCTCACTATCTATCCAATAAGACCAAGGGACACTTGAAGACAATGCAGAATGATATATAGTAGCTACACTCATGATTTGAATTGATTCTTGAGCAAACCCATTACACTAGCACATGACCCACCTGCCCACTCACAATCAATCAATTACTGTACCATGGATCTTGGTCATAACTATCATGATGATCGTGGAATATTTTCATAGCAATCTTTTTTTTCTTTTTTCTTTTTAATAATTTCTCAATTGCTAAATATTATAGATAATTACATTTTGTCCTTTAATGTTTAGTTATTTTCCCATTTTATTCTTTAAAGTTTTTTTTCTTCCACTTTGGCTTTTGATAATTCAAATTTTTTTTTTTTTAATTTGCTTCAAAAACTAACTTATGTCCAAAATTAGATAGAAAATGACACATTGACAACTATATAACATAAATTTTTTTATTATATATAATTCAGACATCTGATAGAAATCAAAATTTTAATATAGTAATATTTTTTTTATGTCACATGTAGCTAATGTGGCATTTTCTGTCTAATTTTGAACATAAATTAATTTTAAAAGTAAATCCGAAAACACATGAAACTTGAAAAACTAAAATGGGAAGAAAAAAAAAAACTTCAAGGGCAGACGTATGGCAAAACATAAAGGGAATAAAGTGCAAGTAGAGGGGTCGTACCCACAGTCAGGGTGGTTGCGCCAGCGACCTGGGTGACTGGGCGATCACACCGACAGTGTAGAAGGTTGCACACGTGACCTGTTGAGGTGGCAAGTTCACGCCCGCGATGGTTTGGATTGCGGCCATAATGAGTCGTGTATATAAGTTGTCAGTATGTGGAAAATATCACTTTTTCTGGTTCTCTATCTCTCTCTCATCTCTCTCCATTTCATTTTCGAGCCTTTTAAGCTTTCAAGCTTGGGTTTCATCTATTTTGAGTGATCTTTGACTGAGTTTCGTAAACCAAAATGTAGAAGGTCGTGAGGATTTCGTTTTAATCTGATCGGATCATGTTTTCGCCGCCAATGGATTTTCTGCTTTTCTCCTCTTCTCTTCAAAAGGTAGGGATTCTCGAGCTTCTTTTCAATACATCGCTATAGATAGATCTATGGTAATTTTTATGGCATTTAAAAACATAGTTTTATGGTGGATTTTATTAAAAATCATATGGGATGGTTTGGGTTTGAGTTTGCGAGTTATCTATTGAGTTGGTGGTTGATTATGTATTGTTGATTATGTATTGTTGACAACGTTTGGGATATGGGGTTGGGCAGCCGGAGCTTCTAAATAAGAAATTAAGAAAAATAATGTGGTTTGTGTAGTAGGTGGGTATTGATGAGTTGAGCATAACTAAATTGGAGATTTTGGGTAAGCACTAAGTGGGTATTGATGAGTTGAGCACGTTGGGGAAGTAGACATTTGTGAATTGGTTTTCAAAACAAACAGATATTTTGTTTATTCTTTCATAAACTAGAGAGCTGGAGTTTGGTTTCTATATATAGTTATTTTTGTTGTTAATGATTGGTGTCCTAGAGTTTTGTCTTTGGCCATCAGTGAAGAATGGTATTGTTCGTTGATTAGTAGATGCCATGTGTAGAGTTTGCGTGTTAGATTATGTGATAATCATTGTTAGAGGATATTGTGAATAGACAATTCCATTTTTGGTGTCCTGATTTACGTTGTGAGATGGTCATTAGATAGTGATGGTTTGAAGACTAATAACTCACAGTATTTTGGGAATGTTTTTGAAATAAAAGAACACGACTCGCGTTGAACGGTGGTGCATGGAGCACATTTTGAAAGAAATGAGTTAATGTATTTAATTGATAGTGGTCGTCATTGTGGAAACTGGATGAAGTATATGTACTACACTCACATATGTATTTATGTAGTTTAGCATTTTGTGCTGTTATTGTTTTGTGTGTGGGGGTTCGGTTCCCGTCGTATCTGAGACGGCAAAGCATTGCACCTTGAAAGAGGTTTTCTCTCTCTACTGGTTTAAGCCCAATAAAGTGTGAATTGAGGTCCATTTCTCACCATATCTGAGCTGGCAAAGCGTAGCGCCTAGAGAATTATTTTCTCCCTTCTGATTTGCGCCTAGAGAGTATGACTTTGGGGTAGTTCCCCACCGGGTGAGGCCAGTAAACCATTAATGTGTTATTTGTGTAGTAGAATCTACTATCAGTGTTGTATACCAGTGGTGATGAAGTTGGTAGTATGTATTACTCTTGGTTATTTATTTTTGGATATATGTGTTTCACGATTTTCCTAATATGACGTTCCTTAGCCGTGGTCTATGGCCTGGGTGTGGTAGGTGTGCTGAGATGTAGGCATGTATAATATGTTGAGATGTGAGGCTGGGTTATGACTTGCATGTGGGTTGTGTTTCAGAACAGATGTTTTAAAGAAAAACTTATTGTGTCAATGTGGAGGACTTTTATTAAACAGAAACAGGATTTGTGAGATGTGTTTGGTTGTAAAACAAGAGTTACAAAGAGAAAATTGGTTTTATACTGTGTTGTTTCAAGAGGATGTTTTCAGGAAAAACATGTTTATGCGAGTATACTTTTGGATATTAATTGTCACATACTTATATGGTATATCGTGGTGCATGCATGATCAATTCTAGCTATATGTTGTGATTGATTAGAATCTTTGGGATCTCTACTAGGCTTAGTGCTCATTCCACATGTTGACAATTTTTTTAGGTACATGCTGGAAGATTGTTCAGGGCTTGACATCTTTTACTTTGTTGGCCACGAGGTCTTTTTATCTATTGGTCGAGTGCCATCTACTGTACAAGGGTAAATCTCTTTCTATTTATTGTTATTCAATGTAAGCCTAAGGGCGTTGTACCATTTCTTATGTATATGTCGTCGTCATTATCGTGAGCGAATGTTATTATTTATTCTTTGTTCATATTCTTGGATGTATGGCATTATTGAAAATGGTAATAATATAAAGGATTTGGTAATGAATTCAGGTAATACAAGACATTTTTTTTATTGAATTTAATATACTTCTCATTTCAATCAATATCATTTTTAATGCTTACTCATTTCAGAGATACTTTTTATCTTAATTTTAATGTTGACAATGTCCGAAATGTACTTTTTAGCATTTGCATGTTTATAAATATATAGGTGTATGCTATGTGCTCACAAAAAATAGAACACATAATGCATAGATATGAAACAAAAAATATTTATATTTGTAGTTGGTCATGCCAATATATGTTTTTTTTTTTTTAATCTCATATATCTATGCATTTTGTGTTTAATTTTTTCTGTGCACCTAGACTTTTTTCATAAATATAAAGAGAAACACATCAAACTAGACAATTAAAAATATAAGAAACTCTAACAACACATAACTCGAAACTTAATGCCAATAATGTTTGTGGATACAATATCTTGAACTTTAAGATGAATTAGCAGTAAATAATTTAATACTATATTAGAACAGGCAATATATCTTGTATTCGAAGCCACATGTTTGTTTATTTATTTATTTTGATCAACAAAAGAAAATTTTATTGATGATAGACAATGTAAATGTTAGACTTAAACTTAAATCGCCAATCTAAAGCGTCCAAACTTAGTTAATATAATGCAAGAGCCTCTTCAATCATTGCCAATTGATTTTGAGTTAGATGCTTTAGCATGGTATTAGAACTGGGTCTTGGGTGGTCTCTTACGTCAGGTGGTAGAAATGGTCCATGTGGTACAAACAGTTCATCTCTCAATTGGAACACTCAATCACCTCCACGTGCTATCGGGCAACACATAAGGGGGAGTTTAGACTTAAATTCGCATGGTCAATCTGAGACACCCAAGCTTGGTTAATAATATAATGCAGGAGACACTTCCTTCATTGTTAATTAGTTTTGAGTTAGATACTTTAACAGTATATATAAGACATTGAAACTGAAATATTAACAAAGAGCAAACAAGTGCAAACTGCATCATGGCTACATCTCCAATCTCAACTAGGTTGGCATCGAAGATGAGGCCCAATCATATATACGCACAAGCCCAAGATTCGCGAGACACCAATCCAAAACCCAAGCAAAAAGAAAGGAAGAGAAACAAAAACATCAAACAGAACAAAGAAAACCACACCTTAGTCATACCACCTAAACATTCACTCAGCACTTGCCAAAGTAATTACCCAAAAAAAAAAAAATCACTTGCCAAAGAATGAAAAACAATTCCAAACTTCACAAGAGACAAATGCACGTCACCACCAAGACACACTATCCACCTTCCTACCACTAAATAGGGAAACCTTCCACCATTGCAAAGAAGTTTCACCATTAAATTTAACCTTCATAGTCACCTGCTTGATTCTTATTAATAAATTTTATTTTGCTGATAAAAAAAAAAAAAAAAAAAAAAAAAAAAAAAAAAAACTGACCTTCTAATCTGTTGCAATTGGAACACAATGTCTTGCATTGAGAACTCTTTGAAATTTGATTTGGCCTTTACCCAAAATGCAGCTCTCAACATGATCAATTCAAGTAAGAACGCCCAATTGTACTTGATTAAACACTAAATCGTTTCTTGAAATTCAAATTGTCCAAATGGCAGCAAACAGTAATGATTCCCATATAATTCTTTTCTTTTCCTCGCCATCACAGACTGCCACCATTCCAATAAGGAACTAATATAGGATGCTAGAACCCAGACTTTGATCATCTTCATTATATGTTTGTAATGGACAATTTCCATTACACATATAATGGTAATATTTCTATTTCTTTTGGTAGCCTAATATTTCTATTTCTTTTTGGTAGTCTAATATTTCTGTTTCTTTTGGTTCTTCCTTTTCGTCAAGGTTTCAAGAGCAAGGAAAAGTCCGAATTGGTGTTTTGCAAGGGTGAAAATTCCAAGCTTGGACTACTAGCTGTAAAGATTAAGGTGTATCGAGTAATAGGGAGGAAAATACAACAACAAAAAGCGAAAGTTCAAAGAAACAGTTCAAAATGGACGATCAATGCTCTCGAAGTGAAAGTATTTTAGAGAACTTAAACAATTTTTTGATGAAAGAAATTGCACGAGTGTTGTGTGTTGGAGTTTAAACTTTATATTGGGTGTTGTGTTTATGTTCATTGGCTTCTTGCCAACTAAATATTGCACCGAATTGGATTTAGGTCAGTTGCTTTTCTCGAATTGATGCTTTTTCTTGCTTTTCTTTCAGTACAGAAAAATACACCTTTGGTGACTAAAAATTATTTAGTTGCCAAAGGTACATATTTTAGCTACTAAAAATAATTTGGTTGACAAAGGTACACACTTTAGCTGCTAAACAATATTTAGTCGGCAAAAGTACACACTTTAGCTACTAAAAAATATTTGGTCAGCAAATGTACAATCTTTAGCTACTAAAAATAACATAGTCAGTATTTATTTTACTGTTGGCGACTACTTGAGTTTTAGTCGTTGAAAATAGGGTTTTGGGCGACTAATAAAAAATTTGGTCCCTAAATATACAATCTTTAGCTACTAAAAAAATTTTGTCGATATTTATTTTACTTTTGGTGACTAATTGAGTTTTAGTCGTTGAAAATAGCATTTTGGGTGACTAAAAAAAATTGGTCCCTAAATATACAATCTTTAGCTACTACAAATAATTTAGTCGGTATTTATTTAACTTTTAGCTACTAACTTTTAGTCCGCATTTTGGAGGAATTTCTAAATTAATTCACTACCAAAGTATTTAGTTGGTGAAAGAAATGTTTTTATTAGCTATTGGCAACTAAAAAAGTTAGTCGGGAAAAAACAAATAATGAGTTAGGTCTTAAAAGACGTCATCCTTTTAAGCAATTTTGGTACTAATATTTTTAGTCGTCAAAAAAATGCACTCTTACACGGATTCTCTAATCCTCTCACATTTCTCTCTCTCTCTCTCTCTCTCTCTCTCTCTCTCTCTCTCTTTCTCTCTCTCTCTCTCTCTCTCTCATCTGCCCTCCTCCGATTACTGCTCTCGCTTTTGTCTCCATCGCTGTCGGGTACATGAACAACACTACCATCGCACACGAGCACCACCGTCAGACACGAATACCACCATCGCACCACTGTCAATCCGTCATTGGAGCATTACCCCAGGTATGTACTCTCTATTTTTCCCTTTCTCTATCTCTCTCTCTCTCTCTCTCTGTCTCTCTTCCCCTAATTTTAACCTCTAGGGTTTTCTTCTTCTATTGGCATACCTTCACACAAACCCAGCCCCAAATCGAGATGTTGAATAAGTGGTAATAGCTTGATACAATAATATTGAAGGCAAATGCATGTAATTGATAGAGTGGTAATAGCTTGAATCCAACTTCAGTAATTACAACTTCTAATACGACTAGGCTTGACAGAGCAATTTTTATCTGAATCAACTATAATGCTTTTCGAGTCACAATTATTATCTTTGTATCAAAATGGAAGGTAGTAAATTTGCCTGAGAGTTTTTTTTCTTGTGAAAAGTTGCACCTAGAATTGGAACTTCTATAGTGGATTCTTTTATGATTGTCATAGTTTTGTCAATTTATATTTGGTTGCTGACTCTGCACATAGGCTTGGTAATTTTTGACTTTATCCACCTAGCTATGGATTCTTCCTCTCTCATTTTTCATTTGCTTCGCAGCTCTCTGTGATTCTTGTGGGTAGGGTTCTTTCCGACGATCTCTCTTTGACAATCTCTTTGGTTCGTAGGTTAAAGCTCCGCTCTGTTTTCTTTGTTCTCATGTTCTTGTAGATGTTGTTTTTCTCTATATGTGTATTTGCTTTTTGATGGATTTGGAGTGCATTCTTGTTGAATTTTTTGATTTTATCCATTGCTTTTCGATTTTTGATAAATTAATCTCCTATGTTGTGAATTGATCAAAGTATAGATGTGTCTCAATGTGAATTGATGAAAGTATAAATGGATTTGATATTTGATAGCAATTGCTTTTAGGTTTTCTGATAAGACTCGATCATTAAATCTTCTCTAGTCTTCTGAATTTATGTTATTTTTAAAGATACACATGAATATGGTGTGTGTATATATATATATATGAAGAAATTGGGACTAATGGACATTTGGCTTAAACATAAGCTCACATCACTGAATTGTGTTGTTAAATTGAAAGCCTTGGGATATTTTTTATGGTTTCTGATTTATCTAAGCTTTCTAGGTTCTAGTAAGGCATACCAAATCTTTTGAAGAATGTAAACTTGTAGTGATTTTTACTTCTAATCAATCATAATAGTGGAAGAGATGCTAAACCTACCCGTGGTAATATTTATTATGAATGCGATAGTTCTTCATAGAAAAATTTATAAATTCTCAATGTAATTGGAATGAAAATATAGCGAGATCCACTGTTGGAATTGAACCTTTTTCTCATTTATTTGTATAAAAAGCCTTATATACATGTGTATATATTGTAGATATTTTGAAAAAAGATTATAATATTGGGTGTAATTTTATATGTATAAAAGAATGATTTGGTCTCAAAATGTAATTAAAATAATATTAGGAAAAATAATTTGGTTCGAATGATCTCACTTTGAATTAAAAGACATATAATCGAATGAAAATGATAAAAATCGAAAATTAGGATTGTAAGCTACTAATCTAAAATTTGAGAGTTAAATAATTAGTACTAGAGTGTTAAAAATTATTTCTAAGTTACTTGGATCGATTAGGGTTTGTACGGGTTCATCCGTGATACGTTTTCTGTTCTAGGGTTAATTTTACAAATAGACGGGGATCTAAGGGCTTTTATTATAATAATTCAAAATTAAGGTCTTATTAGGATTTACAAAATTTAGGGGTCTCGCAACCTATCCCCCTTAAACAAATTTCGTCCTTGAAATTTAAGTTGTTCCTCCAATCTAAAAAAAAAAAACAAATTATGGATAATTTGTCTGCGTTGTATCATCCCGCTTCTAGATAGGTTCCTACTTTAATCATCTAGATTATATTTTCCTCTTAAGTTCTTCTGCCTTCTGTCCAGAGCCACCAATGGCCTCGTTCTAATAATAGCGTCTTTATTGAGTCGAATTTCCTTTCTAATTAATGAGGTGAAAGGGATACATAAATCTCTTGTGATTTGTGAAATTTTTGAACTACTTGCCATCTAGGTTACGATGCTGTTGTTTCAATGTGAAGATCATTGCTATCAATTCCTGAGACGATGATAGTCCAGGCCAAAAAATGCCCTCATGTTTGTTAAGAATTTATTTTTTTGATCCTCTGGTACCGATGTCGTTGCGTTTGTTGATGGAAACTAATCTATCCCCCTATCCCCCCCATCCCCCCCTAATTAATAAAAGCATTCCATTGGATGGATAAGCCATCTCTTTCTTTTGGCAACTATTGATAATTGCTAAGGTACGAGTAATGAATCTATTCCTAAGATGAGATCGGAGTTGGGTATCTTCATGCCTCATAAATTGCACAAATAATTCCTATGACCTAACACATATTGCAGATATGAAGGAATGCGACGAACAAAATATGTACCCAAAAGTTCTAAGACTAGTTTAAATAAAGGAAATTTACACCGTCTAAGTTTAGGTTACAAAAGTCATTAAAAAAGAGCTCTACCTGCTTAGTTACATTCTTCTAGGTTAACTAAGGCCCGTACTGTAGTTTCTTGGGTCCATATGTGTTATATTTCTCGCTCTTAGGGTACTGCTTAGTGAGATCTTCATTTTCTTCTCCTTGTAGTGAAAATATTCTACCGGTTGGCCTTTGATTATTATTGAGCCCAGGCCTTTTGTTGCCTCTATCCCTCTAGTATTGTTCACTGGCTGGTCCTAGCTTGTTCTTCTATGGCTTCTGCTCATCAATTCCTTACATGTTTGCTGTCATACTTTCTCCATGATTTCCTGACTGGACAAGTTGGGGGGACACTCATTCTTTTTGTGCCCTAGTTGCCAGCAATAGTAACACTGGATTAACTAAGTTGATCTTGCCTAAAAGCTTTCCTTCTAGTACTGTTGTTGCGGTTGTTGTTGTAATCGCTATGCCCTAGAGTACGGTTTTTGTATTGCATGCCTTTAGCTGCTCCTTTCTGGTCTCACACGGGCTTTTTTCAACCTCCAAATCCGTCTTGTATCTATCACCTCCCGTTCTACTTCTAGTGTTGTGTCTACCATATCTGCAAAAGTAGGAAGTCGCAAGGGAAAAACCCCTCCTCTAATGATAGGGTCTAGACCCCATTCAAATTTTCGTGCTTTCTCTTTATCATCGGCTACTTGTCAAGTTGCATAATGAGCTAACTCCTCGAACTTTGCCACATATTGGGTCACCGTCATCGCGCTTTGCTCTAGCAATTAAAAATCATGAATTCTCTCCTATCCAGTGGTGTGTGGGAAGTACTTCCTGAAAAAAAATTCTTTAAATTGCACCCAAGTCATAGTCGTGATGTCCCCAGATTCCTTGATTAAGGTCCAACAATGGTCCACCTCACCTTTCAACTAGTAAACGGCCAGAGTGATCTTGTTTGTATGCTCGACTATTCCCATTGTCTCCACTATCTTCTCAATTTTCCAAATCCAGTTTTCAGCGATCATAGGATCAGGCTCGCTAGTGAAGATCAGTGGTCTCTGTTTGCGAAACTCAAAGAATAGATGTGTCCTCTCATTTTGACGTGTGCTCCTTAGCCTTCCTAATTCTTCCAAAATTTGATTTTTGATATTTTTTAGTAAGTTGGCTGTGGGTGCAAGGATGTGATTGTTGACCCCTGGTGTACCGTTCCTATTAATATTGACGTCATCGTTGTGGTTGGTGTTGTCGCTGTTAATAGTGTAATTGTTTGCTCGTGTATGGTTCAACATCTGCCAATGGATAGTCAAGGGAATTACTAAGGTGAAATGCTTCTAATTCAAGTAACTCCTAATATGCTTCCTAATGTAGTCCTACTCAACTACCAATTCCATCACCATTCTCAATCGTTTTGGGACAAACTACATGTCTTGATTCATTGATCAAGATTCTCCTTCTTCATTGTGAAAGTTTGGTTCTATTGGTCTTACTTAAAATGCTTTCTTCAGCTCCCCAATTCTGATGTTGGAATTGCTAGCGCACCATTATACAGCTTCACGAGTCAACGTTGCCATGCTCGAAATCTGAAGAAACGTCCTAAGGTTGGTTAAGAAATTTTTTGATTTTTAATGTCTTTTGGTGGATAGGGTAAACGGTGTTATTATAATATAACATTGTCAGAGGAAAGTAGTCTCTAACCGTAGGTTGAAACGCGTGGGTAAGGGTTGAACCTAGGCTCTGATACCAAGTTATGACGCGCCAAAAATCAGGAACATCAGAGAATCTAATAACAAATAAATACATTGTTTATCTAAGGTTACAGAAATAGGAAATGTCACTAACGAGTCCTTTGGCTAATAACTAAGCAAGATCCTAAGAAAGTTGGAAGAGTCAATGTAGCCCCCCTTCTAAGTTCAACCACCTTAGATAGCAATACTACATTTTTGACAGATCTTGGCAAGGTATTAACACAAGGCCTACACGAGTTAACGGAGTATAAGGAAAAGTTACAATTGATATATATAATAATTACAAAATCATGTCTTAAATACAACAAGTGATTAATCTTTACAATCTCAAAACGTGTTTACAAAACTCATTCCCAACTCTCATAGGGTAGCCATACATCTTCAAACACTTCAATTTTGCCTTTAACTAGTCTAATAGTCTTCAATACCTAGCAGAAAACGCCATGAGCTTTGAATGCCCAATAAACGCACACATACCCCGTCTATTTTTTCTAATGCAATACACCATCACAATTATAACAAGCAAGTAATGAAGCATGATAATCATTTAATAATAAAGGAATACAAGGTTAGATGTTAGTAATCTAGAAATCCCCCAAAGAGATTTCATCTTCACAACCACAAGAATTGGACACCGGACTATTCAGAACTCCCCTTTTTGTTGCTTTGCAGACCTTACCATGGATGCTTGCAACGATTATATATTGCGCAATGCCAGTAGTGGACCTCAAAAGGGACGATGAAAAGGAAAAGGCTTTATCACCCTGAATCCAGCCTTATTCTTCCAAACAAGTTTTATCCTCTTGAAGGTCCTATCTGGACCCAATCATATCTCACCAAATCAAAACATCGCAAGAGTCCGAATATGTCCATTCCATTCTAGGGTTTACGCGATAATTGCTTGCACAAGGATTAACCTTCAATTAAGGGAGCACATCCCATCAATCCATACATAAAACATTATCATCTCTTCATTATTCAGGTGATAGAAAACCCAATACCACCCCAATTAAGGTTACCGTTGAGTTAGATGTCTAAAATCAAAGTTAGAACAACTTAATTGTAATATCTGCATAAGCATGAGCATCATCAATGCAGAAGATAAGGAACATCGCCATAACACATGCAATATCATACCAAGACATGATTATATACTAATATGCATACTCATGAAGACAAGAGCACAAAACAGCAAGGCAAAACTAAATTTCCATGTTCAGTACCATCTAAAGATTAGAATCGAAAGGTCCATTTTAGATTTTTCGGGCCTAGCCTTCCTATGGTTCGTAGAGAATTTATCTAGTTTTCAGAACAATTTATGGAAATGGAATAGCTTTTCTAGATTTTTAGTTATTGACGAAACACTCCAGCGCTATCCATATTCATCGACTGTTACGCAAATCGGATTTTCTTTCAAACCACTCACTCTTTGTCCATGAAACCAATTTTTCCTGAAACCTAACTCTTGAAGGAAGTTTTTAACGTAAAACTGAGGTCCAGGAGATTTTTCTACATGTTTCTAGAGTTTTCGAAAGTTGGCTGTAAAATATGTTTTTCATGCACAATACTCAAAATAAGAAGATTGGTGAGAAAACAGGCCAACTAAGGAAAATTTTTCACTCCTTTTGTGTTTGAAAAATACTAAATAATGTATCAATAACCTAGATTTTTAGAGTGATGGTTTGCCTGTGGAAATAATGTGAGATATGGGAAGAAAAATGTAGTTTTGCATCTATTAAGAGGAAAATATGAGTAGAAGAAGGATCAAAGCCCAATTCATCAACTTTGAACACATGAACACCATTACAAAACATTTGAAAATATGATTTTAAATCTCTAATAACATGTATTTGAAAAAGGAAATAGAAGGAGAGATGGTGATGTGGCTTACTTGCTTGCTAGATTGCTATGCCTTGGACAAAGTCTTCTCTCTATTTCTTTCTCTCCCTTCAAGCTTACTCTTTGCTCCCCCTCTCTCTACTTCAGCCATGTGTAGTGTGGGTGTGTGTTTGAGTACACAAATGCTAAGGGGGTGGTGATGTATTTATAGGAATTTTGGTGTGAAAAGTCCAAAATGCCCTTGGTTCCATAGGAATTGAATAGTCTTTGGATTTAGTTAGAATGTAATGGAATGACGAGGTGATTAGGGTCCTAATTGTGTACTTAAACAAGTTCTAGCTAGGGTTATCTTTAATTAAAACTAAGCTAGTAACAAGTACAAGAAAAGTTCCTTAGATTTTGGGGTCATAGTCAAAAGTCTTGCCTAAATTCACGAAATTTGTTTCAAAAAGGACACTACAATGTTTATTTACAGCGTGGCCGGCCATGTGGTATATATTGGAGGGACTTTTTCTCATTTATTTGTATACAAACTCTTATATATACATATATATATATATATTGTAGATATTTTGAAAAAGATTATAATATTGGGAGTGTACTTTTATACTTAGAAAGAATGATTTGGGCTCAAAATATAATGAAAATAAAATGTGTGGGCTTGGAATTAATTACAATATCTATTTCAAGTGTAATATTAATTAAAATAATGTTAGAAAACATAATTTGGTTCGAATGATCTCGCTTTGAATTAAAAGACACATAACCAAATAAAAATAATAAAAATCGAAAATTAGGATTTTAAGCAACTAATCTAAAATTTGAGAGTTAAATAATTAATACTAGAATGTTAGAAATGATTTCTCAGTTACTGAGATCAATTAGGGCTTGTACGGGTTCATCCATGATACGTTTTCAGTTCTGTGGTTAATTTTGCAAATAAACGGGGGTCTAAAGGTTTTCATTATAATAATTCAATTCAAAAGTAAGGGTCTTACTAGGATTTACAAAGGTTAGGTGTCTCACATAACCCCCAAGCATATATTGAATCTACTAATTCTTTCTCATCTGACTTCGTTAATATTCATAATGTTTTCAGATTAGAAAATTTCACTGCAATGTTTAAGGTAGCTCTATTTTGAGAAGCTCTAATTTTTGGGCTTCATTATTATTATTATTATTATTTTTTCACTACTGGTAGTGGCTTGAATAATTTGGATACATGTTGTCGAATGTGATTTTGAGCAAGTCTCCATGACCATGAGTGCTTTCTGTAGTAACAATATATTACACAACATTTATGTTTAGAATCCATTTCAAATTTATCAATTTGGATTTATTGCCTCACCTACTTGTAGTGATTTTAACAATTTTTAAATGTCGAGATGAAAAAACTGTTTAAAGCATTCAAAAAAGTTTGCTTTTTTGTGAAACCTATTGTTGGATTTTAGTTTTGTCATAAACAATAGCTAACCACCTGGTTAAAATGATACATAAAAGATGTTCCTTTGTTACCAAGCTTTCTATGTTCCTTTGTTACCAATTTTCTTGAAGGTCGTAAACTGGTAGTGATTTTCACTTCAAACAAATAACAACAGTTGAAGAGGTGCCTAATCTACCTGCAGTCATATCCATTATTAATGTGATAATTCTCGATAGAAAAATTTAAAAATCTTGGTGCAAGTTGAAGGAATAATGAGATCCACTATTTGAATTGAACCTTTGTTCCATGGAATTCATGTGCAAGAGGTTTACAAGAGTATACTCTTTAGTGCAGTTGAACATTTTCTGTTTGTTCGTGGATCAAGCCATCCTCTGTTTGTTGTTTTCTTAGATAAGCTACCTTTTTTGTTCTAGTTCATGAATATACACTTAATCAGAGAATTAAAGTCTCGCTTGTGCATCATATAAAGGAAAAGGACATGAATTTCTTATTTTACCTGATTTTTGGTTTAGTTTTGTTCTTGTTTCTTCAATTGCCTTAGCTTGTTTTAGGAAGATATAATTGAACTTTTTTTTTTCTTTTTTTTTTCGGGGTTTGAGCGCTTTATTTAATTACAGAAGAGTTGTATTGAGGTGTAATTTGTAGCATTTGTTCAAGTGAATTTCTTTTGGAATCATGTGGGAACTTCTAAACTGAGATGATATGTGTCTTTTGGACTTTATGAGACAAATTTTTAAACTCCTTTACTTGTCTTGTTAATTTCTTGATCTTGTGTTATTAATTATGATTGGGCGAGCTCCCTAGTGCTAGCCTAGTTGGGATTGTTAGGTTTCGCTTTTATACTTTTTGCACACATCTGCCTCATTTGTTGATGTATTTCTTTGTTTATTCTGAATTTTTATCAATAATGGTTCTGTTCTTTTGCTGATCAAAAATATATACATATGTATTATCATTAGTCTAGCTGTCCTTTCTAATTTCCCCTTTCATGGCTTAGTAAGAGAAGTTTGAAGACTTCTAAAGAAAAGTGTGTTCAAACTGGGTCATTCATTAGCTTTTGAAATTTGAACCTTACATATGCGTCAAGTTTTGAGAATGTCAATGTATGGGTTAACCACGCAAAAGTCAACCAGCCAATGTCTTGTCTTACTCGCGAAATGTTTGATCTTCAAGATGCAAGATGCAATAGGAAGTATAGTTGCATAACCTAGACAATTCATTCTCTTGGAGTAATTTTTGATTAGTACTCAAAATATTAGATTTTGGAAGTTGATGGTAGAATTCTTATCTTTCTATATTTTTTAAGTGTGATTTATCTAAATTTTTGTTACTAATTTGATTTTTTTAATGATATCTGAATAACATTATATTTACATATAGACTTGGGGAATAGATGGGGATGCATAGGATGCTGATGTAGGTGCTTGTGATTCAAATTATGTTAAGAGTGCCTTTAGACACGGGTAATCCGCTAGTTTCTAACTAAGTTTATTGAGTTCACTTATTTAAAAATTATATTTCATGGTGGTTAGTATCTGACCCATCATTAGCCTCTATTGGAAGACATGAGCAGCT
Organism: Camellia granthamiana; assembly: GCA_036172215.1. Taxonomy (NCBI): domain Eukaryota; kingdom Viridiplantae; phylum Streptophyta; class Magnoliopsida; order Ericales; family Theaceae; genus Camellia; species Camellia granthamiana. The sequence goes on from CM069910.1 coordinate 105,311,612, forward strand.
TCCTCGTGCCAAATACGATCTACAAGGACTAATGGTACGTAAATAGGTCATGCAGGTTGGGCGTTAGAAGTCAAAACGCCTTAAACTTAGTTGAAAAAAGGCATTTGGGAGGTGAAAATGCAAAACAGCCCTAGAACCACTCAATGGATGTCACGGGCAATTTCTTCATGTGAAAACAACCTGCAGGGATTGATGGTACATAAATAGGACACGTAGGTTAGTAGTTAGAGTCGAAAATGCCTTAAACATAGTTGAAAAAGGGCGTTCAGGGAGCGAAATGCAAAACATCCCCCAAACCACTCAATGGATGTCACAGGAAGCTTTCTCGTGCAAAATATGACCTATGGGACTAACGGTACACCAATAGAATACGTAGGTTGGGAGTTAGGAGTTAGAGTCGAAAACGCCTTAAACTTGGTTGAAAAAGGGTATTCTGGAGGCAAAAATGTAAAGCAGGCCCCTAACCACTTAGGGAATGTCACGAGCAGCTTCCTTGTGCCAAATACAACTTGTGGGGACTAACAGTACATAAATAGTACACGTAGGTTGAAAGTTAGAGTTGAAAATGCCTTAACCTTAGTAAAAAAAGGGCGTTCGACGGGTGAAAATGCAAAACAACCCCCTGAACCACTCAATGGATGTCATGGGCAGCTTCATCATGCCAAATACAACCTGTGGGGGTGAACGGTACATAAATAGGACACATAAGCTGGAAGCTAAAATCGAAAACACCTTAAACTTAGTCGAAAAATGGTGTTCAGTGGGCAAAATTGCAAAATGACCCCCAAACCACTCAATAGATGTCACGGGTGGCTTTCTTGTGCCAAATAAATATTGTGAGGGTAGGCAATACGTAAATAGGACACGTAGGTTGGGAGTTAGAGTCGAAAGCACTTTAAACTTAGTCGAACAAAGGCGTTTGGCTGCGAAAATGCAAAACAGCCGAACCATTCAATGGATGTCACGGGAAGCTTCCTCATGCCAAATGCAGCTTATGGGGCCTAACGGTACATAAATAGGATACGTAAGTTTGGAGTTAGAGTTGAAACACGTTAAACTTAGTCAAAAAATGACATTTGAAGGGCGAAAATGCAAAACAATCCTTGGACAACTTAGTAGATGCCACAGACAGCTTTTTCGTGCCAAATATGACTTGTGAGGATAGACGGTACGTAAATAGGACACATACGTTAGAAGTTACAGTTGAAAATGCCTATACTTAGTTGAAAATGACGTTTGGAGTTCGAAAATGCAAAACTAATGATTAATTATCTATTTTAAAAGATTATTGGTTGCTTTATATACATTCAAGTTTTACATAATTTTCTTTTATATGCATTCGAGTATGTAAAACTAAGGATTAATTTGAAAAGATAAATTATATTTGAGTTTTATATAATTTTCTTTTAAAATTTGCAATATGCCAATGTTATTCAGTCAATACTAATGATTAATTTTATTTTTACATATGTTTTTTTTTTCGTGAAATTGTGGATATTCCTTTTTCATCTACGGAATACATTATTTTTTGTCTACGGATTATTGTTCGAAAATAGATAACTTTTGGCTTGGTACAAATTAGTTTTGGAGAGGTATAGATTACCTTTTTGGCATGGTATAGATTACTTTTTGGTAGGATATTGTGGATATTACTTTTGTGTATAGAAGACATGGTACATATTACCTTTTGACATGATATTGTGGATATTATTTTTTTGTGTACAGATGAAATGATTTTTGTATAATCTTCTGTTTTGTATAGAATTACAATTTTAGGTTTGATTATACTTGTTTTGTATTGAATTTCTATTACATTTGGAATTTGATTTTAAATATGATTTTTTTGGATGGTTGAAAGTAAAATGTATGTAGGTTGTGGAATGGTTGATAATATAATTGGTATATGTATTATTTTTGTTTATATACTAGATACATGTTGCACTAATAATGGAATAAATATAGGTTGTCGAGAAATTAAATAAAAAAATTCTAAATAAAGTTTTTGGCTACTAAACATTTAGCAGACAGAAAAGAAGTGAAGTTTTTAGGGACTAAATATATGGCAGCCAAAACCAAGCAAAGGTTTATGTCGACTAAATATTTTAGTGGCCAAACAAAAAAAAAAAGACTTTTGCTGACCAAATAGTTAGTAGCCAAAACAAATCAAGATGAGGGAAAAAAGTTTTTGCCGACTAAATATTTTAGTAGCCAAAAAAAGAAAAAAAGAAGGAGAGACTTTTGCCAACCAAATAGTTGCCAAAACAAATCAAGATGAAGAAAAAAAAAAAAAACTTTTGCCAACTACACATTTTAGTCACAAAAAAAAAAACTTGTCATCCTTCGGCAAGTAAGATATTTTGTCGTAAAATACAATCACCGACAAGTTTGGGCGTAAACAACTTTCGGCGACTAAAATATTTGGGGGGCTAAATGTGACATAAAGTGGCAACTAAAATATTTACTCACTAAAATGTTGTACTATTTGTGAAAAAAACTTATTGGCGACTAAAACTTTGAGTCGCTAAAAGCTAAATTTATTTTTATTTGGGAGCTTTTGGTGATTACAATTTTAGTTGCCAAAAGGTGTAAGTTAGATTTAGTAGCCAAAAGTTGTGAATTAGCGACTAACAAAGTTTTAGTCACCAAATACTATCACCGACAAGTTATCCCGACTAACTGGGTGACTAAAGATTTTAGAGATTTTAGTCGCTATTGATTTTCGGCAACTAAAAAGAAGTCTTTCCTGACTAACTTTTCAGTAGTCGAAGGTGTATATTTCTATAATGTTTTCTTCTTATAATGTTTTATTTATTTAATAAAATATTACTTCTTTGCTGATCAAATATATATATATATATATATAAAATGCTTACGAAATATTAGTTTAAATTTATAATTATTTTAAATTAAGAAAAAATCTTTACATTTATCGTCAGATGATGTAATGGATCATCTCCATTACTAATATGCAATGAGAGGTTCACAATCCATGTTATGCATTTAAAGCCACATGTGTGTGAGCGTATTGAAGATATAATATAAATAATAAAAGTGTCATTCCCTCTAACATTTTAACATTTGAATGAGTTGATGGTCACCGTAAGGTTCAGTGTGAAACCAATAGTGTTTTATAATTTCTCATGTTATTTCTATTATTATTATTAGACTTCTTCTTAAGTGTGCAACCCACAAAAGGTGTAAGTGGGTTGCACACCATGTGCCACTCACACAAAAGGTGTAAGTGTAAGGTGTAAGTGTAAGTGGAAGGTATAAATGAAATGTATAAGTTGCACATCATGTGCCACTTACACAAAAGGTGTAAGTGCAAGGTAAAAAAGGTGTAAGTGTAAGGTGTAAGTGAACACAAAAAGGTGTAAGGTGTAAGTTGCACACTATAGCATTACCCTTATTATTATTATTATTATTTGCCATTAAAATACATAGCGCAATGTTATCAGCCAGGTACACTCCATCACCAAGAAATTTTTGGAAGAGAGAATAATTACTCTCATACTGTGAAAGTAAATACTTGTTCCGTTTCAAAATATTACTCCTAAATCTATTTTAGGTAAATTATATAAATAATCTCTGTACTTTACACGATGTGTCAATTTGGTCCCTGTAGTTTTAATTTGCTCAATTTTATCCCTTAATTTAATTAATTGTGTCATTTTAATTTAATAAATAACGGTTGTTAAATTAATTTAACGGAAAATCAAATTATGTGTCAATTTGATATCTGTACTTTACACGATGTGTCAATTTAGTCCCTGTAGTTTCAATTTTCTTGATTTTGACAGAGACTAAATTGACACATTATGAAAAATACATGGACCAAATTGACACGTTGTCTAACTTTCCATTAAATTAACTTAACAATCGTTACTTATTGGACTAAAAAGACACAATCTGTTAAACTAAGGGGCAAAATCGAGCAAATTGAAATTACCGGGACCAAATTGATACATTTTGTAAAGTACATGGACTATTTGCATAATTTTCTCTTCTATTTTTTATTATCCTAAAATATTAGTCTTTTTTTAAAAGTCAAGAATAAAATAACATGAATTTTTTATTTTGTCCTCCTTTTAAATTCATTAATATTAATATTTTTGAAGCGTAATAATTGTACTACCAAAGGATAATAATTTGAAGAAAATAAAAAAGGTCCATAGTTTTAGTTAACAACAATGACTTGCCTCTTAGTAAGGCTAATATATTTTAATATAAAATAGATGATAACATCATATATATATATATATATTTCCATTCATATGTGTGATTAATGATAAGAATGGACAGTGTTATATAAATTACTTAAAACTTTAAGAGAACTCAATGTAATTATGTGGAACTTCTGAGTCTTATTTTAGTTTTCTTCACATCTTAAGGTAGATTAGTGTAATTTACTTCTTTTTGTTTTTGTTTTTGTTTTTGATTTTTTTTTTTTTAATATGAATCTGAATAAATTTGTGTATAAATTGTGAAAGAGTAGCCTTGATGTTCTCCAGTCTTCTCACTAAAACAATCCAATGTTATATACCTTTTGTTGTGGAGGAAAATCAATAGACACATCACATAGCTAGGTCCCAGGGACCTTTTGCACTCGTACAAATAATTCATCTAATATAATCATAACATTTCCGACTTTCTTTTCCTGTCTGGGACAAACCAACTTTATAGAGCTTGGAACAAATGCATGCACATTAAGGATGTCGTCCGTGCTATAGAGAGAGAGAGAGAGAGAGAGAGAGAGAGCATAATATGGTTTTATTTTCTAGTGTTTTAACACTTGAGAAGGGTCAAGTCATTTGGAGGTTCAGCATAGTCCATTTGCCAGCTTGGCCTTCCAAGAGTGAACTCTAGATTAAGCAACATATCGGAAGATGACAAGTTGCTATCATCCAACCTTTCTTTCTTGCTGTCAGACATGTGGAGGGCTGCCTCGCGTCCATCCATCTAGAAACATCAAATAAATCAAACACTAATTTTAATTATAAGAGTTAATGATGTCTCAATAGGTTTTAGAATGTTTTGAGTTGTTTTTGTCTAGTCAATGATACCTTGGTATCATTTGCCCCAAAATGAGAATGATTTAATGCTTTTTCATGACTCGATTGCCTCCAATCATTTGTTTCCATTGACGATGACCAAAAACCTCTGTTCAAAAATTCATGAGACACCAAACATAGAAAATCAGTATTGAATATGTTAAAACAAATTAAGAGGATAAATTAAAAATACTTGGTTTCATAAAATTATTTATCCCTAGTAGTTAATGGCTTGATGGTCAATAGTTTATTATCAGATATTGATCATATAATCAAATTGAACACTGTTTATATTTTTGTTTCTTTGTTTGGAAGTGTTGTTAATGCTTCACGCAGATGGGTGCTCAAATCTGAACTCTAGGTTTGAATAAGGTAATTAAAAACAAGCCAATGTGTCTTTTGAAGGGCTGTCCATAGCTGTCGATGAATGAAGTCAACAAACATTTGAAAATTAAATAGCCTGTTAGATTTAGGACACAGACGACAGACCTATTTGAGATATGGCCTAACGGCACTTTTGGTAAGTTATGGATCCTTTCTCATTAAATATTTTGTCTTTCTATCTTAAAATATTTATATTTTGTTTTTAATTCTATAAAAAATTTCAAAACATAATTGAACTATAATATTTGGAAGGACACAGAGAGATTAAGAATATCCTAGGCTCTTTATGTATTATATATTAGTCAAGTGTACTCACCTTACATTGAATTTCAATTTTTCCTTAAATTTATAAAATACAAATTTTGATTTTAATCACATATAATTTTGATGACTTATAGAAGATTGGTCAGTTACAAGACTTAGTTATATGACCATATTTTGAATAATTTAGGAATAAGTAGTGCTATTAAAGCCTAAAAATTATACTTACTTTTTAAATTTAATGATATGACAATGTATTAAAATATTTGAAGTAAATCTTTCACTAATAACTTCTCTAATTATTTACCAATTATCTAATTTATATATCATTAAATCTAAAAAATGAATTTATAAAATGAAGGTGTATATTACTTTTTTCTTTAGGAATCCATTCATTTGGTAAAAGCCCTCACGTCACCAATAATAGAGTATTCCTTCTCTATATTGCAAGTATATACATCTTCTATTTCTATTTTTACCGTTTAGAGATTTGAGCCATGACTTCTAGAATACATTGAGATCCATTCACAATCAAAAGGGACTAGAACTTATTAATTCA